>CM022706.1:7719294-8241794 GCA_012295165.1 Asparagus setaceus
TCTCGAGGTTCATCCATTTCTCAAGAAATTAAAAAAGAAAATCTCATAACTTAAAAATTTATTTACTAGAGAAAACATATAAAAATTTAAATTTTCCACCATCTAATGATTTAAATTTTGTACCTAGCAAGTAAAAAATAGAACTCTTTATCTTATCATCAGTTACTTTATATTCAAATTTTAAAATAAAAGATAAAGAGTAGATGATATTATGAAATATTTTCACCTATTAAATTATCTTCATAATTAAGAAGACAAATGTTATTTCTGTTATTAACGCTGCTAGAAAATATCCGAAATCCATTGAACTTAAGCAACTTGTAGAAATACCCAAAGAATTTCCACAATTTGAGGATTTTACAATAAAATAAAAAATAAAAAAATTACAAAATTAGTAGAAATAACCAAAAGACTTTCAGAAATTCTATATTTTGCAAAGAAGTTTAAAGAACTTACGAAACCTAAAAGACTTCAAAATATTAAAAATTTTGTAGAAAAATCCCATATTTTACAAAATTTGTAGAAAAACCTAGATTTTATAAAATTCTGAGAAAACTCGAGAATTACAAACATTTCTAAATTTATGAAAAATTCCTAATTAAATAAAACACAAGAAATTTAAAAATTTTGTAGAACAAATAATCCTGAAACTTCATAAAGACCCTAACATTTTATTAATTTATAAAAGAACCACAACTTCACAAAAGTTTATCAAGTAGGGTGAATCTGAATGACAAAAAATATCAATAAATTTAATGAAACAAGCTGAAGAAGGAGCAATATTAGGGTTCAAAACTCATTTATGATCAACATTTGTAGATTAACTTTTGCAACAAGCTGCAAACATGTATTCTATTTATTCATAAACTATATACATTAATAAATATATTAATACATGTATAGGTTTTCGATATTAGCCCTTAAATCATTAGTATTTTGAAATTAGTCCCTCAAATCATTTGTATTCATAAATCATATACATTCATAAATATACTAATACATATATGGGTTTTTTATATATCAGTCCCTTAAATCATTAGTATTTTCATTTTAATCCCTCAAATCTTCATATTTTGATATCAGTCTCTCAAATTGCAAAGCTTTATAGACATTAGTCCCTCTGTTATGTACTTACTGTTCAATATCCTTAATCATGATTAGGATTAGACTAACCATGAGTGTTTAGCTACCAAAATACTCTCCACTCAATTAATTTGCCCACCAAACTGTGTCCCCCCTCTCCCCGGTCTCTCTCCCTCTCCCTCTCTATGGAGGAGTTCCAATGGACTTTTATAGCCTCCAAAAATAAAAAGCCTTTGAAGAAGATGAGTTCACTATTTTATTGGGTCATTGGAGAAGATGGGTTGTGAAATGGGTTCAGTCGGCTCTTTTATTGGGTTTCTTAAGCTTAAGGATATGGATGTTTGGGTATTAGGAGTGAGTGTATAATTATTAATTTCCTTGAAACAGTTAAACAGAACATAATATTTCCTATTATTTATAATCCCAACCAGAGGTACTAATATCAACATGTTTTTGCAATTTGAGGAACTAATATCAAAATATGAAGATGTGAGGGACTAATAACAAAATACCAATGATTTAAGGGACTGATATCGAAAAATCCTTCATGTGTGTGTATGTGCGCGCTCAACTTAATTAAAATAATTTATTGAGGTGATGACTATAATATCAACTAGGAATCGGTCAACATGATTATCATCCCTAATTCACATGAATTCGGTAGATTGTTTCTACTTATTTCACTCTTAAATTTATGTATATTATATATAAATACTCAAAAACTCTTCATAATACTTTCTCCTAAAATTAATTTTTCTCGTTTTCATTAACTTTTTTTACCGTTTAAAAATCAAATTCAAGCTATAAAACAATTATGTTCATAATGCAGTTATAGATATAGATATAAACCCAAAAAGAAATAATTAAAATATTTGACCACGTGGAACGGACGTGCATCCAACTAGTAAGAGATAAAAGTCTTAGCAAGCCTGTCGAGTAACAGCAGACGTCGCTGTTCACAGAGAGAATAGGGGAGGGGAAAATGCCGGCGACCGCGACGATGTTGGGAGCGCTGCTGGGTCTGGGCACCCAAATGTACTCCAACGCCCTTCGCAAGCTCCCTTACATGCGCCGTACCTTCTCTTTTCTCTTCTTTACCCCTCTCAAAACCCTAATTTTATTCGGTTCTCTTTCTGTCTAATTTCACATCAATTTGATCTTTTCCTGGTAAACTTTCTTTGATTGTTGATCAGATCCATGGGAGCATGTTCTTGGAATGGGATTGGGTGCGATCTTCGTGAATCAGCTGGTTAAATGGGACGACAAGCTCAAAGAGGATCTCGACAAGATGCTCGAGAAAGCTCGGGCCGCCAATGAGCGCAGATACTTTGGTAAAGTCTCGTCTTTTTCTTTTATTTTCTCTTCTTAGATATGATTGATCGATTTAATCTTGAAATTTATTCAATTTGGGGTTACTCTTTAGCTGTTATAATTGATGCTTATGTTCATTGTTTAACCTTTTGACCAGTTACGAGCCAAGCTCCTAGTTTTTGAGTGTTAATCTATCTATTTGGTGAATGTATATGTTGAAAGAAGTTCAATTCTCGCTCATAAATACCAGCATTTTTTCAACTATGGTTTCTTAGTTTACAAAAAATGTTACTCCCTTTGCATAAGATCTAGTTTACATGGCTAACATATATTCTGATTCATTGAATCCGAGGTAATTCACTTAACTGGAGCTTACTGCCTTAATTTTGAATGGAGATGAATTTGATGATTAATCTACAGGAGACGCATGGCGAAACCCGTAGGAGGCAAAATTTAATTAATTAATTTTTAATTACTCGGCTATAGGTTGTACCTCATGGTTTATTTTATTTGAGAAAGGTTGCTTATTTGCTCCAACCATTGTGGAGGAGCAAGATTATATAGTAGATTTTTTTCTCTTCTGCTGTAGAGTTAGTTAGTGGGTTGAGATATACTTATATAATATAGGTTGTATAGGTTTGTTAGTTGACTGCTTACCTAGGTTCTAAAGGTATCATATGTTCGTTGCACATAGAATTGTGTACCAATTTCAAACAAATGGATGAAAAGAGAATTCCTTATAGCAACATTGGAGATTGATGAATATATTTTGCAAGTTACCAATATGGCTTAAGGAAGAAGTTCCTTTTGAGTCTGGAGTCATAGAGTTGTAATGTTTGTGTCAACAGCAAGATCATTACTATCGAATATTTTATTACATACCAATTGCACGAATCTTGAGTTGATTTGTATACAAATTGGAGAAAGCCAACAAACTATTCCAGTTTGATTTTACCGTGACATTGGATTTGAGGATGACCATCTTGACGGAAAAAAATTGAAGGTTGTCTTACAATTTTTAGACACGTTTTTTTGGCTCTAGAAATGCATCTAGTCTGATATCGGTAGTATGATTGGACCGGAAATAGCTAATTTCACTTGAAGGCGTATTCCTATTGTAAGAGTGCAAGACTAGGATTTGACTTGTCCAAGTTTGTGGAAGCAGGAAAGCGGAGCGAAGCAACAAGCACTTAGGCTTTTTGGGGCTTAAGCAGGAAAAGAACTGCCAAGTCAAATTTTTAAAATTTTAAATAGAGACAAAAATTAAATAAAAAAAGAAAAAGAAAAAGAAAAAATCAGGAAAAAAAATCTGCAAAAGTGCAAATTATACAATAAGAAAAGAATGAGTGAAAAAATCTACAAAATGCATGTGTGATGATTTATTGAGATCCTAAGCATAACATAACATAGATTCATGCAGTAGTAATGAAAATACCACATGCAGTAGTAATGAAATACCATATGCATTGTACTAACTTGATGAAGTAACATGTAGTGGACAATGTACAACAAATACTCAACAAGTTAATAGCGAATGTAAATTGTGAAAGGAACAAAAACATAACTATTAAATGCAATCACCACTTGTTATTGCACCAAGTTCCTTCCGAACTTCAAGTAGAATTCTCTCATGAAAAAAGTAACAAGTTGAGGGCAAGCAACGGGTGAGGTCAAGGTGAAAAGAGGAGGTCAGAGGTTGAGGGGAGGCGGAAAGAGAAGGAGGCAGTGGACGAGGTTGAGGGGAGGAGAAAGAGGAAAAGGAGGAGGCGGTGGGTGGTGGGAGTTTGAAGACGAGGTTGGTGAGCATTGTGTTCGAGTAGGGGCTGTCTGGTGGGGTTTTCAAGGAGAAGGAGAAAGAGGAGGGGCGGAGCCGGAGAGGAGAAAGAGGAGGAGGAGGAGACGGTGTAGTCAGGAAAGGAGAAAGAGAGTAGGTGGAGCAGAAGAGGGAGAGGTGATTCTTAGCAGGGGCTATGCTTAAAAATAAACTTGTCTAGACTCAACCTAGCGCGATGCCTGTCAAAGTACTTGAATTTTTGTTGTCTTGATGTTTTCAGACATCTGGTGTCGCATGTTAAAAGGGTGCTAAATCCAGTTTCAGACAATGTTCATTTAGTTCAAACATTTGTTGGCCTGACATTCATAGTTCCTACTTTTTTGGTTGACAATTTGTACCTTTGGAAAACACCGAAGGTTAACTTACTCCCATGAAGGTTATGCCTTTATGGAGGAGTAGAGCAAACGCCATTCTATGAGGCGGGATGAAGATAGTTGAAGTGAGAGGCTTGAGAGTCCTTGCTGTAGAGAATTTCCATCATACTATGAGGTAGAACAGGAACCGAAAAAGTAAATGTTACTAAATTCCTGTAAAACTGTTGCATTATATGCTCAGTTTATTGAAATCATAGCTGCATCATTTCGTTATTCTCAGGAAGATATTGAGGCTAGCATGCTGTTATTGGCTATTCTCATGATTGCTTTACATATTTGGTATGGAAAGGTTTTCTGAGGATGCAAGTGAACATGAATATAATGACAGAATTAAACGGACTTAACACATTTTCATCAGGGTAACAGAAAGCTTTTGTTTCTTGATGAATAAGCTAGTTCATGGCGATGCTTAAAAATAGAAACTTTGGAACTGACTGAAGGCTTCATATACATTTCCTTAAATGTTTACAGTTATTACTTTGCAATCATGTTCATAAGGCATAAATATTATAATTATTTGGTTGTATTGGTGTTGTCTGTGCCTTGCTGAAGGTAGTGGAGAACACACAACCACAATATTAGCATTTTCCCCTTGCAATAATGCTTCAGTTATATTTTTCAGTTTGATTTCCTGATGCATAAACATTATGCATATCCCTTTGTAGTCCATAGACTGAATGCTTCAGGTGTGTCGTGGTCTGAAATGTCTAATTGCCATATCAGCATGCATATGCATCTGAGCTCTTTGCCTGAATTCTCACATGCACGGGTTTAGTTATTGTCCTGCAAGAAGTAGCGAAGAGCAGATTACATCCTGCGTGTTACCACCTTTTCATATAATACTGCTTCTCATAGATGTTTTAATGTTCTAGCTGTAAGCAACTTGTTTATGACCATGAAGGAAAATGAAAAATAACAAATAGTAGTTTCTGTGTATATGCATCGGCATGATCAGTAACTTGCTTGATGAAAAAGAAAAGAATGTTCCCTCTAACGAGAGTTTCTTTGTTTCATTTTGGGGACTTCTTACTCTGTTTGTGAAAGTTTCCATGATGTAAGCCAATGAGCTTTCAAAAAACAAGAAGAAAAGAAAAACAAATTTAGCTCGTATAAGTTCACACAGTTCAAAGTTATAGAATTCAATTAAATAGAAATATCATTGTTAAGAGTTGTGATAAGTATTCACTGTCTGAAATTGTTTTCTTATGGTCAACTTGATTTGCTGCAAGTTTCATATATTTTTAAATTTAAATTCAAGTTGATTTGCTATCTATTTTTTATATGCTTTGTTTGGTTCTAATCATGCATAAACTTTTCTTTGTTTGCAGATGATGATGAAGATTAGCATTTATCCTGAGTTCTTTGGCTGCATTTCCTGGCAAGTTGCAGAATGTCATCAAAGGCATCTTTTTCCTTTCAGCGAAGGCTAGTAACCAGTCAGGCATGTCCAAGAGTGTGTACTTCTGTTGCACGGTCTGAAACTGAAGTTGCTGTTCTGCAATAAGCTTCGTTTCTTTGACATGCTTTCTCAAATGCTAAATTATTACTTGTATGAGTTGTGTTTTGCATGACAAATTGATTTAACTTCATCTTTCTCACAATAAAAAGTTTTCTAGATAATGACAAAGATGATTTGTTGCCTCCAATCTCATAGAACCACTCCGAGCAAAACCCTAATCTAGGCTTGTTGAATGTTTCTCTCCAGCCAACAGTCTAGTTCAATCAAGTGCATACCAAACCTGGATCTAAGGTTATAGCTGCAAGTGGGAATCAACGTCAATGCTTACTGAACCAGCCTCTGGTTGGATATGCTGCCGGTGAACCTGAACTGAAAACCATCCAAATATATATATATATATATGAACACAATACTTGACCTCTTCATTAAGAAAAAAAAAAGGAAACCAACCCTGCACTTTCCTACTTGTAATGAGTTTCCAGCATGCTATTCTTCTACCTGTCGATGGTTTGCTAAAGTTAGCCTGTTTGCTGTGTATATTGATATAAATCCTACTTGATTCTTTGAATTGAATTGTTCTAGTTATTTGATGCCAGACTGAATGCTTAGGAATTTGGTGCATAGTGCTTGCATGACACCATGCATGTCATTAATAGCTTCTTGGATTCTTAATTGTAGTACTCCACAGCATACCTAATTCCAATCCTTGCACTATTCTTTCATTCTTCCTGTCTTTAACCTGTTTTTCTTTGGTCCTCTACTTTTATTGTTGTTCACGCATCAAAATATAGGTGATTTGGTTGACATCTCATTTAGATCTTTTAATGTATGGTATTGATGACCTAGATATAGCCACTATTGGTGATGTATCGGGCTGCATTTGACTTCAGCAGAAGGCAACTTATATCCACCAGGTTTAGAGCCGATGCAATGCATCCTCCCAGTTTAGAGTCGATGCAATGCTATAGCCTAGTCCCTTGACTCATATTTTTTTTGTGTATTTGCTCATGAAAATCAGTAATCAGCAGATTACAATATTTATATACAAGATGTCAAGCAATCTGTAGTCTTTTATGGCATTTTCTTTTATGATGCAAATCCACTACTGTATCTTCAATTCATTATTCATAACCAGCCTGGACAAGGAACAAGTTAGACATTGGTCACACCAGGTTCAGACTATCCTGCCTAACAGTTCAAACTGGTGACTTGTTCCTTCTCATTTTATAATGATGTTCAGCTCTGACTGCTATCTACCTTTAGAAAGATCATGTCTTGTGATTCTGTCTTGTTCCGACTTAGGGATCTAGCATGTGCTTTGGTTTCTCTGAATGAATTTGTTATCCACTGTTGTCCTTTCTTATGGACTGATTACATGCATATTTATGTTAAAATTATTGCAGATCTGAACATATAAACAAGATCTAAGTAATAATTTAAACAATGCAAGCTGTTAATAATTCCGTGAGTAGAGCCTTTTGCCTACCACCTAGTTTAATCAGGTGTTTTCAATATAAACGTAAGGTTATGTATTTGGGTCAAAACGGATTCTTCCTAAAGCCAATTAGAGTATTAGCGTCTTTATGAGGCTAAACCTTAATCCTAGCCCAATTAGATATGAACTAAGGCTTGCTAAATATATTTCAGAAAAAAAGAAGAAGAAGAAAAAGAATTCCCTGGTTTTCTACGTGAAGTTTGTCAGTTCGGTGGATGTTTGACGATGTACACTATTTCTTCCTGCTTGTTCTTTGGCTTGGGTAGCGTAGGCCTGCCTGCCATTTTTGCTGGCATGAGTCCTACCTCATCATTTGAGTTGAAACCTTCTTGGTTGTTTAATGTCAAACTGAATGGTTCTGGTTTTGGTTAGCACTTGGTACTTGCATGACATCCTGCACTACGTCAGATTGGTTAACTTACTATTGGATGCCTAGTTGTGGACTCCAGACTACCTAATCCAATCCTTCCATTTTCCTTCTTGTTCCTTTAGTTCTTTTTAATCTGCATGGTTGTTCATACATCAATGTTGAGCTGATTTGTTTAACATCTTGGTACTCTAGTTACTTGATGCATGGGCCTACATTTTGACTTCTGTTGCAGACAACGTATGGCTTCTTGTTCCAGCATTGATACAAAACTGCTGTAGTCATTTTTTTTTTCTTTTGGCATTTCCTGAAGATTTCAATGAAGCAAATCTATTTAAGTACAATATCTTAATTTCATTTTTCAATACATGGGTTTAAGGATAATGTTATCTGGTCCTTTCTATTGACAATTGGGCTTTCAGGGGTCACAGGCTTATTTCATCCGTTATCCCTAGTCATCCAATTAATTCTGCCAGTCTCCACATAATAATTTACACTTGGACTGAATAGATGTGTGCTAGTATTAATACCGTTTTGGTTTATCCCATGCAAATATGTCTTCCATTTTCATAACAAGATTAGACGAGGATAGGTTTGATATTGGTCAGTCAAGCCATCTTGAATTCTTGATGCAACAAACTATCATGACGTACAATAATTTTTGCTTGGTGAATGTCCGTTTCTCATTATATTATGATGATGTCTTGCGAGCAAATGGCAACTTGTGGGTTGTGACTCTCTTATTCCATATTAGGCCTCAATCGTTCTTCTATTTGAATAAATTTGTTTCTGGCAATTAGTGTCTGTCATATGTCGACGGAGTGATTAAACAGCTTGTTTATGTTAAACAGTTATTATAGATCTGAATGTATAACTGAGAAACGCATCTAAAACATGCAAACAAGTGCATCATAGTCTTGCAAAGTAGGTACAATTAGGAATTATAACCTATCATTGTTCAGTTAGCAACTGCTGTGTCTTTTTACTGCACCTGTTAAAGTTAAACATAGGACCCTCCTCTTCTTTGAGCTTTATCATTTGCAAAGAATGCAAAGATTTATTCCAATATTCTACTTATTTGGTGAGCTTGAGCCTGTGGGAGACTTGCCAAATTCAAAGCCAGACATGACTTTTAGAGGTTACAGAAGATTTCAGGAATTAGTATTGGTAAGTTAGATTAGGCCCACAAAGAGATCATCTTAAGAGTCCTGATAATTTGTTCTTTAGCAATAAGAAAATACATTAAGTAACTTTTTTCATGCATGATTGTAGTAAAAGAAATGTCATCTATTGTGAATGGAATATTTAAAGAGAGTATGACTCATTCCAAATTTGGTTTACTCGAAAAAGTCAACTGTATTTGCAAATCGACAGAAGTCCCATAAGCTTGGGTTCATACTACGTTTTCAGTACTCCTGTCGTAAATATTCTCAGGTTGAAAACTTCTTATTTTCTGCTTGATTATGTACTGTAGAAAAAAGATTATGCCTTGTGACTCTGAATACTTTCCTATGTGTGATTGATCTCTTCACATGCATTATTCTCTGTTGGTTGTCCTGCCTCATGGATTTCTTACATGCTCGACTGCTTAAAAGTTTATTTATTTCATTAATCTCTTATTATGCTACTGTTTTCAAAAAGAACAAGCTAAAAGTTACCATTTAACCAAATACTTGAGGATTCAAATCATAATCGAATGATTACGACCAAATTGGGCAAACTCTATGGTTGGATATGGAGAAAGAAGAAGAGCTCTCCATAGAGGGGTGGTTTACCAAATAATCGCCTACACCATTAAAAACAATAATGCATGCATCAATCAATCAAATTCTTGAATAATTGACCTGTCCTTATCCAAATTCTCCCTTTTATTCGTAAAACAACATTTGTTCTAGGCTTGTCTCCCTGTATACTCATGCATTATTTAGTTTTCTATGTATATAGGCTTTAGCCACAAAACAACATAACGAAAAAGTATATTATAAGACAAAAGATGCCTCTGATTGAGTCGTTGCAACATTCTTTTCTTCCTCCTCCCCCACTTGATAGGAAAATGGTGCAACAGGACACTTGGGTTCGGTGGCTCAACGCCTCAACCCCAGTGACGTCCTACCCGTATTAGTTTGTATGAAACTATATTTAAAAAATTTGAAAAATCGCAGGAAAAGTTTGCTCTGTCAAGGTTTTTACATAAAATTCTCTTGTTCTACTAAATAATTAGAAAAATCCTCATATTCTTTTGAATTCGGCGAAACACCATTATATATTAGTTTAATACTAGGAGACTTTTGTTCACAGTTTTTTTTCCGGCTAAATATGATAATTTGTCAAATTCAATAGAAAAAGAGATGCGTTACCATGTCTTAGGATAGTGCAAATCAGTAGAATAGAATTTATTTATTTATTTATTTGGTTTGGATGGAAAATTATTCGCTTTTCTGCAAACATTTGAGGCAAAAAGATCTCTGTAGTTTTACCTTTTTTCTTTCTCTGTAGTTTTACCTTTTTTCTTTCTTTTTTTTTATTTAAAAATATAAGATATTAAAATAGATGGAACAGCATACAAACAACATTTAAAAGAGCAAGTCACCGCGGCTTGGTTATTATGCATCGGAGTTTTTCCCCTTTGACCGTATGTATTATTAAATTGTATATGTTGTCTCCTGAAGTTAACAAAGATGCTAATCAAATGGATTAGGGAGTATGATGCATTGCTTTGGTACTCAGCGAGCCTTCAGAGATCATTGAAATGTTACGTCGTTTGCGTTGACTCATTAATATGGAAGCATGCCATATACTGAATATTTCACAACTCCCCATGTGGCTGCCACGTATTGCAATTATTTATGACGATCTTGTGGGGCCAATATGAGAAGGCTCGGAACCTATGCATATTTTACTTCGCATGTCGTCAAAGTTTGATTCCATCTCCTCCGAAAAAAAAAAGTTTGATTCCATCTAATAGTTTCCGACCTAGGAGAGATTTTAGAAATAAGCATTTTATGATGCGCATGTAACCAGTGAGAGCTGGTAACAAAATAATGGATTATAAAAGTTTTCGAGTTATATGTAGTAAACTAGAAGGTTGTGAGATTTATTCATTGAACCGTGTTATAGAGTTTCATAGTGAAACTATCACTTTCAACTCCCAAGAGGCTTAATTTCTAGAAGAATAATATACATCTTATTCAGACTAGCACAGATATTTTATGCAAGTGTATGTGTTTCATCAATATTAATTTCTGAATTCTCATTCTATCATCATATAATTTAAGAAACAAATTAGTGATTAACTTGTGAATGATGTTAGATTAAAATTGTTTAGCTGGGTTATTTACTAGAAACCAAAACCTACTACCATTGCGCAAATTCCTAAATTAAAAAATTCAAACCTTTTCCCTTTGCAATTGGAGCAATCCAACCTCCCTCTTTCTGCACTTCCCTCTTCATTTTGCCATTCAAACTCTCAACTGCAATATCTCTCTGTACACGCCCCAAAATCTTCTCCTCTCTCACTCTCTTGTACCATTGGCTGACTGGCTGACTCTTGCGGCCACATTCAATGCTATTTAATCCCAACTCATACACATTTCAAGTTTAAAGCCAGCGCATGCATGCACATAACTATAGCAAGCTCAAATTCAATCCAGATTAATTGTTGCCAGAGCCAAAGGAAAACTTCAACATGAATCTCTCCTTCAATCTCCCTCTCTTGCTTCTGCTGCTAGTTTCATCTCTGTTCTTTCATTTCATCTCCTCTGATGACACTTCAGATGCTCTTCTCTCGTTGAAGACGTCAATCGTCGACGACCCATTTCATGTTCTTGATGAATGGTCATCTGAAAACCCTGATTACTGCAATTGGACAGGTGTCACTTGTGATCAATTCAACTCCGTCGTCAGCCTGAATCTGTCAGGTTCATCTCTGACAGGTTCAATCTCTCCTGCACTTGGCCAGCTCGCTTCTCTGGTAACTCTTGATCTCTCTGAAAACCGATTGACAGGCAAAATCCCTCCTCAGCTTTCAAACATTTCTTCACTTCAAATCTTGTTGTTGTATTCGAATAGTCTTTCGGGCACCATTCCTTCGAGCTTAGGCTTATTATCGAACCTCAGAGTCCTTCGACTTGGCGATAATGCTGAGTTGACAGGAATAATTCCTCATTCATTTGGTGATCTTTTGAACCTGACTATTCTTGGGCTTGCTTCCTGTAATCTAACTGGTCCACTACCGATTCAATTAGGAGAGTTAGCTAGATTGCAGAACTTAGTTTTGCAGCAAAATAGGCTTGGCGGTTCAATACCGAAAAGTTTGGGGAAGTGTAAAGATTTGATGGTGCTCACATTGGCAGAGAACCAACTTACTGGAACTCTGCCAGTTGAGCTTAGTGATTTAAGCAGTCTGCAAGTTTTAAACCTTGCTAATAATTCACTAGAAGGAAATATACCAGCCCAAATTAGTAGATTGAGTCGACTCGTGTACCTCAACTTGATGGGAAACAAGCTTGAGGCCACAATTCCAGGTTCAATTGGAGACTTGGGTAGCTTGCAGACACTTGATTTGTCAATGAATTATCTTGAGGGTGAGATTCCAAAAGAACTAGAACAGTTGGAAGAACTGGTGTTTCTAGTTCTTTCGGGTAATAAATTTTCAGGCTTGTTGCCTGAAAACATCTGTCAAAATTCACCTGGCTTAGAACATTTGCTTCTATCAACTAACAACTTTACTGGAAAAATTCCTATCAGTTTGATTGATTGCGCATCGTTGAAACAGTTAGATTTGTCTAACAATAGTCTAACTGCGCAAATTCCTTCTGAACTCGGCAAGCTTTACAATCTCACTGATCTTCTTCTCAACAACAATAGCCTCTCTGGATCAATCCCTCGCAGTTTTGGTAATCTTTCCAATCTTCAGACACTGGCATTGTACCACAATGAACTGAGAGGTGAAATTCCTGAAGAACTTTTTCGTTACAGAATTTGCAGATTCTATACTTGTATGAAAATCAACTATCTGGTGAAATTCCATTGGCCATCGGTAACTGCTCGAGCTTGCAGATGATTGATTTCTTTGGAAATCAGTTCAGTGGTAGCATACCTATTACCATCGGTCGACTGAAGCAACTGAACTTTCTGCATCTTAGGCAGAATAGTCTTTCTGGTGAGATTCCAGCCACTTTGGGGAGTTGCAAGCAGCTTACTATTCTTGATTTGGCTGATAATCAGTTAACTGGTAAAATTCCAGCAACATTCGGGTTCTTAGAATCTCTTCAACAGTTCATGCTCTACAACAATTCACTTGAAGGTAATATTCCTGATGAGATGTTCAACTGCAAGAATATTACCAGGGTGAACTTGTCTAATAACAGACTCAATGGAAGCATCCTCCCTCTTTGTGGTTCGAGCTCCCTCCTCCTCTCTTTTGATCTAACTAACAATTCCTTCAATCTTGAGATTCCTGCGCAATTGGGAAACTCTGCACTTCTTGAAAGAATCCGTCTAGGCAGTAACAAATTGACCGGTGAAATTCCTCCGATGCTTGGAGATATCGATGCTTTATCTCTTCTTGATCTGTCGAGCAATTTGCTCACTGGAGAGATACCGAGAGAGTTGGCTTCTTGTAAAGGGTTGACACACATTGATGTCAATGGTAACAAGCTCACTGGAGCTATTCCTGATTGGCTAGGGAGCTTGCCTAATTTGGGAGAGCTTAAGCTCTCTTCTAATAAGTTTTCAGGTCCTCTTCCTATCGAACTCTTCAACTCTTCCAACCTCCTGAGGCTTTCTCTTGAGGAGAATATGCTAAATGGTTCGCTTCCTTCTCAAATTGCCAATCTTGCATCTCTGAATGTACTTAACCTTGCTCACAACAAATTCACTGGTCCTATCCCTCCTTCAATTGGAAAGTTAACCAAGCTCTATGACCTTCGTCTCTCTAGCAATTTCTTCACTGATGATATTCCTTTTGAGATTGGGCAGTTGCAGAATCTACAGACTGCACTTGACCTGAGCTTCAACAACCTCACAGGAGAAACACCAACATCCTTGTTCTTGCTCTCCAAACTCGAAGTTCTCGACCTCTCTCACAATTTTCTGACTGGAGAAGTTCCTCGTCAGATTGGCGATATGAGAAGCTTAGTCAAGCTGGATCTCTCCTATAATAAACTTCAAGGAAAGCTGGATGGAGGGTTCTCTCACTGGCCACCACAATCCTTTTCTGGAAATCTTGCACTCTGTGGTGTCCCCCTCCAAGAATGCATTAGTTCAGTACCAAATAATCGCCGTTCAAACCTAAACTCTGCATCCATAGGGGTGCTCTCTGCCTCTCTGACTATTGCCTTTATTCTTCTGCTCATTGGTCTCGCAATCTTTTTCAGAAGACAACATTTACTAAAATCAAGTGAAGTTAAGTGTGATTATTCTACAACTTCTTCACAAGTCCAAAGAGAGCTGATTATGAAGGGTTCAGGTAGACGAGATTTCAAGTGGGATGCAATCATGGAAGCTACTAAACACCTACAAGACGAGTTTATCATCGGTTCAGGTGGTTCAGGAACGGTCTATAGAGCTGAGTTGCCCACTGGAGAAATTGTTGCGGTGAAGAAAATTGTACATAAAGAAAACGAGCTCTTCTTAAGTGATAAAAGTTTCGGAAGAGAGATTAGAACACTGGGAAGAATCAGACACCGACATCTTGTGAAACTATTGGGATTTCTTAGCGGCACAAATGGATCAAACCTGATTGTTTATGATTACATGGAGAATGGTAGTCTATGGGATTGGCTTCACAGGCCTACGGTGAGTCAGAAGAAGAGGAAGGAGCTCAACTGGGAACTCAGATTGAAAATTGCAATGGGGCTTGTGAAAGGAGTGGAGTATCTGCACTATGATTGTGTGCCAAATATCATTCACAGAGATATCAAATCGAGCAATGTTCTGCTAGATGGAGATTTGGAGGCCCATTTGGGTGATTTCGGGCTAGCAAAATTTATCATAGAAAATCACAGAACAAACTCGAAAGGCTACACTGAGTCTGAATCCTTATTCGCAGGCTCCTTTGGCTACATTGCGCCAGGTATGCATCTAATATTGCCATTAGCAGTAATATCAGAATTTTTTATTACTATGTAATTTATCAATCTTTGTTGTCCATTTTGAGCAGAGTATGCTTACTCTCTAAGGGCAACGGAGAAGAGTGATGTTTACAGCATGGGGATAGTGCTAATGGAGCTAGTGAGCGGGCGACTGCCTACTTCGAGATCATTTGGGGATGATATGGACATGGTTAGATGGGTTGAATCTAGAATGGGCTCACAATCTTGGAGCTGTGAGGAGTTGCTGGATTTGTCTCTGAAACCCTTGGCACCACATGAGCAATCATCGATGTTTGAAGTGCTCGAGGTGGCTCTCCAGTGTACAAGAACAGCTGCAGCAGAGCGGCCTACATCAAGAAAACTCTCTGAGCTTCTGCTTCAGATTTCCTCAAGGATGCATACGCTTGGTTCTGGGAAGAAGAATGTAGTTTAATACTTGAGAGTTTGTTTATTCTTCAACGTGCAGTATTAGGCCGTTAATATTGCCTATTCCTGTTCAGTTATCTATTGTTTTGCGCATTTTTGGTTGATTTCAAGTTCTGAATGTTCTTCTTATGTGCCACTTTATGCAAAATTCCTGTATGCAAAATTCCTATATGCAAAATGCCCAAAGCCAATCCCAGGGAACAGTGAAGCTTCATAGGGAGGAAAATTGGTTTAGTTTTTTTATGAGGGAAAAATGAAAAAGGCGAGTCAAAAAATCCTTCTTTTTCTTCGGACTCTCTCCAATGCCTAAAGGATATATAACCCCTACCAGCATTCGCAAAAATGGCGATCAGAACATGCTCTTTAATATTGAAAGGTCCAGGATTCAGAGAGAAGGACCATCCAATCATGGGAACTCTCACTTTCTTTTCAGGCATCAACCTAGTCATCAGCTTACCAGCAGCGAGCACAATAATATCGATGCAAACTTATGATATGTAAACAAAGTTCTGCCGAAAGGTGAAGAACTGTTTTGTGAAAGCCAAGAAAAGACAAGCAATAAGACCGATAATCCATGTACGGATCGTCATCACCAGCAGCGAAGGATCGTCCATTGGCTGGACTGTCAGCCGCAGCTGCTCGATTGGTGAATCATCATTGATCGACATACTTTGCCTCTTTGCAAGAATGGGTGACAGATGGAATGAGAGTCGATCTTTTTGCCAGAATGGGTGAAAGAAGGAATGAGATTGGATCCGTTATCCTGCAAATTGTATTCTGTAGTATGAAAATGTTATAACAGGGAAAGAAGAAATCTTATCATTTGATGATATCCATATATTTTGTAAGAAGCAACATATCTCGGTTGCTAAAATAGTTCGTGAACATATCTTTTCAAAATTTGAATTAATGAATGGCGAGATATTTACCATTATGGCAACAAGATAATAAGCAGAATGATTTTCAGGCTTATGGCGGCATTCATAAAAATGTCAACAATAATTGGTAAACTTGCTACGCTTCTGTTGATGTTCTACAAAGAAAACATAAAACACATGAAACTTCACAGAAAATCACATAATTTAAGGTTACAAATCTCTCTCTTTCTCTTTAGTTAACAATCTCTCTCTCTTTCTATTTAGGTAACAGAATACCAAGCATGCAAAACTGGTATAAACCACATGATATAAAATCTTTTTTTTATCACGCCTTTGACGCACATAGGAATCGAACCGGGCCCCCCACGAGGGAGCAACACGGCTTTGCCTCTCACATGATATAAACTCTCAAAGCACAATGATCACCCTCACAGGTTTTCTACAAATCATTTTTTTTCTATTCTTCCAACAAGTACTTAATTGTACGAAGACTATTGCACTGCATAGAATTGAGGCAACAGAAAGAAATCCTGTACTTCTTAGTAGAGTAGTTGCAATTTCTAGAAAAGGAATCCTTCGAGACTGCCACTCTCACTCATGACATGGGTAAACTAGCATGATGGCGATGACACATGTCTCTACATCTATCCCAAACCCTACACCCAAACTTTAACCCCAACCCAATCCTTCCTCCATTGATTTTGGGCGAGTGCAGAAAGGCAGTCATGTTTCGTAACTGTCAAGACTTTTTCTCAAAATTTTTAGCAATATCCTTATCAATGTCTGTCCGACCAAGAATTTGAAACCATATCCTTATATGTATCTGTTCAGTTACAAATTTTAGTATCGTATCCACATTCATAACGAATACAGTTGCGGATTAGATCAGATAAAAGCATATATGTTTGCACCTCTATCTTCAACACCATGCAAACCAAAGTCTAACCGAAAGATAGCAACTCCCAAGTAAAAATTCCTGAAGGAATGCAGAAGTTCCTAACCAATTGAATTTATTGTAGATAATCATGTATGTATGCAGGTATGTGTGTGTGTGTGTACACACACACACACTATGCGTCAGTTCTGCAACTATCTTTCAATATACATGGATGCAGGATTTTCAAAGATAGATCATGCCAAAGGCCACATCCTACACTCTCCCTGCCCGCAAAAAAGTATTCATACACGTCAAGCCCTCTAGCCATTCTAGAATATGAGGAATAAAGAGAATGGAACATTTTGCTCGCGTTCCAAAGTACTCATTTGTCCTTTCATGTGATTCCAAAGGAGAAAGTGTCTAGCAAGTTCTGCCTTCTAGTAGCCAATGTATCGAGAACTATTTACCTTGCAATATCTGAATAACATACGTAGGATAAGACAATAAGGGAGTACTAATGCAATATGAATTCAAGCAAACAAACTGGTGCAATCAAATCTAGAGTTGAACTAAATGTATGCAACTAAATATAAAAGCAAATCCTAATAATAAACCACTAAAAATGAAAATGTAGTCTAAAAGATATAATGCCAGACACACAATAAGATCCAAAGTTATAACAGTAATAAGAAATAATTATTATCTCCTACTGATCTATAGCAATGCAAGATTAATCAATTGAAATCAAGAGTTGTGATCAGAATTCACCTAAGGCTTGAGGATCTCTCTCACACTAAATAAATCTGCATAGGATCTGAAAACAATTAAATCTTTGCCGTTTGTCGAGAAAATCACACAAATTCTCTAATAGAAATTGTATACCTATAATAGGCATGCTTGGAGAGAAAGTAGAGTGTTGAGGCTCTATAGTTGCTGCTAGATGGCTGGTAAGTGCATACCAAAATTTCATTTAGTGTTTGATGCTTTCATATTCATTTTAGGCTCAATATCATCTAACTCTGGACAATCATCAGATAATCCCCATAACTTTCAAACTATCTAAAAACCCCCCTTAGGGGTCATCTGAAAACCCTTTTAACTTTTTAGATTTTTATCTAAAAACCTCCATTTATCGTCAACTGCAATTTCCAGATGGGTGGGTTAAATAGTGCAGGAAGATGTTTTCGCTAGTAAAATTTATGGTTAATATTGTTAAGTGGTTTTCTGATATTTTGAAAGTTATGGGGGATTATGTCATAATTGTCCAAACTTAAGGGACGTTTTTTATATTTAGCCTTCGTTTTATATCAACGTAACCATCAAACTTAGTTTCACGCAACACGTTTGCTAGAAATCTTACTCATATTCTGAAGTATTTAAGTATGCAGAATGACAACAACCAATAACCAATAACAGGACACAGCACGAGATAAGCACATGTTTCTAAAACAATCGTAGTAACTAAGAAAATCTACGAATTCAAATTGTAAAATGGAGTTAGTGAATGAGGGTATTATGATCAACTGCGATGCATCCCCAATTCCCCAATTCCCCAATTCTGTGAACGTAGTTCTCCGTGTATCACTGGTAACATACGGTCACACATAAGCACCTATAGCTATCTGCGTACATACGCATTGGAGCCGTCCATTCTTTCCTTGTTTATAAGGGAACAAGCTACCCTATTCGCTCCAAAGGGTACATCATTTTTGGACTTCTTTTGGCTAGAAGATAGCATTGCCCATGTGTAATGTTATTATAATATGACCACGCCCATGTGTAATGTTATTATAGTTTGACCACATACAGGCTTAAGTTGTCCCAAGATACTGAATGGTCTTGCTGTCAAATTTTTTAAAGAAGAGGAAATAAATCATTGATGAAGTAGTATATGTAACAGTGACTATTGAGAAAAGCAGTTGAAACCTGTGAAATAATTCTCTTTGATATTGTTTTAAGGGTAAACATGCATTGGATTCTTTTCTCATTTCCTTGTTTATATGGGAACAAACTAATCTGTTCACTCTAACTGGTACATAATTTTTGGGTTTCTTTTGGCTAAAAGACAAACGTTGCCCATGTGTAATAATGTGACCAACATCATACTTTGATCACATATGGGCTTAAGTGGCCCTAGTAGAGTTGAATTAGTAGTCATGTTGTCAATTTTTTGTTTAGATGAGGAAATAAATCATTGATGAAGTAATGCATGTGATAGTGACTATTGAAGGAAAGGAATTGAAACCTATAAAATAATCCTCTTTGATATTATTTTAATGCACTATTATGTGACTGCCAACACATGGAGTTGTAATCTTGAAACTAGATTTGCTCATTAAATTGGTAAAGGTTCTAAACTGCCATACTTTGATGCAAAAATTTCACTAGCAAATAATTAATATTGGAATTATGTCCTTTGACCCAGCATGAATAATTTGGGAACAGCACTAATCCTTTGACCAAAATTGCCACTAAAATTAATTATCTGTTTGCACCTCTATCTTCAACACCACGCAAACCAAAATCTAACCAAAAGATAGCAACTCCCAAGTAAAAATTCCTGAAAGAATGCAAAAGTTCCTGAGCAATTGAATTTATTGTAGACAGTCACGTCTATCACTGATGATGATTTATATCATGAAATGCTTCAGTTTTGCAAATATCTTTCAGTATGCATGGATGCAGGATTTTCAAAGACAAATCATGCCAAAGGCCACCTCCTACACTTTTCCTGCCTTCAAAAAAGTTCTAAGCATACACGTCAAGCCCTCTAGAATATGAGGAATAAAGAGATCAGAACGTTTTGCTCGCCATGTGTGTTCGCGGTGAAAGTCGGGATGAATGTCATTGCTTGAATTTGTTAAATCTTTATGGAATTACAAACGAATTCAATAAAATAAAACTAAGTCTTTTTATAAGACCGATTACAATGAAAATCAAATAAAAATTACAACTTTCTTTCACCAAAATAAACGCGGGATCCGTTTATCGGGTCCTCGCTTGCGTGGGTGTCTTTGCCTGTGCCGGGGACTCTATTCCGTCCGTGGACCACCGCGTGATCGTGATCCGAAGAAAGATCTACACGGTGAAAAGGGGATTATTTCACGAAGGAAATAATAGCCCAAAGCGAATGAAATCGACTAAGCGAAATCAAAGCTCTTCTCGGGATCAAAAATGAAGTTTTGATCCGGAGGAAACGCGTGTAGATCTGAGATCCGATCTCTCGAACCTTTTTGAGGGGATTATCTCACGAAGGAGGATAATAGCCCTGGGGATTATCTCACAAAGGATGATAATAGCCTTGTAGAGTTCGCCGAGATCTAGATCTAGTGTCGCAGAAGATTGGTCGTCGCTCCCAAGTTTGGATCTGAGGTGAGAAGGCAATTTGGCAGAGCTTCGGCTTCTCCAAAATTTTCAGATCCCTCACAAATGAGCCCCCTCCCTCTATTTATAGTTTTCAAAGAGGGTAAAGCGGGCGAAACAGGCGAAAAGCCCACCGAGACACCTCAAGGTGTCTCGGCCTCGGCCGAGACGCCTCACGGCTCTCTCGCTCATTTTTCGGGTCCGGGAGTTGATTTTCGCTTGTTATCCGAGCTTGATTTGAGGCTTCGCGGTTTGGATTTATTCCGTCGCTTGCACGCGGCCCGTCGCACGCGGTTCGTTGCTTCGGAGTTGGGTTTATCCTATTGTTTGCACACGATTCGTCGATTCGTTGACTCGAGCGTATCGTCGCCTCACACTTGCTTCATACGCTTCATCGATATGTCGGCTTGGACGCCTCGTTGACTTGCTTCGTGCGCTTCGTCGACTCGTCGACTTGGACGTCTTGTCGGCTCGCTCGCCGTTGACGATTTGTCGATACGTCGTCGAACGGCTTGTCGATTGTCAATTATCGTTGCCACGTTATCGGATGGCTTTGTCGATTGACCACCCACTATCACGAGCTATGTCGAGCGCTTAGGCAATTTTTTACGCCTACAGATACCCCCTCCAAAGTGTTTCGGTCTCGCTCTTTTATAGAAGAAGCCGAAATTCTTTGGATATGATAGGCCCCAACCTTCAGTCGGTATAATAGGACCTGAAAATGGCTTCGAATCTTGACTTCTCCAATTCTCTCGGACTATCCAGTGCTTTGTAGGATGACTGAAAGTGTCGCGGTGCTGAATTTATTATCTGACCACTGTCGAATTCTTGACCCGAGGCTGGTGAATGAATTTTTTACTTTAGCTTGTGTCGGTGAGTTATCGTCGAACTGACCATCCAATTCTAACCACAGTGGGAGGAGATTAAGGGTTCGTTCTTTAATCGGTGAACTCTCTACTGTGATGCTTATTGTAGGACTGACCACAGCGGGAGAAATTTCCTTGTGACGCGTTGACCGCGTCAACACAGTTTATACTCATACGTTCACTGGAGTTTTGGGAATTAGTTTATCCTCGTATACCCGTTCGGAGGTGGTCGAGTTATCCTTAAAACATAAAATATTTTCTAGGAACTTCTCGCCAAAAATAGGAAATAGTTTATACTCATATACCTTTTTAGAGTAATTACGAGGCTCGCATAATTCGAACCGGATGAATTTTGACCCTTGATGGGTGATAGCCCTGTTGAATGAATATCCGGGTCCTTGGTGGTGAAGACCTTGTCATTGAAGGAGGTAGTACTTAACCATCATATCCGAGAAACTGGAGCTTCACGGAACAAAAGCTGCTGAAGTTGAGGAGAAAGCTGCGAAAATATCGAACGGCAACGATGAGTCCTTCAAGGCTGAATTGCAAAATGAGCTCCAACGACGATGAGTCGTCCAACAACCCATCTTTTGCCGTGAACCTGATGTTTGGATAATTGCAATCTCCTCATTGAAACACTTGACCCTTCATTGGTTGAATTATGATTTCTCATTTCGTTTTAAAATAAGCAATCACAATACCTATAGGATTTTTGGCAAAACCTCAGCCATCAACGGATTTGATGAGCCTTTACAGATTACCGTTTGAATCGGGCTAATGTGCGGATTACCTATACCCGTTCCGCACGTGACGTTGTGTTAAAAAAATGAAACTCTTTTAGGCTTAATGCTATGATGTTGAATACATAGACTTGGTCATCTTTTACGGGCAAGAGACTAATCGGCGACGTGTTAGGCGTTGGTTTTAGGGTTATTGGCCAACCCCCAGCCCTCAACGGATTTGATTAGCCTTTATCGACTATCGTCTGAATCGGGCTAGCATGCGGATTATCTGAACCCGTTCCGCACGTGACGTTGTGCTAAAAGAATGAAACTCTTTTAGACTTAATGCTACGATGCCGAATACGTAGACTTTGTCATCTTTTACGGACAAGAGACTAACCGACTGCATGTGTTAGACGCAGGCTTATCCCTACTTAGGCTTCGGGATCAAATTCCCCAAATACGGATTCTGGTGTCTTCTTCAATCGGATAAAAGACTAAACCGGCAACGCGTGTTAGGCGTTGGCTTATCCCTACTTAGGCTTCGGGATAAAATTCCCCAAGACGATACTTGGTGTCTTTTTCAATCGGAGAAAAGACTAAACCGGAAAAGAGGTGAAACTATGATTCCGGCCTACACCTTCAGTCGGTATGGCGAGGAAAGGGAGCTGGAGAGGAAGAATTTTATATCCTATCTCTAGCGAAAAGGAGGTGAAACTAAGAGCGGGATCTTTGCTCAGAAATTGGAAAGATTCAGTGACCTTGATCGGCTTAACGATCGAAAATTCTAATTCGGCATACCTTCGGTCGGCATGGCGAGGAAAGGGAGCTGGAGAGGAAGAATTTTATATCCTATCTCTAGCGAAAAGGAGGTGAAACTAAGAGCGGGATCTTTGCTCAGAAATTGGAAAGATTCAGTGACCTTGATCGGCTTAACGATCGAAAATTCTAATTCCGTACTATACCTTCGGTCGGCATGGCGAGGAAAGGGAGCTGGAGAGGAAGAATTTTATATCCTATCTCTAGCGAAAAGGAGGTGAAACTAAGAGCGGGATCTTTGCTCAGAAATTGGAAAGATTCAGTGACCTTGATCGGCTTAACGATCGAAAATTCTAATTCGGCATACCTTCGGTCGGCATGGCGAGGAAAGGGAGCTGGAGAGGAAGAATTTTATATCCTATCTCTAGCGAAAAGGAGGTGAAACTAAGAGCGGGATCTTTGCTCAGAAATTGGAAAGATTCAGTGACCTTGATCGGCTTAACGATCGAAAATTCTAATTCGGCATACCTTCGGTCGGCATGGCGAGGAAAGGGAGCTGGAGAGGAAGAATTTTATATCCTATCTCTAGCGAAAAGGAGGTGAAACTAAGAGCGGGATCTTTGCTCAGAAATTGGAAAGATTCAGTGACCTTGATCGGCTTAACGATCGAAAATTCTAATTCCGTACTATACCTTCGGTCGGCATGGCGAGGAAAGGGAGCTGGAGAGGAAGAATTTTATATCCTATCTCTAGCGAAAAGGAGGTGAAACTAAGAGCGGGATCTTTGCTCAGAAATTGGAAAGATTCAGTGACCTTGATCGGCTTAACGATCGAAAATTCTAATTCGGCATACCTTCGGTCGGCATGGCGAGGAAAGGGAGCTGGAGAGGAAGAATTTTATATCCTATCTCTAGCGAAAAGGAGGTGAAACTAAGAGCGGGATCTTTGCTCAGAAATTGGAAAGATTCAGTGACCTTGATCGGCTTAACGATCGAAAATTCTAATTCGGCATACCTTCGGTCGGCATGGCGAGGAAAGGGAGCTGGAGAGGAAGAATTTTATATCCTATCTCTAGCGAAAAGGAGGTGAAACTAAGAGCGGGATCTTTGCTCAGAAATTGGAAAGATTCAGTGACCTTGATCGGCTTAACGATCGAAAATTCTAATTCCGGCATACCTTCGGTCGGCATGGCGAGGAAAGGGAGCTGGAGAGGAAGAATTTTATATCCTATCTCTAGCGAAAAGGAGGTGAAACTAAGAGCGGGATCTTTGCTCAGAAATTGGAAAGATTCAGTGACCTTGATCGGCTTAACGATCGAAAATTCTAATTCCGTACTATACCTTCGGTCGGCATGGCGAGGAAAGGGAGCTGGAGAGGAAGAATTTTATATCCTATCTCTGGGAACATGACCGCTTTTGTCAGGAGTCATCGAACCGACTTCAGGTAATCCTTAAGAATATTATGTATAATATTCTCCAAGAACTTCCTATCCTCTCATATCCACCCCCAGCTTTTTGCGAAACTGGGTCCAATGAGGAGTGCATTGTATCTAGCCACATAGTCGGGTTATCCTTAAGAATAATATGTATACTATTCTCCAGGAACTTCCCGACAAAATAGGAAATAGTTTAGACTCATATACCTTTTTAGAGTAAGGGAGGACAGTTTAACCTCTTATACTCATCGGAGGAAAGGGAGCAGTTTATACTCGTATACCTGTTGGAGTGTTTGTCATTCTTGTTTGGCCTACTTTGGCGTTATGACGCCGGCGTCAACCAAGGCTTGGATGTTATTCTTCAGAGCAATACAAGCCTTGGTGGGGTGATGGACCCTCCTGTGGTATGCCGCGATATTTTAGATCCAGTATTGCTAGCTTCCTCGATTCATGATAGGTGGCGACTTGATTTTATTGTTAGCAAGGAGATATTTGAAGATGGTGGAACTCATCATCATCGAAGAATACTCCTCACGGAATCTCAACTTAGGAGTCCTTTGTTGCCCCTAAGGTTCTTTGTTGATGAATGTCATCGGCGATTCTGGCGCTTTAGCTATCGGTTGGCCTCTTTCGGCCTTTTTCCTTTGAGAAAGCATTGACTTGCTCCCAGCTCTTCGGCTCTTTCCAGATCTTGGGCGATGCAACCCCCAGGACTTCCAAGACATTGGTGGAAAGATTATTGTGGCACGTCCGCAGAATGAATTCCTCTGCGACAGGATCCCTGTAGTTCATAACCTTGTTGCGGAAGCGTTTAACAAAGGCGTCAGCGGACTCCCCATCCTTACGCTTCGTCCAAAGGGTTCCGATCGACACTTCAATGTCGTCGTCAAAGAAATTATTGAGGAACGAGCTTTCTATATCTTCCCAACTATTGATGCTCCCTGGCTTGAGACGACGGTACCAATCGAAGGTAGCTCCTCGAAGAGTGCCAACGAATGACCGAACCATCAAGGGCTCGTTACCGAAAATAACCCCTAAGTGGGACTTGAAATAGACCAAATGCTGAGTGGGGGACCCCTTTCCGTCGAACGGTGTGAAGTTAATCAAATTAAATTTTGACGGATATGGGATCAACTCCCACTCTCTTGGGTATGGACGTGGCATCCCAGTCTTCTTTACCTCTTGAGCGGAAATCAAAGCGTTGACCTTATCCTCCAGCTCTTTCATCATCTCATCCTCACCTGCATTTTCCTTCAGACGATTTTGAGGAAGAACAACGGGATCACCCCCAGAGTTTTGGCTATTTGCGTTGCGATTTTTGTCCCTGTCTGAGTCGCTTTCCTCTAGGTCGGCGTTATTGCGACGACTCGTTTCACCCTGATGATTCATCAGAGCTTTGATTTGTTGGTCATGCATTTCTCTCATCTGCTGCATAGCCCTCTCCATTTCGAACTTGAAGTTCTCTTTCTGCCTGGCTAGAGCGTCCTGAATTATTTGGGTCACCTGGTCAGGAGTGACCACGAACGCCTCCCGAGCTTGTCCCGTGCTAGACATTGTATCGTCAGAGGCGATTGCAGAGCAAGTATCCGAAAGTTCATCACTCGAGGATAGTCCTTCATGGATCTCCGGGTAATCCCTATGTCCGACGGCTTCTAGTTGGAGCTGAGACATCCGTTGAGCTATCCCTGAATCAATTTTTCTTCCAGGAGAAAAGTCGGGATTAGAGACTTTTGAAGCAATTGCCGACTTTTCTTTGCCAACCATGTTGATGGTGACTTCAAGGAATTCATCATCCTGGAGGGAGGATTTTCTCTAGTGGAAGCGTTTTGGCTTGGGCTTCAACGCTTCAGTAGTAAGTTTCTCGAACATCGAGACCTTTTATGAAACGGTCCTGGGGCAGCTACATTTTGATGATACTGCCTTGATAGGTCTCCCATATGGAGAGTGAGAGCTGGTTTCTTAAACACTCTCCTTTTGGAATTTCTTCACACCCCCAGACTGATGGCGCAGCTCATCGGAGCAATCCATCGCTTGTTGGTACGGTACCCTAAGTATAACGTTGTCTTTTGACGGACACGTCTTCTTTTGGGGATGAACAACCTTGTTGATATGCTTGGGCTTATTTGTTGTCGCCTTTGAACGATCCAAGGTCGCATTAGGAGTCGCTCGTTTAAGACCCCTTTTTTGCGGGCTTAGAGTCTTAACGGGCTCCTGGGCCTCGACATAAACTCCTAGTCTAGAGGCGACTGGAATTCTCTTATGCACGGCGCACGAACACGTACATTGAGGTGTCTTGATTTGTTTGGATGCGACAGGACACCTTTGGATAGTGATCGGTTTGACGGGAGTGCATACGCCACCCCCAATCTCGGGGCCGAGGCGGCTTGGACTGCATCGGCGTTGGAAGGATGGTTCGGCTATATTACCCTCTAATCTTTGCACCGTCTTGGACTTTGGCACCCAAACTTGACGGGATTTTTGTGATTTTTTGGCTACTTCCCTCTTGTTCAAGTCTTGTGTCTTCCTTGCAAGAGTGCGAGCTTGAGCGGCACATGCTGCACGAGATGCGGCTCGCCGGGGTTGTACGAGTCCTCTTATTGAGAACCCATTCGTCGGTCGATGGCTTGGAGGAATTGCAAGCGATTTGAGGCGGCCGACACTTCCTGGACTCCAAGTCTGCATAGTAGCGGAGTCCATCCACCTGTTCCAATGCCTTTGCAAGTTGACGAGCTTGGCGTTGGCATCGCCTTTGACGTGCCCTCTTCGTCGAAGTCGACACGTTGTGATCTGAATCCCCTACTTGTTGGATTGCCGGCATAAAGTCGCGAGGGGAGATCTCGGCAACGGTTGAATGAGGGTTGTCCTCTTGCGTCCTCCTCCATGAAAAAGCCTTCTTTGGAGGAAAGATCTCAATCCGCGGCTGCGGCACGACGATCTCAGATCTGAGATCGTTGGCTCTCACTGTGGTCGCCAGCTTGTTCGCAGTGAAAGTCGGGATGATTGTCATTGCTTGCATTTGTTAAACCTTTATGGAATTACAAACGAATTCAAGAAAATAAAACTAAGTCTTTTTATAAGACCCGATTACAATGAAAATCAAATAAAAA
Organism: Asparagus setaceus; assembly: GCA_012295165.1. Lineage (NCBI taxonomy): Eukaryota > Viridiplantae > Streptophyta > Magnoliopsida > Asparagales > Asparagaceae > Asparagus > Asparagus setaceus. Next base: position 7,746,745 of record CM022706.1, read on the forward strand.
TTATAACTTTCTTTCACCAAAACAAACGCGGGATCTGTTTATCGGGTCCTCGCTGGCGTGGGTGTCTTTGCCTGTGTCGGGGACTCTATTCCGTCCGTGGACCGCCGCGTGATTGTGATCCGAAGAAAGATCTACACGGTGAAAAGGAGATTATTTCACGAAGGAAATAATAGCCCAAAGCGAATGAAATCGACTAAGCGAAATCAAAGCTCTTCTCGGGATTAAAAATGAAGTTTTGATCCGGAGGAAACACGTGTAGATCTGAGATCCGATCTCTCGAACCTTTTTGAGGGGATTATCTCACGAAGGAGGATAATAGCCCTGAGGATTATCTCACAAAGGATGATAATAGCCCTGTAGAGTTAGCCGAGATCTGGATCTGATGTCGAAGAAGATTGGTCGTCGCTCCCAAGTTTGGATCTGAGGTGAGAAGGCAATTTGGCAGAGCTTCGGCTTCTCCAAAATTTTCAGATCCCTCACAAATGAGCCCCCTCCCTCTATTTATAGTTTTCAAAGCGGGTAAAGCGGGCGAAACGGGCGAAAAGCCCACCGAGACACCTCAAGGTGTCTCGGCCTTGGCCGAGTTGAGGCGTCTCGGCCTTAAGGCCGAGACACTTTGAGGTGTCTCGGCCTCGGCGAGGCCTCCACGGCTCTCGCTCATTTTTGGTCCGGAGTTGATTTCGCTTGTTATCAGAGCTTGATTTGAGGCTTGGCGGTTTTGGATTTATTCCGTCGCTCGCCGTTGACGATTTGTCGATACGTCGTCGGACGGCTCGTCGGTTGTCAATTTATCGTTGCCACGTTATCGGATGGCTTTGTCGATTGACCACCCACTATCACGAGCTATGTCGGGGACTTAGGCAATTTTTTACGCCTACAATGTGATTCCAAAGGAGAAAGTGTCTACCAATTTATGCCTTCCTGTAGTCAATGTATCGAGAACTATTTACCTTGCAATATCTTATTAACATTATTACATAGGACAAGACAATAAGGGAGCACAATGCAATATGAACTCAAGCAAACAAACTGATGCAATCAAATCTAGAGTTAAACTGAATGTATGCAACTAAATACAAAAGCAAATCCTAATAATAAACCACTAAAATGAAAATATAGTCTCACAGATGTAATGTCAAAAACACAATAAGATCCAAAGTTATAACAATAACAAGAAATAATTATAATTTCCTACAGGTCTATAGCAATGCAACATTGATCAACTAAAAGCAAGAGTTGTGATTAGAATTCGCCCGAGGTTTGAGGATCTCTCACACACTAAATAAATCTGCATAGGATCTAAAAGCAATTGAATCTTTGCTGTTTGCCGAGAAAATCACACAAGATCTCTGATTAATTAATTGTTGTGACTTAAGAGTGATTTTATCAAGCACCTACAACATCAAACAACAATCAAATCCAACAAAGATTGGTGTTTGATGCTTTCATATTCATTTTAGGCTAAATATCAGCTAACTCTGGATAATCATCAAATAATCCCCATAACTTTTGAACTATTAGAAAACCCCCCTTTGGGGTCATCTGAAAACCCTTTTAACGTTTTAGATTTTTATATAAAAACCTCCTATTATCATTAACTACAATTTCCAGATGGGTGGGTTAAATAGCACAGGGGGACGTTTTCGCTAGTAAAATTTATGGTTTAACATTGTTAAGGGTTTTCTAATATTTTGAAAGTTATCGGGGATTATCTGATAATTGTCCAAAATGAAGGGAAGTTTTTGATATTTACCCTTCGTTTTATATCAACGTAACTGTCAAACTTAGTTTCACACAAAACATTTGCTAGAAATCTTATTCATATTCTGAAGTATTTAAATATGCATATTAACAACAAACAATAACCAATAACAGGACATAGCACAAGATGAGCACATTTTTCCAAAACAATCGTAATAACTAAGAAAATCTAGGAATTCAAATTGTAAAATGGAGTTAGTGAATGAGGGTATTATGATCAGCTGTGATGCATCCCCAGTTCCGCTGTTTGTAGGAGTTCTATGATCATAGTTGTCTGTGTATCACTGGTGACATATGGGCACATGTATGCACGAGTACACATCCTCTCAGAACCTCGCGCACGGTGTAGGAGGTTCTGAACCGTAGATGTGTCTAACAGGGGCCCAGTAGGGGTATTTTACTGCCCCCCTGAATGGATCAGAACACCCACGCGATAGAACGTGTGCTCATGTATGTACATATAGCTATCTGCGTACATATGCATTGGAGCCGTCCATTCTTTCCTTGTTTATATGGGAACAAGCTACTCTATTCACTCCAATTGGTATATAATTTTTGGACTTCTTTTGGCTAGAAGATAACGTTGCGCATGTGTAATGTTATTATAATTTGACCACATACGGGCTTACGTGGTCCCAATATACTGAACAGTCATGCTGTCAAATTTTTCAAAGAAGAGGAAATAAATCATTGATGAAGTAATATATGTAGCAATGACTATTTAGGAAAACAATTGAAACCTGTGAAATAATTCCCTTTGACATTGTTTTAAGGGTAAACATGTATTGGATTCTTTTCTCATTTCCTTGTTTATATGGGAACAAACTAATCTGTTCACTCTAACTGGTACATAATTTTTGGGCTTCTTTTGGCTAAAAGACAAATGTTGCCCATGTGTAATAATGTGACCAACATCATACTTTGATCACATAGGGGCTTAAATGGCCCTAGTAGAGTTAAATTAGTAGTCATGTTGTCAATTTTTTGTTTAGATGAGGAAATACACCATTGATGAAGTAATGCATGTGACAGTGACTATTGAAGAAAAGAATTGAAACCTGCGAAATAATCCTCTTTGAAATTGTTTTAATGCCCTATTATGTGACTGCCAACACAAGGGGGTTTTCTGATATTTACCCAAGTATCTATTAAGATGTAAGTGGAAATCTAGTTAAGAATCAGGGCATAGCTGCCAAATTGCTAGGCGGTGAATTAATGCGTGGCGCAGCATGGATGCACGTGCAAGCGTGTACTAATTTCATAGAAATGAAACGGGACATCTTTTCATAAATAAATTTTTTGCATCGATGGAGAGGAGACACCAAGGAGTACTGCTCGCATGTGCTGTAGTAATATCTATCATCCAATTAGAAATTTGCTCTCGTGTTGTCCATTTACTCGTTCATTCACTCTGCTAGCTACATGTGAGAGATCCTTGTTGTTTGTTGGTGATGTTGATTCTATATATAATTGGCCGCAAGCTAGGGTCCCTCATCAAAAAAGTTCTAGAAGATGGAGATGTCTCATCAACTCTGCCATGGAGAAGGTTTCTTTGGGTGAAAATTGAAATCCCAATTGATAAGCCCTTGAGATCTATTGTTTCTCTCATTCTTCTCAATGGTGAAGAATGCCAAATTGAGGTGAAATACGAGCGCTTACCAAGATATTGTACCTTCTACAGCGTCATGCGGCACTCCATCCTCAATTGTGATTCGAGATCTGAAGCTCGTCGGGCCTTGGATGACCTTCCCACTCTAGCACTCAGGTCTGAATTTGCCTATCTTTTAAATCCAAAGTTCCCGGACAATTTGCGAGCAGCAGCAGCTAAAAACACACCCTCTACTTCAAGCCAATCCCCTTCATCTTCAAAATCCACCCCAAGTTCCCTCTCCCCTCAACGCCTAATCTAAGAGATGGAGCATGTTAAGCCCCATGAGAACACCACACCGCCCTCCACAACGTTTCAAAACAAGCATATCCTAAATCTATCGGACAAACCAAGCTCCACCTCCACAAACAAAAGCTACTCCACTTCCACAAACAACACCCCCTATCATAGCCTCTCTGAATATGACCCTACACCTCAGACCCCACAAACACAAAATCCCACAGCAAAAACTCCCGATACTCTCCCAGAGATAACCAACAGTCACCGACCTTCATACCATACAAAACCACAAACCACTGATACAAACCAACAAGACAAAACCGCCAATCTAAACCATGGGCAAATCCTAACCCCAAACAATTGTCCATCCTCCCCCACCTCTGAGTCATAGCCAGTTGTCAACAATCCTAATCCAAACACACATGACTCTAATTCCTTACTCCCTTCTCTTACCTGTCACACCCCAAAAATCTCCTCTTCATCAACTTTAAATGTCACACCCAAAAATCAATGTCATATAAGTCCTCTTTCTCCCAATAATAACAAGCCCCCCAAGGAAATCCAACCTTTTGATCAAAGCATCATCAAACCCATTCAAATAGCCTCCTCTGTTCCCACCAATGAGAAAATCCAAAGTAATCATCCTCCTCACACCAACTCAAACAAACTTGCAGTCCCCCTACTCACAACCAACCCCCTGATCAAAATTTCTCTTCCCTCCTCTCCTCATTTCAAAATGTCAAACATCATGCTACATCTCTGTTCTCGGGAAAAGTTGGGATGATTGTCATTGCTTGAATCCGTTACAAACTTGATTAAACACAGCGAAATTGAGAAAAAGATTGCCTTTTATAAGGCTTACAATGAAAATCAAAGAATTACAACTTTAACCCTAAACAAACACGAGGATCTCTATTTTACGGGTCCTCGCTATGGGATTCTTTGCCTATGGATGTTTTCCGTGGACCACCGTAGCGATTCCTTTCCCAAGTGTTGATCGAGCGAGATGCGGATGCGGATCTAGATCTAAAATCCCTCCTTTTCGTGGGAATTCTTAGATCGATCGGATCGAGATCTAAGCGAATCTGATTAATTAGCCAAGGAACTAATCAGCGTAGTGAGCGAGATCGACCAAGCGAACTTCGTTACTCTTCTTCGGATCAAGGCCAAGCTTGATCCAAAGGATGGTTTCTTTGTTGTAGATGCGGATCGAAAACTTTGGATCTCGAATCGCAAATCTCCCGTGCAAGTCTAGATCTTGATCTCCTCTCCCTTGGAAATTCTCTAACTCTAGGCACACACAAGAGTTCGGGCGGCTATCTCCTCTGTTTTTATCTCGCCCACCTCTGAAAATGAAACCCTAGCCGCCACTTTTATAGGTAATAGCAATGGATGCGGGCGAATCAAAAGCCCATTCGGCCTCGTGTCTCGCCTGTGCCGAGACATTCGGTGTTCCGCCAGCGAGACACCTCTGAGTGTCTCGGTGGCGAGACACCTCTGGTGTCTCGCCGGGCGACACCTCTGGTGTCTCGCTTCGGCGAGACACCTCTGGTGTCTCGCTTCGGCGAGACACCTCTGGTGTCTCGCTTCGGCGAGACACCTCTGAGTGTCTCGGTGGCGAGACACCTCTGAGTGTCTCGGTGGCGAGACACCTCTGGTGTCGGTTTTGACCGGCGTTGCGTGGCTTCTCTGCTGGTTTTAGAGCTTAATTTGAGGCTTCAAAGTTGGGTTTATCCCTTCACTGCGACTCATGGCGATCAGTTCACCAAGGTTCCGAATCACCGACAAATGTAAAGGAGAGAGCTCTTTTCGTGGCCTGGCCGCTGACCTGAGAAGGGGCCGCTGCCCCTTGACTCCCGCTAACGGCTAGCGGGACCGCCAAAACTCACAGAGGGCGTCTTGAGGAGGCGTTTGCGGCTGCGTTCACTTGTTGTGTCGTCAGCGATTTGCCATTACTTCATCGGATGACTTGTCGATTATTCTCGCCATCACGAAGCTACGCTCGGGACTTATAGGCAATTTTCAACGCTTACAGATACCCCTCCAAAGCGCTGGCCCGCCTTTATAGAAGAAGCCGAAATACTTTGGATGTGATAGGCCCGCACCTTCGGCCGGTGTAATAGGACACAGCGGCTTCAAATCTTGATCTCTCCGATTCTTTCGGACTATCGGTGCTTTGTAGGATAACTAAAAGTGTCGCGGTCTTTGCATTTATTGTCCGACCATTGCCGAAATCTTGACTCGATGGCCGATGAATGAATTTTCTTATTTTTAGCTCGTGTGTGAGTTGTCGTCGAGCTGTTCATCCAATTCCGTGAGACTTAGCTTTGAATCGGTGAAATCTCCACCGCATGGCTTGGCATAAGACTAAACCCGGTGGGAGGATATTGAGGATTCATCCTTTGATTGGTGAACTCTTCTTTGCGATGCTCGTTGTGACTGACCACGCCGAGGGATTTTCTCGAGATGTGACGCTGTCCCAAGATCAAAAATTTTCTCGAATTCAACCTCCAATTGGCAATTTTTCATCACAACGAATTGTCCAAATCACGTATATCGAACCCAATGGAAGCAATTGGGATTGTCGAAGTTATCCTTAAGAATATAAAACTATTCTCCGGGAACTTCTCGACAAAATAGGAAATAGTTTAGACTCAGATACCTAGTTGGAGTATCAGGTGGGAGAATCCTACTCCTTGTTGGAATAGAATTAGGTTATCCTCGGGAACTTTCCAATAAATTAGGGAACAGCTTTATACTCATGTTCCTTATCTGAGTATTCGGGGTTCGACCATCATGGGGATTTCATCGATCCTACCGAGAGGGAACCCTTCATGAGTTGCATTCATTGTCCCCGACGCAAGTTGATCCGCTGGTCGTGGTTGGAATTGTATACTATTAGTGCCTCGGTGGGAGTTTTCTTGCGGGGACCACATTTAAGGTCTCCTTTGAGGAGGTGCCTGTGATAGGGCTCGATCCACGAAATGAAAGAAGCTCTGCATGGTTCGCCAGGACCTATACTCTCGGGGAGATCGATGAACCCGACCTCGTAGGAGTAATGATTGACCCTTGTGTACATCCCCATTGACTCCATGCATCTAGGTTGACATATCCCATTTCTTGGTGCAATGAGGTCGGCTCTCTATGATAGCCCACCGAAACACTTGAGTCTCTATCCCGCTTAATTGGGGACTAGTCTTGTTAGCTAGTTCATCCTCAATTTGGTGGTCTTGATGAATTCTTTTTGTTGGTAAGATGTTCCTCCAAAGCTAGGTATAGCGGGGTTACTACCAAAGGGCTCCGAGGGACCAACCGCGAAGTCGGTAAGGCCGGCAGAGTTCCATTGTTGTTGTGACTTGCGATCTGTCATTTTCATTGTCCACGGCATTCATAGGATTCTTGGCAAACCCTCACCTTCAACGGATTTGATTTGCCTTTACCGACACCGCTTGAACCGCTAGCATGCGGATTATCGAATCCCGCTCAAGATGTGACGTTGTGCTAAAAGAATGAAACTCTTTTAGACTTGGTGCTATGACTTTGAATACATAGACTTTGTCACTTTTCACGGGTAAAAGACTAGCGGCAGCGTGTTGGCGGTGACTTTGGGGTTATTGGCCAACCCCGCCTTCAACGGATTTGATTGGCCTTTACCGATCACCGCTTGAACCGCTAGCATGCGGATTATCGAATCCGTTCGCATGTGACGTTGTGCTAAAAGAATGAAACTCTTTTAGACTTGGTGCTATGACTTTGAATACATAGACTTTGTCACTTTTCACGGGTAAAAGACTAGCGGCAGCGTGTTGGCGGTGACTTTGGGGTTATTGGCCAACCCCAGCCTTCAACGGATTTGATTTGCCTTTACCGACACCGCTTGAACCGCTAGCATGCGGATTATCGAATCCGTTCGCATGTGACGTTGTGCTAAAAGAATGAAACTCTTTTAGACTTGGTGCTATGACTTTGAATACATAGACTTTGTCACTTTTCACGGGTAAAAGACTAGCGTGTTGGCGGTGACTTTGGGGTTATTGGCCAACCCCAGCCTTCAACGGATTTGATTTGCCTTTACCGACACCGCTTGAACCGCTAGCATGCGGATTATCGAATCCGTTCGCATGTGGCGTTGTGCTAAAAGAATGAAACTCTTTTAGACTTGGTGCTATGACTTTGAATACATAGACTTTGTCACTTTTCACGGGTAAAAGACTAGCGTGTTGGCGGTGACTTTGGGGTTATTGGCCAACCCCAGCCTTCAACGGATTTGATTGGCCTTTACCGATCACCGCTTGAACCGCTAGCATGCGGATTATCGAATCCGTTCGCATGTGACGTTGTGCTAAAAGAATGAAACTCTTTTAGACTTGGTGCTATGACTTTGAATACATAGACTTTGTCACTTTTCACGGGTAAAAGACTAGCGTGTTGGCGGTGACTTTGGGGTTATTGGCCAACCCCAGCCTTCAACGGATTTGATTGGCCTTTACCGATCACCGCTTGAACCGCTAGCATGCGGATTATCGAATCCGTTCGCATGTGGCGTTGTGCTAAAAGAATGAAACTCTTTTAGACTTGGTGCTATGACTTTGAATACATAGACTTTGTCACTTTTCACGGGTAAAAGACTAGCGTGTTGGCGGTGACTTTGGGGTTATTGGCCAACCCCAGCCTTCAACGGATTTGATTGGCCTTTACCGATCACCGCTTGAACCGCTAGCATGCGGATTATCGAATCCGTTCGCATGTGGCGTTGTGCTAAAAGAATGAAACTCTTTTAGACTTGGTGCTATGACTTTGAATACATAGACTTTGTCACTTTTCACGGGTAAAAGACTAGCGGCAGCGTGTTGGCGGTGACTTTGGGGTTATTGGCCAACCCCAGCCTTCAACGGATTTGATTGGCCTTTACCGATCACCGCTTGAACCGCTAGCATGCGGATTATCGAATCCGTTCGCATGTGACGTTGTGCTAAAAGAATGAAACTCTTTTAGACTTGGTGCTATGACTTTGAATACATAGACTTTGTCACTTTTCACGGGTAAAAGACTAGCGTGTTGGCGGTGACTTTGGGGTTATTGGCCAACCCCAGCCTTCAACGGATTTGATTGGCCTTTACCGATCACCGCTTGAACCGCTAGCATGCGGATTATCGAATCCGTTCGCATGTGGCGTTGTGCTAAAAGAATGAAACTCTTTTAGACTTGGTGCTATGACTTTGAATATCCTATCTCCAAGAAGAGGAAACTAAAAGTGGGATCTCCACTTCGAGAATCTCTTAAGGTGAAACTAAGAGTGGGATCTCCACTTCGAGAATCTCTTAAGGTGAAACTAAGAGTGGGATCTCCACTTCGAGAATCTCTTAAGGTGAAACTAAGAGTGGGATCTCCACTTCGAGAATCTCTTAAGGTGAAACTAAGAGTGGGATCTCCACTTCGAGAATCTCTTAAGGTGAAACTAAGAGTGGGATCTCCACTTCGAGAATCTCTTAAGGTGAAACTAAGAGTGGGATCTCCACTTCGAGAATCTCTTAAGGTGAAACTAAGAGTGGGATCTCCACTTCGAGAATCTCTTAAGGTGAAACTAAGAGTGGGATCTCCACTTCGAGAATCTCTTAAGGTGAAACTAAGAGTGGGATCTCCACTTCGAGAATCTCTTAAGGTGAAACTAAGAGTGGGATCTCCACTTCGAGAATCTCTTAAGGTGAAACTAAGAGTGGGATCTCCACTTCGAGAATCTCTTAAGGTGAAACTAAGAGTGGGATCTCCACTTCGAGAATCTCTTAAGGTGAAACTAAGAGTGGGATCTCCACTTCGAGAATCTCTTAAGGTGAAACTAAGAGTGGGATCTCCACTTCGAGAATCTCTTAAGGTGAAACTAAGAGTGGGATCTCCACTTCGAGAATCTCTTAAGGTGAAACTAAGAGTGGGATCTCCACTTCGAGAATCTCTTAAGGTGAAACTAAGAGTGGGATCTCCACTTCGAGAATCTCTTAAGGTGAAACTAAGAGTGGGATCTCCACTTCGAGAATCTCTTAAGGTGAAACTAAGAGTGGGATCTCCACTTCGAGAATCTCTTAAGGTGAAACTAAGAGTGGGATCTCCACTTCGAGAATCTCTTAAGGTGAAACTAAGAGTGGGATCTCCACTTCGAGAATCTCTTAAGGTGAAACTAAGAGTGGGATCTCCACTTCGAGAATCTCTTAAGGTGAAACTAAGAGTGGGATCTCCACTTCGAGAATCTCTTAAGGTGAAACTAAGAGTGGGATCTCCACTTCGAGAATCTCTTAAGGTGAAACTAAGAGTGGGATCTCCACTTCGAGAATCTCTTAAGGTGAAACTAAGAGTGGGATCTCCACTTCGAGAATCTCTTAAGGTGAAACTAAGAGTGGGATCTCCACTTCGAGAATCTCTTAAGGTGAAACTAAGAGTGGGATCTCCACTTCGAGAATCTCTTAAGGTGAAACTAAGAGTGGGATCTCCACTTCGAGAATCTCTTAAGGTGAAACTAAGAGTGGGATCTCCACTTCGAGAATCTCTTAAGGTGAAACTAAGAGTGGGATCTCCACTTCGAGAATCTCTTAAGGTGAAACTAAGAGTGGGATCTCCACTTCGAGAATCTCTTAAGGTGAAACTAAGAGTGGGATCTCCACTTCGAGAATCTCTTAAGGTGAAACTAAGAGTGGGATCTCCACTTCGAGAATCTCTTAAGGTGAAACTAAGAGTGGGATCTCCACTTCGAGAATCTCTTAAGGTGAAACTAAGAGTGGGATCTCCACTTCGAGAATCTCTTAAGGTGAAACTAAGAGTGGGATCTCCACTTCGAGAATCTCTTAAGGTGAAACTAAGAGTGGGATCTCCACTTCGAGAATCTCTTAAGGTGAAACTAAGAGTGGGATCTCCACTTCGAGAATCTCTTAAGGTGAAACTAAGAGTGGGATCTCCACTTCGAGAATCTCTTAAGGTGAAACTAAGAGTGGGATCTCCACTTCGAGAATCTCTTAAGGTGAAACTAAGAGTGGGATCTCCACTTCGAGAATCTCTTAAGGTGAAACTAAGAGTGGGATCTCCACTTCGAGAATCTCTTAAGGTGAAACTAAGAGTGGGATCTCCACTTCGAGAATCTCTTAAGGTGAAACTAAGAGTGGGATCTCCACTTCGAGAATCTCTTAAGGTGAAACTAAGAGTGGGATCTCCACTTCGAGAATCTCTTAAGGTGAAACTAAGAGTGGGATCTCCACTTCGAGAATCTCTTAAGGTGAAACTAAGAGTGGGATCTCCACTTCGAGAATCTCTTAAGGTGAAACTAAGAGTGGGATCTCCACTTCGAGAATCTCTTAAGGTGAAACTAAGAGTGGGATCTCCACTTCGAGAATCTCTTAAGGTGAAACTAAGAGTGGGATCTCCACTTCGAGAATCTCTTAAGGTGAAACTAAGAGTGGGATCTCCACTTCGAGAATCTCTTAAGGTGAAACTAAGAGTGGGATCTCCACTTCGAGAATCTCTTAAGGTGAAACTAAGAGTGGGATCTCCACTTCGAGAATCTCTTAAGGTGAAACTAAGAGTGGGATCTCCACTTCGAGAATCTCTTAAGGTGAAACTAAGAGTGGGATCTCCACTTCGAGAATCTCTTAAGGTGAAACTAAGAGTGGGATCTCCACTTCGAGAATCTCTTAAGGTGAAACTAAGAGTGGGATCTCCACTTCGAGAATCTCTTAAGGTGAAACTAAGAGTGGGATCTCCACTTCGAGAATCTCTTAAGGTGAAACTAAGAGTGGGATCTCCACTTCGAGAATCTCTTAAGGTGAAACTAAGAGTGGGATCTCCACTTCGAGAATCTCTTAAGGTGAAACTAAGAGTGGGATCTCCACTTCGAGAATCTCTTAAGGTGAAACTAAGAGTGGGATCTCCACTTCGAGAATCTCTTAAGGTGAAACTAAGAGTGGGATCTCCACTTCGAGAATCTCTTAAGGTGAAACTAAGAGTGGGATCTCCACTTCGAGAATCTCTTAAGGTGAAACTAAGAGTGGGATCTCCACTTCGAGAATCTCTTAAGGTGAAACTAAGAGTGGGATCTCCACTTCGAGAATCTCTTAAGGTGAAACTAAGAGTGGGATCTCCACTTCGAGAATCTCTTAAGGTGAAACTAAGAGTGGGATCTCCACTTCGAGAATCTCTTAAGGTGAAACTAAGAGTGGGATCTCCACTTCGAGAATCTCTTAAGGTGAAACTAAGAGTGGGATCTCCACTTCGAGAATCTCTTAAGGTGAAACTAAGAGTGGGATCTCCACTTCGAGAATCTCTTAAGGTGAAACTAAGAGTGGGATCTCCACTTCGAGAATCTCTTAAGGTGAAACTAAGAGTGGGATCTCCACTTCGAGAATCTCTTAAGGTGAAACTAAGAGTGGGATCTCCACTTCGAGAATCTCTTAAGGTGAAACTAAGAGTGGGATCTCCACTTCGAGAATCTCTTAAGGTGAAACTAAGAGTGGGATCTCCACTTCGAGAATCTCTTAAGGTGAAACTAAGAGTGGGATCTCCACTTCGAGAATCTCTTAAGGTGAAACTAAGAGTGGGATCTCCACTTCGAGAATCTCTTAAGGTGAAACTAAGAGTGGGATCTCCACTTCGAGAATCTCTTAAGGTGAAACTAAGAGTGGGATCTCCACTTCGAGAATCTCGAAGTTCTTCGAGGCGCTTTTGATGTAGCTCCTCTGTCATCTCGCTATGAGCAATGCGAGGGATGGAATCAACTTCCAAGGGCGGATCGCTTCACACCCATATACCGTAGAGTACGGGTAGTCTCACCGGTGTGCGACCGTCGGCGATACGCCCGTGAGTGCTTCTCCGAAGTTTATCATCCCGCCGCTTTGTTATTTTTCACCGCCTTCTTGAGAATTTTAATGATCGTTTTGTTGAAGGCCTCCGCCAATCCGCTTTGCGCGGATTGTACGCAGCTTGAGGAGACGCCCCGATCTTGAATTTCTCGCAAAACCGAATGAAGGCATTGCTAATGAACCGGGACCGCTATCATGTAACGATCCGCTTTGGTACACCGTGTCGATAGATGGCGTGGTGCTTGATGAACCGAATTACATTGTCGGCTTTTACCTCTTTGAGGGGAATCGCCCACTTGAGAAGTAATCGGTGATCGCCAGATAAACCGATCACCTTTGGCCGATGAGGAAAGATTGGGCCTACCACATCCATGCCCCATGTCTCAATGGCCAAGATGTGGCCGACGGTGAAGTTGTTCTGAGGTTGATGCGTGTAGTTTGCGGTATTTGGCACGCGGACATTTCGAGCATATGCGATCGCATCATTGACCATAGTAGGCCAAGAGTACCCCATCCTCGATCCGATCATAGAGCTTAGGACTGGCCGGTGCGCACCGCATTCTCCTCCGTGTGCTTCTTGGAGAACTTCCTCTGCCTCTTTGTTTGAAAGGCGCCGAGTAGCAAACCGCTATACCCACGCCGATAGAGCCGCCTGGTTTCCGTGTAGAAGAACCTTGGCTTCGACGGACTGATTCACGCCCTTCATATCTTCGCAAGATGCCGCAAGACGAAGTCAATAATAGGGAAGCGCCAATCTCGGGGCTCAAGTCCGACTTGGGTTGCATACACTTCCTTAGTGACTACCCTTTCGCCATTTTCTCGCCCCGCCATAAATAGGAATGAATAAGCGGTGGGTCCTCACCGTGACCATTTGCTCGGCCTCGAGGTTGCGCCAAAGACACCGCAATGCCGCCAGCAGACTCGCGATACGATTCTCGAGGCGCTGAATGTACTCGATGAAGAATCCTTCAAACGAGTCCGCTAACTCGAGCAGCGTACCGATGGTATGGGATTAAATCTGGTTCCTCGACCTCATAGTCCCCGCAGTCTGCTTTGACAATGAGTTGGGAATCCTCAAGGCTTCGAGATACTCTACCCCGGCTCTTTAAGCGAAGCTAAGTCCAATGAGGAGCTGCTGTACCGCGACATTGTTAGAGCAGGCTCGGCCGCTGAATAAGCCCGAGGCATGACATGCTTCCTCGGGAAACTAAGACTACTCCGACCGGAGATCTTAGAACATCCGGGCGCCGCCACGCTGGTAGCTCTGACGCCCATCAAAATATAAATGCCACACCTGTTGGTGCGAGTTGTGTTAACCTCGTGGGTCTCATCCGGTAAATCATCAAATAGTTCACCGTATCCTTTGTTGGGTTGGTCGCCAAAAGATCGCAGATGGCTTGTCCCTTAATTGACTTCTCGCCGCTTGAAGTGCAAGTCATCTTGGGACAAAAGTAAAGCCCATTTCGCCAGCGCCAATTCATAGAGGCCGGCCGGCCATGAACACCAACAGATTTACGCGAAATGACGTAGATCGCTTGCCCAACTAAGTAGTGTCGCATTTTACGAATCGCAAAGACCAGCGAGACACTCTTTCGGTCATTGGGTAGCGAGATTCCGCGACCCACCAAGGTTCGGCTTAGATAATAAACCGCCGCCGCGGACCGGTCGCCGCCTTGCGCAAGTAAAGCACTCAACTAATGGTTCGCCGCTTTGATATAAATCAAGAACGGCTTACCCGACTTCGGGTAACGAAAGTATGTGAGGATTCGCCGATATGTTTTGATATCTTCAATGCCTTCGACAAAGGCCATCCCGCATAAAGGACACCCCTTTTGTTCAAATTTTAGAGAATGGCCGACATTTTCCTGAGAGGTTGAGATGAAGCGCCGGATGTACGCTAATCGCCCTTGTAATCCTCGAGTTCCCTTAGATTCTTTGGGGTTGCAATTCATTGATTGCCTTTATCTTGTCGGGGTCAATGTGGATACCTTTGTTGGTAACAACTAACCCAGGAATTTGCCACCGACATTCCGAGGAAAGACTTGGTGGGTTCATCTTTAATTGATGAGTCCGCATGAGGTCAATACCATCCTCAAGTCTTGGATATGGTCATCTTTGTCACGACTTTTCACAACCAAGTCATCGACGTAACATTCGACCGCCTTCCAAGATGATCCCGAAGATCTTTGTCATTGCGCTACCGGGTGGCGCGATTCTTCAACCAATGGCATGATCGCGGTAATGTAAGATGCCTAAAGGAGTCCTCAACGCGGTGCTTTGCGCCATCCCGATGCATCTTGATTTGGTTATAACCCGAGAACCCATCCATGAAGGACATTCGCCAAATCCACATGTATTATCGACGCATCACATCGGTGATTGGAAGTGGGAAGTCGTCTTTTGGACATCGCGGCATTCAGATCTCTCAGAAGTCCACGCATTCTCGATCGCCCCGCTTTTTAGCACCGAACGATATTCGCCACCCAACCGGATGTTGAACCTCCCGATGAAACCCGAGGCTATGAGCTTCTTTACTTCGCAACAATTGCCTCCATAACTGTGGACTAAACCGCCTCTCGTCGCTTGACAGTTTGGCATCCACTTTAATGTCGAGGCGTGCATTGCCACATTGGGGTCGAGCCACGGCATGTCCTCGTAGCTCGGTGAAAACATCGATATACTCTCGACAAGAGCGATCAACCTTTTCTTTTCCTCCGGGAAGACTGCTAATATTTATAAGTTTAGGGTGTGCTTCATTACCCATGTTGATCCGACTACCTCGCCTTCACGGAGGCTCCTCTGCCAAACCGTCCCCATATCGCATGTTGAGGTGATGGACCCATGGGTCTTCCCATGTTGGCAATTCTTCATCTTCTTCGGTGTAGTGGAGTCCATCAGAGCCATGTTGGACATCAACCCACGAACATCTTGCCGATGCCGACGCCGAGTCCTGTGCAGGAATCGATGAGTACTCATCATCTAGGTTGGGTGGTTGGTTATTGATCGACCAACAACACTCATCTTCGAAGAGGATGTGTATCCCAATCCCCTTTGAACTGTAATAATTATCGGGCTTTCCCTTGGTACATATCGACCTTGGGTGGAGCGGAGATCCGCCCAAAATAAAGTCCTTCTCCCAACGCAAAGTCGTACCCCACTTCTTCATGAGGTGCTGCCGCTATATCCGAAAGATGAAGTTTGGTTTATCTTCGCCGGAACCGTCTGCGAGGAAGTAGTTGGGCGGAGTCAACTCCTCTCCGCCAGACTAAGTCCTTCTTGCGGCCTCCCTTCCCTTGGACGGCGAAAGTCGTCTTGGATGAAGTCTCGAAGGTGCTTCAGATACACAGATGACCGAATTGGCATATGCAATTGGGGTCATTATATAACTTTTCATTACATCATTCAAACACAACGAAGTACTCTAAATCATCTTTTATTTCTTCTTGACGAAACGCCAATTACAACTTTCATCGGAAGATCCCTCTTCGTCAAGATTGACTACTAAGGGTACAATGTCATTTAGAACAAAACCACCTTTATAGTCAAGCCCGTTTTCGTGACGCCTCACCGCTGTCCGTGCCATGGGCGATGATTGATGTCGGACTCATTCAGTAAAGGAGAGTCGATGAAATAATTCTCGATCCTTTAAGCGGTTGTTTGTCGCGACCACCGTCTTAACCTCGTTATTAGTGTCGACATATTTCGCATTAATCGATGGAGGGTAGAGGGACTATAACATGGTTATGGATCCAAGGGCTTACCCAACAACAAGTTATAGGAAGTCTGCGTCAATGGCGTAGCGGTGACTTCGGACTTTAAGTCCCCCATCCGACACTTAATGCGGATTTTACCAAGTGGCCGGTGACCCACCGGTGTTAAATCCGTATATCACGGTGCCGCCGAAGCGAGCTCACGACAGAATCCCGTGCTATACATCAGCGCAAAGGCATGATGCTCACAGCCGAACCCGGATCAACTTGGATCGGTTGACTTTTGGAACCAATGTACCCCGTGAAGTAGAGCGCCTCGTCATGCTTCGACGCCTTCGCCTCGCATATCCTCCTTAGAGAACGGATGCGTGGAATATGCTTGGAGGCCACATTGCATTCCCGGCCGATGACTCCGCCTCGACTTGATTTAATGTGGGTTAGGAAGACCTCTCGAAGTCCGCCAACGCCAGAACGCCAAGGGTTTCCTTGGACAACCTCAATAGCTCAGATAAAGTTATTCTTGCCGATGTTGGCCAATTGTGCCATCACATCGGCGGTAGGGAGAGCTTGTGTTCCCGGTCTATCCCTTCCAATCGGGCGATTAAACCGGATCGCCGGGTTGCACCTCAGATTTGCGTGTTGTTTCCTTCGCTCGGGTGGCGCCCTCCTTAGGGGTGGCGGAACCGGGAATTGTTACTACCCCAAGCCCGCTAACGCTTTTAGCATTAAGGTTGGAGTCATCGGGGTATTTGTAAGCGTACTCCGCCCTCACGGTGACAAAGGCTTCTGTTCCTCCTCCGACAAAGAACACGAGGAATTTGCTCGCCGCCGTCGAGTAAAACCGCCGAGGTAGCATTGCAAGATTTGCCCTTTCCCTTGGACTTCTTTTTAGGCGAAGGCGTGCCTTGATCGTCTTTAAGTAAGTCGGGTGGACCCATAGGAGTTCGCCATTTGGGGTGTGTCGCGGCACTAACCCCTTCTCTCGCCGCTGTGGGGATCGCCATTCACCGCCTTCATTCCCACTTTGACCACGGTTTCGGCCGGAACCAGTTGTAGGCACCGCCCCAAAGCTTATGGACGCCGCTGCTTCACTTGCTTTCCCTTATTTGGTTTTGGAGTGATCACCCCACTTCAATCAAAGCTTGATCTTGTCCTTCACCGGTAGCATGACTTGGTCGGGTGGTGTATCGCCCTATGATAGGCGCAAGATTTGGGTCCGGCTGCCCTTTGAGCTTCCTCTGGTTGGCGATCGGCGGTTGGATCTTGTTGTTGTCTAGCAAGTACTTGAAGATCCTGTGCACCTCTTCGCCCCTCGAAGAATACGCTTTGGAAACCCGGGCGGACGCCTCGGTTTTGGACTGTTGTTGCCGCGATGGGGTCCATTGGCCGGGCTGTTGCCGTGGCCGCACTGAAAGTTTGATGCGATCAACATTCTTCATTGGCTTCCCTTGTTCCGGGACAAAATTTTGGTTCCGTGGATTTACCACGACCTCGCCCGCTTCTCCCTTTTGAGGAAACGCCGCCTCTTCCTCGGACTTTCAAGTCTTTCCGTGTTTTAGACGGCAGCGTCTATCGCCGGATCACGCCCAGCGAGAGGTTATGCCGCAGTGTCTTGAGGATGAATTCCTCCGTGATTGGGTCACGACAGCCATCGCTTTGTTGCGGAACCGCTTGACAAAATTATCCACGGTTTCTCCATCCTTCGCTTCGCCCCATAACGCACCGAAAGTGAAACCTCGTGTCGCCATCGAAGAAGTTCGCCAGAACATAGATTCCATGTCTTCCCAAATGTTGATGCCGCTTTGAGACGGCGGTACCAATCGAAGGTCACCGCAGGTGCCGATGAATGACCGAACCATCAAGGGCTCGCACGAGATGACCCCAAATGGCTCTTGAAGTAGATAAGATGTTGAGTGGGGACCCTCTCCCATCGAGCGGCGTGAAGTTTATTAAATTAAACTTCACGATAGGGATTGACTCCCACTCTCTCGGGTAGAGCACGGAATCCCGTCTTCTTCACTTCTTGAGCCGAGATGAGCGAAGTTGACCTTGCTCTCGGATCCTTGATCTTGTCATTTTCACTTGCATTTTGTCGGTGATTTTGAGGTGGGACCATGGTGTCATCATTGGCGTTACGCTCATCGGTGTTAAGGTCTTGCTCTTCATCCGTCGCTATCCACAAATTGACGTTGTTATGCGACGATCGCTTCACCCCGGCGATTAATCATCGCTGCATCCGCGTCATGCATTTCTCTCATCTGCATGGCCATGTCCATCTCGAGTTTGAAGTTGTCTTTACGTTTTGCCAAGGCTTCTTCAAGTAGCTTGGCCACCTCACCGCGACTAATCATGAGTGCTTCACGAGTATGACCTTCACTAGAGGCGGTGTTATCGGATGCCATTGCCGAGCCGCCATCCGATACTTCATCTTAGAAGGTACTCTTCGTTGTTGTGCCTTGAAGGGATCCTCGCTGTGTCGTGATAGTTAGGCGTCGATAGTACCGCCCGCAACCGAAGTCACACGCTGAGGGCTCGAATGCCGCGGACGGCGTTGCCTTGTTGGTCATATTGATGGTGACCTCAAGCGGCTCATCTTTGCTTTGACAGAGTGCATGTCTTCTTCGGGAACGCCTTTGATCGAGGTCTTGATTTGTTCGTTGGTGCTCGCCTTTGAAGACTCGACACCTTTCCGAATTTTATGGCGGCATTTACACTCAGAAACCGCCTTGATCAATTTAGTACAAATGCAAGAGGATGCGGTTTACGGAGAGCTGTCTCGAGACTTCTTCCTACCCTCAAAGACGATAGTACAACTCATCAAGATAAGCCGGAGCAACCTACCGCGGCGGCGACACAATCTCGTATAACGCCATCATCGATGACGACGCTCCATCCGAGGTTGGGTCGGCGCCACGGTCTTTGAAAGTTACGCCTTTAACGACGCTTGCGCACCTCGGGCCGGCTTTGACCTCGATCCGCAAACCGGTTGGTGGATTCTCCGTGACTTCGTCGGCGAGGCGAGCTACCCCAAAGATTGCGAAGTTGTCCCGATCTCTTCAACAAGCTTGCGGGAGTTGACCTTTCACCTTGATCCAACTGAACCGACCTAGCGCCGAAACACCGAACCCTTATCGAAAGGGGTGTGGTGTTGGTCGAGTCTTTGTGGAAGGCGCCGGCCGCATCGAGGAAAAAGCTCCCGGTCCGGGAGGCCGAAGTTCGACTTGCTTACGGTGACTTCTTGGTCACCTCTGCTCCTTTAAGTACGTTGAGTAGCTGAACCAGCGCCGTGCAGCGTCGCGTAGAGCTGGCGTTTTGGATCCGCCCGAGGGTGGAGCGATCTCGCTGACGCGGATCCATTCTTCGGTCGGTTTAGAGGAGTTACCACCTATTCGCTTTCGGGCTCGCCTCGTTGGGACTTCAGATCCGCTTGTATCGGACACCGCCCATGGATTCTAACGCTTTATGTATTGCAACGCAATGCTGTCGACGCCAAGCATGGCTCTCTTTGAGAGAGTCACATAAGCCGGACTTTTCCTCATTGGCCGGAGGAGGGAGATCAGATCTGGCCTTTGGATGGCGCTGGGGAGTTATTGCCGCCATTGTTGCGGGCGGCAAGAGCGCCGCCTACCGGTGACTTTGTGAGTCCTCCTGCATGGAGGGCTTCTTCGCTTCTATGGGGAAAGGAGTTGGATGAGGCGAGAGATAGGCCTCAAATTTCCCCCGGTCGAATTGACGACCTCTTCGATCACCGGATCGAATCCATGGTCGCGCACAACGATCTCGATGTAAGACCTGGTTCCCATCGGTCGCCAGCTGTTCTCGAAAAGTTGGGATGATTGTCATTGCTTGAATCCGTTACAAACTTGATTAAATTAGCGAAATTGAGAAAAAGATTGCCTTTTATAAGGCTTACAATGAAAATCAAAGAATTACAACTTTAACCCTAAACAAACACGAGGATCTCTATTTTACTGGTCCTCGCTATGCGGGATTCTTTGCCTATGCCGGGATGTTTTCCGTGGACCACCGCTACGATTCCTTTCCCAAGTGTTGATCGAGCGAGATGCGGATGCGGATCTAGATCTAAAAATCCCTCCTTTTCGTGGGAATTCTTAGATCGACGATCCGAGATCTAAACGAATACGAGATTAATTCGCCAAGGAACTAATCAGCGTAGTGAGCGAGATCGACCAGCGAACTTCGTTACTCTTCTTCGGATCAAGGCCAAGCTTGATCCAAAGGATGGTTTGTCGTTGTAGATCCGATCTCAAAACTTTGGATCTCGAATCGCAAATCTCCCCGCAAGTCTAGATCTTGATCTCCTCTCCCTTGGAAATTCTCTAACTCTAGGCACACACAAGAGTTGGCTATCTCCTCTGTTTTTATCTGCCCACCTCTGAAAATGAAACCCTAGCCAACTTTTATAGTAATAAAGAATGATGCTAAATCGGGCAAAAGCCCATTCGCTCGTGTCTCGCCTGTGCCGAGATTTCGGTGTCTCGCCAGCGATTTATGGGTGTCTCGCCGGGCGAGACACCTCTGAGTGTCTCGGTGGCGAGACACCTCTGAGTGTCTCGGTGGCGAGACACCTCTGAGTGTCTCGGTGGCGAGACACCTCTGAGTGTCTCGGTGGCGAGACACCTCTGAGTGTCTCGGTGGCGAGACACCTATGGGTGTCTCGCCGCGGAGACGCTTTTGCGTGTCTCTTTGCCGCGAGACACCGGGTGTCGGTTTTGACCGAAGGCGTGGCTTTCTCTCGGTTTTCCGAGCTTAATTTGAGGCTTCAAAGTTGGGTTTATCCCTTCACTGCACTCATGGCGCATCAGTTCACCAAGGTTCCGGAATCACCGATACCGTAAAGGAGAGAGCTCTTTTCGTGGCCTCGGCCGCCTCGACCTCGAGGGGCCGCTGCCCCTTGACCCTCGCCTCGCTAACCGGCTAGGGACCGCCAAAACTCACAGAGGGCTGCCTTGAGGAGCGCTATGCTGGCGCTTCACTTGTTGTGTCGTCAGCGATTTGCCATTACTTCATCGGATGACTTGTCGATTATTCTCGTCATCACGAGCTACGTTCGGGGACTTATAGGCAATTTTCAACGCCTACAATCTCAACTTCCACTGGTGTATCGATCAGCCAACATTCATCATCAAGCCCCATCTAAACATCCTAGAGACCTCACAGTATCTACAATGCCACAAGCTAAAAGACTCAAAACTCAACACCCCAACCAACTCCACATCTCAGCATCCGAACCCAACTCTCAAGCTCCTTGTGCGGCTACCTCGAATGGGCCGCACGCAATTAAATGAAGATTTTAGCTTGGAATTGTCGAGGAGGAAGGAGCACCTCTACAATCCGAAAACATCTCCTACTCCACTTCAAAGCTTCTTCCCCCCAAATCCTCTTCCTCTCTGAAAACAAATGTGATAGTCATCACTTAGATCGCCTCCTCCCCTCACTCCCTTACGACTCACATCACTCAGTTCCCGCCTCTGGGCTTTTTGGTTGTCTTTGCCCACTCTGGAATAATTCCACCATTGATGTCATAGCTGCAAGCTCGCCGAATTACAGTATCGCTGAGTGTTCTCAGCCTTTTCCATGGATCCTTGTTTGCGTCTATGGGCCCCCTGCAAGAAAGAATCGAAAAAACTTATGGATTGAAATCTCTTATTTAACTTCCTCCTTCTCTAAGCCTTGGATGTGTATTGGCGATTTCAATGCAATCCTCTTGCATGGTGAAAAACTTGGAGGAAAACCACCCTCGCCCTCTGAACTTAAGGATTTTAATGCTTTTGTTTCCAATTGTGCTTTGATGGATTTGGGATATGATGGACCCGCTTTTGCTTGGTCGAACCATCGCCGAGCTCATCTAAACATCAAGGAGAGGCTTAGCCGAGCTCTCTGTTTAACTGATTGGAGATTGTCTTTTCCTTCAGCTGCTGTTCTTCATCTCTTGGCCACCGGCAGTGATCATTG
The DNA here is from genome assembly GCA_012295165.1 of Asparagus setaceus. Lineage (NCBI taxonomy): Eukaryota > Viridiplantae > Streptophyta > Magnoliopsida > Asparagales > Asparagaceae > Asparagus > Asparagus setaceus. Next base: position 7,768,917 of record CM022706.1, read on the forward strand.
CCCTATTTTAATCTCTCTTCATAGCAAAAGGAAAAAAGAAGAAGGCATTCCGATTGGAGGCGCGTTGGATAAATCATCCTGACTTCATCAATACGATTGCTACCTCTTGGTCTATTCATGCTCCCTCCCTAAAAAAGCCTATAATATCAGAAAGGATGTCCTCAGATGGAAAGCAAAAGAATTCGATACTATCACTTCAAAAATTGCTAACATCCAATCTGAAATTGCAAAAATTCAACTTCAACCGACTTCGGATGACAACATGGAACAGGAAAAATTGCTCCATATCACCCTTGATCACCTCCTCAATGAAGAAGAGTTGCACTGGCGACAGAGGTCGAGAGTGAATTGGTCTATTAATGGAGATCGAAACACTTCTTTCTATCACCTTTACACGAAGAATAGAGCAAAAATTAACACAATCTCCTCTATCGCTAGGCCAGATGGTTCTGTCACCATGGAGGAGAATGAAATTTGTGATGCCTTTATCAATTTATTTCGCAACCTCTACACCTCTTCAGGAGTCGATGGTTTCTATTACCTAAACTTTTGGTCTGTATAACCCCACCCTCACCTCCACAATCTGGCCATTTCTGAAATCCCTAACCCTACCTCCATTCGCAATGTTCTCGCCTCCATGTCCCCTCTAAAAACCCCTGGACCTGATGGCCTTCATGCATATTTCTCCCAACAAACTTGGGGCTTTACTGGTGAAGATCTTGTTAAGACTGTCCAAAATTTCTTTATAACCCATCATCTTCCTCCTCGCCTTAATCACACTCATATCGCTCTCATCCCCAAGAAGAACTTGTGTGTCTCGCCTAATGACTTCCGACCTATTAGTCTCACCAATGTTGCCTACAAGATTATCACTAAACTTCTAGCTAATTGAATCAAACACCATCTTAAATCATGCATTTCTCCTTTCCAAGGAGCTTTTCTTGAGCGGAGGAATATTTCAAAATATATTCTCCTCGCCAAAGAAGCTTTTCATTACCTTAGATATACCAAAGCATGTCCGGGTTTCTTTGCTCTTAAGCTTAATATGTCCTAAGCCTTCGATCGTGTGGAATGGATGGCACTTGATCACATTTTATTTCTAATGGATTTTGATGTTTCCTATAGGTCCCTTGTTCAAGCTTGCATTTCCTCTCCAACATTTTCTGTAATCATCAATGGAACCCTTATGGGATTTTTCAAAAGTCAGAGGGGTCTTCGTCAAGGCTGCTATTGATGCTATGGATCACATAGTCAATTAATTATGTTTGTTTAAGTGATTAAAGTCCTCTAACTCCTCTAGATGTCCAAGTCAGAACTTCCTTGAGCTGTCCTGCACATATCACAATTCGTGAGAGGTTGGGGTTGGATCACCGGTTGTTCCTTCGATGATCAAGTTAGTAGATAATCTTGAGAGGGGGAATTTAATTGAAGGTTAATTATAATAAAGTTTTAGGCTTAGAGATTGCTTACTTTGATCTACATACAGTTTCTCTTATTTATAGTGATACTCTAGGGGCAAATTGGTAACTTAGGCCGACTGAGAGATGGCGGTTGGGTCAAATTGTTACTTTACAAGTGTCAGCCGATGAGTAGGTGGAGATCACTTCGGTCAGGTGTGAGTCGGCGGCAAAATCAGATTTGCCCACTATAGGTGTCGCTCATTGAGAAGATGATATTGAGTCGACATTTAATACGAAGTGACAGGGGACACGTGGTACGACGTGTCTTAAAGATCTATGAACTCAGAGAATTAATGGCCAAAGATCTGGCATTCAATGTGGTGTCGACTCATCTCGGGGGGAAGTCCGAGGTAGGCGTTTTCTTGTTCTAGGCGGCATGTCGAGCAGCACTGCCTTTTGAGTCGCACTTGCAAGGTGTCGACCAATTGGATGGAAGGTGTCGACACGGGGGTCGACTCACTCGAAGTGGTCAGCAAGGCCCGCCTTTTGAGTCGCACTCGCAAGGTGTCGACCAATTGGATGGAAGGTGTCGACCAATTGGATGGAAGGTGTCGACCAATTGGATGGAAGGTGTCGACCAATTGGATGGAAGGTGTCGACCAATTGGATGGAAGGTGTCGACCAATTGGATGGAAGGTGTCGACCAATTGGATGGAAGGTGTCGACCAATTGGATGGAAGGTGTCGACCAATTGGATGGAAGGTGTCGACCAATTGGATGGAAGGTGTCGACCAATTGGATGGAAGGTGTCGACCAATTGGATGGAAGGTGTCGACCAATTGGATGGAAGGTGTCGACCAATTGGATGGAAGGTGTCGACCAATTGGATGGAAGGTGTCGACCAATTGGATGGAAGGTGTCGACCAATTGGATGGAAGGTGTCGACCAATTGGATGGAAGGTGTCGACCAATTGGATGGAAGGTGTCGACCAATTGGATGGAAGGTGTCGACCAATTGGATGGAAGGTGTCGACCAATTGGATGGAAGGTGTCGACCAATTGGATGGAAGGTGTCGACCAATTGGATGGAAGGTGTCGACCAATTGGATGGAAGGTGTCGACCAATTGGATGGAAGGTGTCGACCAATTGGATGGAAGGTGTCGACCAATTGGATGGAAGGTGTCGACCAATTGGATGGAAGGTGTCGACCAATTGGATGGAAGGTGTCGACCAATTGGATGGAAGGTGTCGACCAATTGGATGGAAGGTGTCGACCAATTGGATGGAAGGTGTCGACCAATTGGATGGAAGGTGTCGACCAATTGGATGGAAGGTGTCGACCAATTGGATGGAAGGTGTCGACCAATTGGATGGAAGGTGTCGACCAATTGGATGGAAGGTGTCGACCAATTGGATGGAAGGTGTCGACCAATTGGATGGAAGGTGTCGACCAATTGGATGGAAGGTGTCGACCAATTGGATGGAAGGTGTCGACCAATTGGATGGAAGGTGTCGACCAATTGGATGGAAGGTGTCGACCAATTGGATGGAAGGTGTCGACCAATTGGATGGAAGGTGTCGACCAATTGGATGGAAGGTGTCGACCAATTGGATGGAAGGTGTCGACCAATTGGATGGAAGGTGTCGACCAATTGGATGGAAGGTGTCGACCAATTGGATGGAAGGTGTCGACCAATTGGATGGAAGGTGTCGACCAATTGGATGGAAGGTGTCGACCAATTGGATGGAAGGTGTCGACCAATTGGATGGAAGGTGTCGACCAATTGGATGGAAGGTGTCGACCAATTGGATGGAAGGTGTCGACCAATTGGATGGAAGGTGTCGACCAATTGGATGGAAGGTGTCGACCAATTGGATGGAAGGTGTCGACCAATTGGATGGAAGGTGTCGACCAATTGGATGGAAGGTGTCGACCAATTGGATGGAAGGTGTCGACCAATTGGATGGAAGGTGTCGACCAATTGGATGGAAGGTGTCGACCAATTGGATGGAAGGTGTCGACCAATTGGATGGAAGGTGTCGACCAATTGGATGGAAGGTGTCGACCAATTGGATGGAAGGTGTCGACCAATTGGATGGAAGGTGTCGACCAATTGGATGGAAGGTGTCGACCAATTGGATGGAAGGTGTCGACCAATTGGATGGAAGGTGTCGACCAATTGGATGGAAGGTGTCGACCAATTGGATGGAAGGTTCTCAAGGCTACTCTTGCCACTTTCGGTGAAATCACTGGTCAAGTCATCAACTTTGAGAAATCTTCCATATTCTTCAGTCATGCCACAACACCTCATACCAAAGATTCAATTCGATCCAACTTCAATGTGTCTGATATGGACGACAAATACTGGGGCTCTCACATTCTTTCCAAGGCTGGCCAAAATAAGGATTTTGCTGAGCTTATCTCCAAAACTCAGGCTACTTTAGCTGGTTGGAAGAAAAAAGTTCTCTCTCAGGCGGGGAGAACCATCCTTATTCAGTCAACTCTATCGAGCCTTCCTGTTTATCTTATGTCTACCTCTGCTCTCTCCAAGAAGATTTGCAATAATTTGGATCGAATATATCGATGTTTTTGGTGGAATCATGATCAAGCTCAAAGAAAAGCTCATTTCATCGCTCAGGAAAAAATTCAAAAGCCCAAATTTATGGGTGGGTTGGGAATCAGAAGTACCCATGAAGCCAATATGTCCTTAATTAGCAAACTGACATGGCACTTTATTACCGATAAGGAGGCTATATGGACCACTATCCTTGCTGAAAAATACCTCAAAAATGATAATTTCTGGTGCATCTCTCCCTAGCCCTTGACATCATCTTTGTGGCGTCTCATTCTTCAAGGAAGGAACCTCCTCAAGTTGGGCTGCTCTTGGAACATTAAGGATGGTCGTAGCATCGATATTTTTCATGACTTATGGTTTGTGAATCAATCCACTCCTATTTCGAGACCCGTCTCCCCCCAGTATTTCCAAGGTTGAGGATCTCATTGATGGTAATTCATATTCCTGGAATATTGATTTAATTTACACAATTTTTTATAGCAATACAATGGATAATATCCTCCGTACCCCTATCCACCACGGTCCTCCAACTCTTGGCAACTCCTCAGATTCCCTTTGCTGGAAGAGACTTTTCACCCGATCCTTCTCCACCAAAGCAATTCACAACCTCCTCCGGATGCACTCTCAACCATTAGACAACTCCTCTGATTCTGTTTCGTTGGTTTGTTTGAAACTCCTCAAGCTCAAATCCTTGCCTCCTCGTGTGAGATTGCTTATTTGGCGAGCCCTCAACAATGGTTTGCCTTCTAAGGAAATTTTGGTGAAGCTTAATATCTCGACTGACTCTCTCTGCCCTCTTTGTGGTGTCGGAATTGAATCGTTGGATCACCTGTTTATCTCTTGCCAATTCACCTGTGATGTTTGGTCACTGACCAATCTTGTAACTCCACCTCATACAAATTTTGTCACCTGGTTTAATCACTAGATGAAACCCCCCCTTCAATTCTTCCATCCATAAAGTCCCAGCTGCAGCTTTTGTTGCCACTGTAACTTGGTTCATTTGGAAAGCTAGATGTGATGCTATCTTCAAGGGGAAAATTGCGACTCCAGCTACAACACTAACATTAGCCGAAGTTTACACTAGACTACAATTCCCAAGTATGACAGACTCTGGAGCCCTTTTCAAGATCACCTCACCATACTCTTGGTTTGCTCCTCCCATTGGAACAGTAAAAACCAATGTTGACGCTTATGCATATTTTGATTGCTCAGCTCTGGGGGCCATGCTCGAAACCACTTAGGCCATCACATTTGCTCTTTTTGTACTTTCGACCCTCCTACCATTCTTGATGTTGTGGCAAAAGTTTTTTTAGTAGGGCTACGTCTTGCTCAATCTCATGGATGGAATAATATAATTCTCGAGTCGGATTGCCTTGAGCTTGTGCTTATGATGCATGGAGCGATTGCTCACCCGCAACATCTGGATGACATCTTTGGTGAATGTTGATCCCTTTTCAAATATTTCAACTCTTCTCAGGTTTGCCATGTTCGTCGTACGGGTAACATTTGTGCACATAAGTTAGCCCAATTTGCCTACATATATAAATGTACCTCATTCTTGGACAATCGTGATGGTCCAGACCATATCTGTACTGACATTATGTTTGATGCTTTGCAATAGAATCCTTGATTCCTCAAAAAAAAAAAAAGATTCTATATATAATCAGGATATTATTATTTTCTAGGAATAGTTTTAGTTTGATAATGATGTTCACTCTGCTAGCTTACTTGGTCCCAATATACTGAACAATCATGCTGTCAAATTTTTCAAAAACGAGGAAATAAATCATTGATGAAGTAATATATGTAGCAGTGACTATTTAGGAAAGCAATTGAAACATGTGAAATAATTCCCTTTGATATTGTTTTAAGGGTAAACATGCATTGGATTCTCTTCTCATTTCCTTGTTTATATGGGAACAAACTAATATGTTCACTCTAACTTGTACATAATTTTTGGGCTTCTTTTGGCTAAAAGATAAACGTTGCCCATGTGTAATAATGTGACCAACATCATAATTTGATCACATACGGGCTTAAGTGGCCCCAGTAGAGTTAAATTAGTAGTCATCTTGTCAATTTTTTGATTAGATGAGGAAATAAACCATTGATGAAGTAATGCATGTGATAGTGACTATTGAAGGAAAGGAATTGAAACCTGCAAAATAATCCTCTTTGATATCGTTTTAATGCCCTATTATGTGACTGCCAACACAAGGGGGTTTTCTGATATTTACCCAAGTATCTATTAAGACGTAAGTGGAAATCTAGTTAAGAATCAGGGCATAGCTATCCAATAGCTAGGCGGTGAAGGTTCTAAATAGCCATACTTTGATGCAAAAATTTCACTAGCAAATAATTGATATTGGAATTTTGTCCTTTGATCCAGCATGAATACCTTGGGAACAACATTAATCCTTTGAGCAAAATTGCCACTAAAATTAAATACTAATTGAGTACAAAGGTTGGAGCTAATACAAGCAGGTCACACTGTTGAATGTAAAAAATTTATCTCAAAAACTGAAGGCAAAGAAATTAGGACAACTCTTAATCCTATCAAATTTATAATAGTAAAAAAAAGAGTTAGGAGTTTGCAATATTAAGCTGCCGCCAATATTGCAAACAAGGTTGTCGTTCGATGCACAATTGCATATCTGGAGACGTCAACCTTCTTTCTCACGCTCCACTTTATGAGAGTAAATGGAGAAGTGGAAATTAAACGGAAATTAGAACGGAGAGACTCATATTAAATGGAGCTAATATTAGAGACTAATACCTATATATGAGTTTTTAGGTTTTTTTGTTAGCCAAATAAAATTTGTAATTAGGAGATACTAAAAACCCATGACAAGTTTGAAATGGGGCATGAAATAAATCAGTCGCAAGAAAACCATCCACAAAGTTCGACCCTTCCCAGCCTTTTTCAAGTTAAGATTGCTCACTAAACTAGTCAGTTTCTAATTTTCCTAGTTCCTAATTTCGTATGGTAGTGAACACGAGATTGCACATGCAACTAACTAAGACTTTTTTTTTCTTTTTTTAACTCCCTTTCCCTCAACTCAACTCTCGTTTGTTGTATTGGTTAATTGAATGAGTTCAGATAATATTAAAGGTGCTTTTTGGTGTTTCGTTATTCAAACTCGGACCATCGGTCCATGAATGAATATTTTCTCCCTGCTCCAATTATACAATCATATGAATCATTCTGGCAATAGCATTAACTAAAAATGATTAGTTTCCATTAGCAAATATCTGACGGCCCTTTTTGAGATAAAACCCTAACTAATTTAATTCCACAAAAGACCCTGAACTCTGTGAGGTTTTCCACGTAAACTTTTTTTTTATTCCATTAAGTCCTTGAAGAGAAGATTTTTCACTTTAATCCTTGAAGTAATATCACGTCAAGTCTAACATGTCATTTGCTAAGCATGTGACAAAAGAACGCAAATATCCCTCAACCGTCAAAAAATTGATGGAAATAAGAGAAAGATAAAATGATGATTTTTAGGGCTGAGGGGTACTTTCATCTTTTTAGGTAACATGTTTGGTGCCTGATAATTAGACTTAACAATGTTCTTTTGGGGGGGATTAAAATTTAAAAAAAATCTTTAAAAGTTTAGTGGAATAAGCCCCTCAAAGTTAGCGTATTGTGTACAACACCTCTCAAAGTATAGGAGTGCTTTGTGTGGAATTAAGATATACATAGTTAAGGGGGTTATCTCAAAAAGCGCCAAAGTTAAACGGACTTTTGTGAAACGTAGCCTTAAAAGAACAACCAATATCCATTATAAAGCAACAAATGCATTATCACATTTTTTATATAAAAAAAACATGAATCAGAGAGAGAGAGAGCAGAGAGAGAGAAGAGTTTTTGACAAGTTATAAAACTTACTAATCCTCCAGCTTTATTCCACATACATCATACAACATTCATAATAGTGCAGTAGCAAACTGCACTACATAAGCTACACACAGACAAACAACCGCGTACTGAAATCCAAATAATAGAAACTAACTACTCTAGGAACTAGCTAATGACAGCAAAACAAAGAAAATTCAAGATAACCACTAACACTATGCGGAACCACAAGAAGGAAGATCGCCGGAGGGTTCGGTGGACTAGCACGAAGTTCACTAAGTCTTAATTTTGCCTCCACGCAGCCTACGCGCGGGCAAAGATTTTCGTCCGGCCGCATTAGAAGATTCCGTTTATTCAGACACTTCTCAAGGGTAACGAAAGCGTAAGAATCATCATTATAAATGTCAAACAGTAGAGAACACAAGCCACATTGATCCCGAATACTTTGTAAGCTATATTTTCTATCTCAAAACGTTTTGCTTCTGATGAACTCAACTCTATCCCTCTACCCCCCATTTTATAGTTGAATGCGAATTATTGGGGTTCTAAAAATGTTAGGACATATATAAAGTATCTGATATTTACTCAAGTATGGCTTAAATATCACCAAACCCCCCTTAACTTTGGACGATTATTAGAAAGCAAGAAATGTGTTATCACATTTTTTAATAAAAAATATAAAAAACATGAATGAGAGAGAGAGAGGAGTTTCGACAAGTGATAAAACTTACTAATCCTCCAGCTTTATCCAACAGACATTACACAACATTCATAATAATGCAGTAGCAAACTATACTACATAAGCTACACAGACAAACAACCGCATACTAAAATCCAAACCATAGAAACTAACTAACTAGCTAGGAGCTAGCTAATGACAGCAAAACAAAGAAAACGAGATAACCACTAGCACTATGCGGAACCACAAGAAGGAAGATCGCCGGAGGATTAGTAAATATCAGATACTTTATATATGTCCTAACATTTTTGGAACCCCAATAATTCGCATTCTACCATAAAATGGGGGGGAGAGGGATAGAGTTGAGTTCATTAGAAGCAAAACGTTTTGAGATAGAAAATATGGCTTACAAAGTATTCGGGATCAATGTAGCTTGTGATCTCAACTGTTTGACATTTATAATGATGATTCTTCGCTCGCTACGCAAATAAAGAAGTGTCTCATAAACCGTAATCTTGCCGGCGACGACCAATGCCGCCACGCATGGTCAGTGGAGGCAAAATTAAGACTTAGTGGACTTCGTGCTAGGCCACCGAATCCTCTGGTGATCTTCCTTCTTGTGGTTCCGCATAGTATTAGAGGTTATCTTGACTTTTCTTTATTTTGCTGTCATTAGCTAGTTCCTAGAGTAGTTAGTTTCCATTATTTGGATTTCAGTACGCGGTTGTTTGTCTGTGTGTGGCTTATGTAGTGCAGTTTGCTACTGCACTATTATGAATGTTGTATAATGTATGTGAAATAAAGCTGGAGGATTAGTAAGTTTTATAACTTGTCAAAAACTCCTCTCTCTCTCCCTCCCTCCCTCCCTCCCTCTCTCTCTCTCTCATGTTTTTAATTTATATTTTTTTATATAAAAAATGTGATAATGCATTTGAGTGCATTTGTTGCTTTATAATGGATATTGGCTGTTCTTTTAAGGCTACGTTTCACAAAAGTCCCTTTAACTTTGGCGCTTTTTGAGATAACCCATTAACTATGTATATATTAATTCCACACAAAGCACTCCTAGACTTTGAGGTGTTGTACACAACACGCTGACCTTGAGGGGCTTATTCCACTAAACTTTTAAAAAAAAAATTTAATTTTAATCCCCCCAAAAGAACATTGTTAAGTCTAATTATCAGGCAATAAACATGTTACCTAAAAAGATGAAAGTACCCCTCAGCCCTAAAAATCATCATTTTATCTTTCTCTTATTTCCATCAATTTTTTGACGGTTGAGGGATATTTGCGTTCTTTTGTCACATGCTTAGCAAATGACATGTTAGACTTGACGTGATATTACTTCAAAGATTAAAGTGAAAAATCTTCTCTTCAAGGACTTAGTGGAATAAAAAAAAGATTTATGTGGAAAACCTCACAGAGTTCAGGGTCTTTTTTGGAATTAAATTAGTTAGGGTTTTATCTCAAAAAGGGCCGTCAGATATTTGCTAATGGAAACTAATCATTTTTAGTTAATGCTATTGCCAGAATGATTCATATGATTGTGTAATTGGAGCAGGGAGAAAATATTCATTCATGGACCGATGGTCCAAGTTTGAATAACGAAACACCAAAAAGCACCTTTAATATTATCTAAACTCATTCAAGTAACCAACACAACAAACGAGAGTTGAGTTGAGGGAAAGGGAGTTAAAAAAAAAAAGAAAAGAAAAGTCTTAGTTAGTTGGATGTGCAATCTCGTGTTCACTACAATACGAAATTAGGAACTAGGAAAATTAGAAAATGACTAGTTTAGTGAGCAAACATAACTTGAAAACTACACTTCTTGTGCAATTATAGTTATTCGAAGAGTCTATTAAAGTAATTTACACATCAAAGAGGATGTTTTATCAAGTAATTGATTTCTTCTTTAATGCTCCCTTTCACATGCATGCGTCATCAAATAATTGGTTTCAACATGTCTATTTAGACTACTTGTGGTAGCCAGAAGCCCATATGTAGGGTTGGGCACGGGCCGCGTCGACCCGCGGGCTGACCCGACCCACCCTGGCATGGGTCACGACCCGGCTTGACCCGAAGTAGCCCGGCTCCTACTCGGCCCGTGATATACGCGGTCACGGGTTGAGCCGGGTCCAACTCTAAACCCGGGACGAGAGAACTTGACTCGGCTCACCGTAACTCGGCCCACCAATGACTTGACCCGACCCGGGTATTTAAATTTTAACTTTTTTTCCTTTTTTCCTTTTATATTTGAAATTTAAATTTAAACTAAAGGAAAGTTATTAACTTCCCGTGGACGTAGGTCTTCCATCGAAGTCCGAACCACGTATATCTTTGCATTTGTGATGATTTATCTTTATACAATGTGTGTCATCGTGTGTGTGTGTATATATATATATTATTTTAAACAAAGAGTAAAATTGAAAAGAAATAATTTAAATATAATTTAATAGATACAAATACAAAGTTAATATAGTTTAGAAATTAAAATTTTAAAAAGGAAAAAAATTTAAAAACCCACGGTAGATGGGTGGATTAACCCTACCACCCCTAGGCGGGTCACGAGTCCGAACCGCCCTACCACACCCACCCCTACCCATATGTGATCATTAAGATACATGTCACAAAAGAGGCCGGAAAATTGTTGTAATAGTTAATTGAACACAGTTGTCTTTTCTCTCGATGGTCGAAACCATGAAAGAAGAAACAAGTACACTGCTTATTTATCTAAAAATCCCTGGCAAAAATAATTTGACAAAAAGGTTGGGAAAGGTCGAACTTTGTGGATGGTTTTCTTGCCACTGATTTATTTCATGCCCCCATTTCAATTCCTTTCCTTCAATAGTCACTGTCACGTGCATTACTTCATCAATGATTTATTCCCTCATCAAGTCAAAAAATTGACAACATGACTACCAATTTTAACTCTAATGGGGCCACTTAAGCCTGTATGTGATCAAAGTATGATGTTGGTCACATTATTACACATGGGCAATGTTATCTTCTAGGATTTTATTACTTCATCAATGATTTATTCCCTCATCAAGTCAAAAATTGACAACATGACTACCAATTTTAACTCTAATGGGGCCACTTAAGCCTGTATGTGATCAAAGTATGATGTTGGTCACATTATTACACATGGGCAACGCCTATCTTTTAGTCAAAAGAAAAACCAGTTAGAGTGGACAAATTAGTTGTTCCCATATAAACAAGGAAATGAGAAAAGAATCCAATGCATGTTTACCCTTAAAACAATATCAAAGAGAATTAATTCACAGGTTTCAATTGCTTTCCTTAATAGTCATTGTTACATATATTGCTTCATCAATGATTTATTTCCTCTTCTTTGAAAAATTTGACAGAATGACTATTCAGTATATTGGGACCACTTAAGACCGTATGTGGTCAAACTATAATAACATTACACATGGGCAATGTTATCTTCTAGCCAAAAGAAGTCCAAAAATTATGTAGCCATTGGAGCGAATAGAGTAGCTTGTTCCCATATAAACAAAGAATGGACGGCTCCAATGCGTATGTGCGCAGATAGCTATAGGTGCTTACGTGTAGCCGTATGTCACCAGCAAATATCTGACCATATGTTATCTTCTAGGATTTTATTACTTCATCAATGATTTAGTTCTCCGTGTATCACTGGTGACATACGGCCACTCGTAAGCACCTATAGCTATCTGCGTACATACGCATTGAAGCCATCCATTCTTTCCTTGTTTATATGGGAACAAGCTACTCTATTCGCTCCAATGGGTACATAATTTTTGGACTTCTTTTGGCTAGAAGATAACATTGCTCATGTGTAATGTTATTATAATTTGACCACATATGGGCTTAGTGGTCCCAATATACTGAATAATCATGCTGTGAAATTTTTCAAAAAAGAGGAAATAAATCATTGATGAAGTAATATATCTAACAATGACTATTAAGGAAAGCAATTGAAACCTGTGGAATAATTCTCTTTGATATTGTTTTAAGGGTAAACATGCATTGGATTCTTTTCTCATTTCCTTGTTTATATGGGAACAACTAATTTGTCCACTCTAACTGGTTTTTCTTTTGGCTAAAAGATAGGCGTTGCGCATGTGTAATAATGTGACCAACATCATACTTTGATCACATACAGGCTTAAGTGGCCCCATTAGAGTTAAAATTGGTAGTCATGTTGTCAATTTTTTGTCTTGATGAGAGAATAAATCATTGATAAGTAATGCATGTGACAGTGACTATTGAAGGAAAGGAATTGAAATGGGGGCATGAAATAAATCAGTGGCAAGAAAACCATCCACAAAGTTCGACCTTTCCCAGCCTTTTTGTCAAATTATTATTGCCAGGGATTTTTAGATAAACTAGTATGAGAGGCACGTGTAATGCACGTGCTAGGTTAATCACACAATAATGCTCAAATCAACAAAAATTAATGCTCAAATCAAAAATAAAAAAAGACGAATATTGGTCCCACAATAATGTGACAATTGTTTGTATTTAGTGGACGATTGAGATTTATATTGATTAAAAAGTGAAAAACATGTAATTCGCAGAGATATCATGACAAATGTGATGACCATTATAATTAGGATTAAGGGTAAATTGTGTATAGTCACCCTGTAGTAGGGGTTGGGCATGGTAGGGTCGGCCATGAGGCGGCCACCCATGGTCTGACTTCGGCGGGCGGAGCCGTGATATCTCACCAGCAGAGTCCCTTGGTCGGGTAGAATTCAAACTCTGGGATGAAAGAAACTTGTGCATCTCTTGGGCACCATGGCCCACGAGGTATTTAAATTTTATAGGGCATTATATATATATATATATATATATATATATATATATATATATATATATATATATATATATATATATATATATATATATATATATATATATATATATATATATATATATATATATATATATATATATATATATATATATATATATATATATATATATATATATATATATATATATATATATATATAATTTTAAACAAAGAGTAAAATAGAAAAGAAATAATTTAAATATAATTAAATAGATACAAGCACAAAGTTAATATAGTTTATAAATTAAAATTTAAAAAAAAAAAATTAAAACCCGGTAGGCCAGGTGGAGTAGTGAGCCCGGCTTGACGGCCACTAGGCCCGAGGTTGTGGGTCGAGGTAGGTCGATCCTGGGCAGGGACCCGAGAAATGAAGCATGCCCACTCAGAGCCGGGCACGCTGACCCGAATTCGGGGCCGCCCGGCTGAACCTGGCTGCCTGGTTAAGGGCCCGAACCGGCCCGGCCCACGCCCACCCCTACCTTGTAGTATTGTTTGAACTTGTTGCCTCTCTAGTTTTATTTTTACATATAAATCATGAGTTTTTTTTTCTTTTTGCCTCTTTTACCCTCGGGGGCTTTTCGAGAAACAAATTTATGTTTCTGTAAGGATAAAAGTTAACGTTTTACTCAAAGGGTCTATCTGTGAAAATAAACCTAGAAAGATAGTAATTTCAAAACTGTGATACTACAGGGGGGTCTATATGCAATTAACTATAGAATTAATCATGATGATTCTATATAACCATATTCACCTGACCAAAAAAAAAAGTTACCTGCTGGTCACAGCAATGTCTAGCCAAGCTAACTTTGGGGGAACAGTATAGCCTGGTTCAAATTTCCGCACAAATAAAAAATACACAAGATTAGCAACAAAAAATGATGCAAATTCTGACTTTAATTGGGTAATTATTAAAATTCCCCTAACTTTAACTAAAATCAGGGAAAGAGATATTCCAACAGCAATCTATATAAGGAATTAGGTCTATAAAAACAATAAAACAGACATAAATCTAGTTTTCTAGATTAAGAAATGACACTCAATTTTAAGACTCGACTGCAACCAAATTAAATTGGAGGAGATATGAATATCTGTAGAATGCCATTGAGACATATGTTAAACAAAATATAAATTTAGATGAACAAGGAATTCGGAAAACTATAAGAAACCCACCTCTATTAAACTTTGTACATTTTATAGGAAAAGAATATAGTTATATAGAGCTCGTGCAACTTTGATTTACTTAAAAAACAAAAATTTCCCATAAGAAGAATAACAATGGAAACTTCATACAAAACCCTTTTTTTTTGGGGTTATTTTGAGTTATAACCTGGAGACAAATCTCACAAACTGAGCTCCCTTTCTCATTACGCCATCTTTGTATGCATCCTCTATGAGCAAACTACAACCGAAACAAAATATAAAGAGAACCAAAATCAGTAATATAATCAAAATTACATCATCTAATGAAATTTTCATAAAAACCCATAAAATTTTGATCGTTGCCTTTAGAGAGCCAGAACAAGCACAGGGAAGGGGCTGATGTTTTTTCTTACGGAGGAAGAAGATGAGGAAGAAAGACAGAGGCGACAGCTGTTTTCCCCATCTAAGCAGGGGGTGGCAACGAAGAAAGGAATGCAAGCAGGGGGTGGCAATGAAATTAGCTGGGCATGTGGGCCCCCATTCAAGTAGGAGAAGCAGGTCGGTGACGTTACCATCTAGCTGTTCTTCTCCGCCACGAATCTCGCCGAGATCGGGCCGAGGAATAGCAGTGCTAGGGCGAGGCCTGTTAAAAGCCCCGGCGATCTCGCCATCGCGTTCTATGTGGAGTTGGCGGTGGAGGTGAAGCTGGCGGCTATGATGGAGGGCTCAGCCTGGCGGAGGAGCCACTCGATGCTCTGACCGTCGGACTTGTCTTTCGAGGGGGTTTCTTGACGGCGACTGTCGCGGCGCCGTTAGATGGGACGGCGGCCAGCTGGTTGTTGGAGTTGACGCCGTCAGTCATCGTTATCAGAGAGAGAGAGAGAGAGAGAGGGTGGGGGTTTTGGTTTATGAGTTTAGAGAGAGGGGGAGAAGGAGTAGGGAGGCGTAATGACTGAGAAGGGTGGAGACAGCGGAAGAGCACATGGGGGCGGGGCTCACGGACAGACTTACTTGTAATATGTTTGAGGAGAGAGAGTAGGAGTGGGGACTGAGGTACTGCTTACGCAAGATGCTCAGACGAAAATTGAAGCCAACAGTGAAAAGACAACTGTACTCGTTTCTTCTCTCATGGTTTCGACGATGGAGAAAAAAAGACAACTGTGTTCAATTAAATATTACGTCAATTTTCCGGCCTCTTTTGTGACAACATGTATCTTAATGATCACATGTGGGCTTCTGGCTACCACAAGTAGTCTAAATAGACATGTTGAAACCAATTATTTGATGACGCATGCATGTGAAAGGGAACATTAAAGAAGAAATCAATTACTTGATAAAACATCCTCTTTGATGTGTAAATTACTTTAATAGACTCTACGAATAACTATAATTGCACAAGAAATATAGTTTTCAAGTTATGTTTGCTCACTAAACTAGTCAGTTTCTAATTTTCCTAGTTCCTAATTTCGTATTGTAGTGAACACGAGATTGCACATCTAACTATTTAAGACTTTTTAAAAAAAATAAATAAAATTCCCTTTCCCTTAACTCAACTCTCGTTTCTTGTATTGGTTACTTGAATGAGTTCAGATAATATTAAAGGTGTTTTTTGGTGTTTCGTTATTCAAACTCGGACCATCGGTCCATGAATCAATATTTTCTCCCTGCTCCAATTACACAATCATATGAATCATTCTGGCAATAGCATTAACTAAAAATGATTAGTTTCCATTAGCAAATATCTGACGGCCCTTTTTGAGATAAAACCCTAACTAATTTAATTCCACAAAAGACCCTGAACTCTGTGAGGTTTTCCACATAAACCTTTTTTTTTATTCCACTAAGTCCTTGAAGAGAAGATTTTTCACTTTAATCCTTGAAGTAATATCACGTCAAGTCTAACATGTCATTTGCTAAGCATGTGACAAAAGAACGCAAATATCCCTCAACCGTCAAAAAATTGATGGAAATAAGAGAAAGATAAAATGATGATTTTTAGGGCTGAGGGGTACTTTCATCTTTTTAGGTAACATGTTTATTGCCTGATAATTAGACTTAACAATGTTCTTTTGGGTGGGGGGGGATTAAAATTTTAAAAAAGATCTTTAAAAGTTTAGTGGAATAAGCCCCTCAAAGTCAGCGTGTTGTGTACAACACCTCTCAAAGTCTAGGAGTGCTTTGTATGGAATTAATATATACATAGTTAAGGGGTTATCTCAAAAAGCGCCAAAGTTAAAGGGACTTTTGTGAAACGTAGCCTTAAAAGAACAGCCAATATCCATTATAAAGCAACAAATGCATTATCCCATTTCTTATATAAAAAAATATTAAAAAAACATGAATGAGAGAGGGAGGGAGGGAGGGAGGGACGGAGGGAGGAGTTTTCGACAAGTTATAAAACTTACTAATCCTCCAGCTTTATTCCACATACATTATACAACATTCATAATATTGCAGTAGTAAATTGCACTACATAAGCCACACACAGACAAACAACCGCGTACTGAAATCCAAATAATAGAAACTAACTACTCTAAGAACTAGCTAATAACATCAAAATAAAGAAAAATCAAGATAACCACTAACACTATCTTGAGAACCACAAGAAGGAAGATCGTAGGAGGATTGATTGGACTAGCAGTCCACTAAGACTTAATTTTGCCTCCACGCAACCATGCATGGTAGCATTTCGGGTCCGTCGCATAGCAAGATTCAGGTTTATTCGAGACATACTGCATTTAGCGTAGCAGGCGAAGAATCATCATTATAAATGTCAAACAGTTGAGAACACAAGCTACATTGATCCAGAATACTTTGTAAGCCCTATTTTCTATCTCAAAGCGTTTTGCTTCTAATGAGCTCAACTCTATCCCTCCCCTCCCCAATTTTATAGTTGAATCACGAATTATTGGTGTTCTCGGGAAAAGTCACTATCTTTTCATTGGTGAAATCATTCTACCTTGATGGGATTACAAATGAGTTTCAAATAAAAATCACCTTTTATAAGGCTTTTACAATGAAAAATGATAAAATTACAACTTTCCTCCTTGTGAACAAGCGGGATCCGTTTATCGGATCACCAAACTGCGATGGGATTCTTTGCTGTCTTGGGGATGTATTAGTGGACCACAGCGATTCCTTTCCCAATTGTTGATCGAGCGAGATGCGGATGCGGATCTAGATCTAAAATCCCTCCTTTTGCGTGGGAATTCTTAGATCGATCGGATCGAGATCTAAGCGAATCTGGAGATTAATTAGCCAAGGAACTAATCAGCGTAGTGAGCGAGATCGACCAGCGAACTTCGTTACTCTTCTTGGATCAAGGCCAAGCTTGATCCAAAGGATGGTTTGTTGTTGTAGATGCGGATCACGAAAACTTTGGATCTCGAATCATAAATCTCCCCGTGCAAGTCTAGATCTTGATCTCCTCTCCCTTGGAAATTCTCTAACCCTAGGCACACACAAGAGTTGGCTATCTCCTCTTTTTTATCTCTGCCGACCTCGAAAATGAAACCCTAGCCGTCACTTTTATAGGTGCGGCGGATCTTGGTGGCGGGCAAAAGCCCATTCGGCCTTGGTGTCTCGCCGGGCGAGACACCTCTGGAGTGTCTCGCTTCGGGCGAGACACCTCTGGAGTGTCTCGCTTCGGGCGAGACACCTCTGGAGTGTCTCGCTTCGGGCGAGACACCTCTGGAGTGTCTCGCTTCGGGCGAGACACCTCTGGAGTGTCTCGCTTCGGGCGAGACACCTCTGGAGTGTCTCGCTTCGGGCGAGACACCTCTGGAGTGTCTCGCTTCGGGCGAGACACCTCTGGAGTGTCTCGCTTCGGGCGAGACACCTCTGGAGTGTCTCGCTTCGGGCGAGACACCTCTGGAGTGTCTCGCTTCGGGCGAGACACCTCTGGAGTGTCTCGCTTCGGGCGAGACACCTCTGGAGTGTCTCGCTTCGGGCGAGACACCTCTGGAGTGTCTCGCTTCGGGCGAGACACCTCTGGAGTGTCTCGCTTCGGGCGAGACACCTCTGGAGTGTCTCGCTTCGGGCGAGACACCTCTGGAGTGTCTCGCTTCGGGCGAGACACCTCTGGAGTGTCTCGCTTCGGGCGAGACACCTCTGGAGTGTCTCGCTTCGGGCGAGACACCTCTGGAGTGTCTCGCTTCGGGCGAGACACCTCTGGAGTGTCTCGCTTCGGGCGAGACACCTCTGGAGTGTCTCGCTTCGGGCGAGACACCTCTGGAGTGTCTCGCTTCGGGCGAGACACCTCTGGAGTGTCTCGCTTCGGGCGAGACACCTCTGGAGTGTCTCGCTTCGGGCGAGACACCTCTGGAGTGTCTCGCTTCGGGCGAGACACCTCTGGAGTGTCTCGCTTCGGGCGAGACACCTCTGGAGTGTCTCGCTTCGGGCGAGACACCTCTGGAGTGTCTCGCTTCGGGCGAGACACCTCTGGAGTGTCTCGCTTCGGGCGAGACACCTCTGGAGTGTCTCGCTTCGGGCGAGACACCTCTGGAGTGTCTCGCTTCGGGCGAGACACCTCTGGAGTGTCTCGCTTCGGGCGAGACACCTCTGGAGTGTCTCGCTTCGGGCGAGACACCTCTGGAGTGTCTCGCTTCGGGCGAGACACCTCTGGAGTGTCTCGCTTCGGGCGAGACACCTCTGGAGTGTCTCGCTTCGGGCGAGACACCTCTGGAGTGTCTCGCTTCGGGCGAGACACCTCTGGAGTGTCTCGCTTCGGGCGAGACACCTCTGGAGTGTCTCGCTTCGGGCGAGACACCTCTGGAGTGTCTCGCTTCGGGCGAGACACCTCTGGAGTGTCTCGCTTCGGGCGAGACACCTCTGAGTGTCTCGCTTCGGGCGAGACACCTCTGGAGTGTCTCGCTTCGGGCGAGACACCTCTGGAGTGTCTCGCTTCGGGCGAGACACCTCTGGAGTGTCTCGCTTCGGGCGAGACACCTCTGGAGTGTCTCGCTTCGGGCGAGACACCTCTGGAGTGTCTCGCTTCGGGCGAGACACCTCTGGAGTGTCTCGCTTCGGGCGAGACACCTCTGGAGTGTCTCGCTTCGGGCGAGACACCTCTGGAGTGTCTCGCTTCGGGCGAGACACCTCTGGAGTGTCTCGCTTCGGGCGAGACACCTCTGGAGTGTCTCGCTTCGGGCGAGACACCTCTGGAGTGTCTCGCTTCGGGCGAGACACCTCTGGAGTGTCTCGCTTCGGGCGAGACACCTCTGGAGTGTCTCGCTTCGGGCGAGACACCTCTGAGTGTCTCGCTTCGGGCGAGACACCTCTGGAGTGTCTCGCTTCGGGCGAGACACCTCTGGAGTGTCTCGCTTCGGGCGAGACACCTCTGGAGTGTCTCGCTTCGGGCGAGACACCTCTGGAGTGTCTCGCTTCGGGCGAGACACCTCTGGAGTGTCTCGCTTCGGGCGAGACACCTCTGGAGTGTCTCGCTTCGGGCGAGACACCTCTGGAGTGTCTCGCTTCGGGCGAGACACCTCTGGAGTGTCTCGCTTCGGGCGAGACACCTCTGGAGTGTCTCGCTTCGGGCGAGACACCTCTGGAGTGTCTCGCTTCGGGCGAGACACCTCTGGAGTGTCTCGCTTCGGGCGAGACACCTCTGGAGTGTCTCGCTTCGGGCGAGACACCTCTGGAGTGTCTCGCTTCGGGCGAGACACCTCTGGAGTGTCTCGCTTCGGGCGAGACACCTCTGGAGTGTCTCGCTTCGGGCGAGACACCTCTGGAGTGTCTCGCTTCGGGCGAGACACCTCTGGAGTGTCTCGCTTCGGGCGAGACACCTCTGGAGTGTCTCGCTTCGGGCGAGACACCTCTGGAGTGTCTCGCTTCGGGCGAGACACCTCTGGAGTGTCTCGCTTCGGGCGAGACACCTCTGGAGTGTCTCGCTTCGGGCGAGACACCTCTGGAGTGTCTCGTTGCGGGGTGACCACGGCGGGAGGATTTTCTTGAGATGTGGCGTTGTCAGGCATCAAAATTTTCTCTCGAATTCAACCTCCAATTGGCGATTTTTCATCACAACGAATTGTCGGCGTCGTAAAGTGAACCCGGTGGAAACAAATTGGGGATTGTCGAGTTATCCTTAAGAATATAAAACTATTCTCCGGGAACTTCTCGACAAAATAGGAAATAGTTTAGACTTCGTATACCTAGTTGGAGTATCGCGGTGGGAGAATCCTACTCCTTGTTGGAATAGAATTAGGTTATCCTCGGGAACTTTCCAATAAATTAGGGAGCAGTTTATACTCATATTCCTTATTGGAGTATTAGGGGTTCGACCATCATGGGGATTTCTTGATCCGGTGGAGAAGGAACCCTTCATGAGTTGCATTCATTGTCTGGCCTTAAGTTGATCCGTTGGTCGGTGGTTGGAGCTGCGGGTGACCATGAAGTAACTTGTCGGTTCCTTGTTCAAACTTCTAGGGACAACTTGGAGAGGCGAGGCGCAAATTGGCGCCTCTTTCCCCTTTGGAGATCAATATCTTTGCTTGAGGAGATCAATGCTCACTTGTATACTATTAGTGCCTCGGTGGGAGTTTTCTTGCGGGGACGCATTTAAGATCTCCTTTGAGGAGGTGCCTGTGATAGGGCTCCGTCCGCGAAATGAAAGAAGCGGTGCATGGTGCTTTGTGACCTATACTCTCGGGGAGATCGATGAATCCGACCACATAGGAGTAATGATTGACCCTTGTGTACATCCCGATTGACTCCATGCATCTAGGTTGACATATCCCATTTCTTGGTGCAATGAGGTCGGCTCTCTATGATAGCCCACACGGAAACACTTGAGTCTCCATCCCGTTTAATTGGGGACTAGTCTTGTTATCTAGTTCATCCTCAATTTGGCGGTCTTGATGAATTCTTTTCTATTGGTAAGATGTTCCTCCAAAGCTAGGTATAGCGGTGGTTACTCGCCAAAGGGCTGTAGAGGACCAGCTGCGGAAGTCGGTCGTCGGCGGTAGTTCCATTGTTGTTGTGACTTGCGATTTGTCATTTTCATTGTCACGGCATTCATAGGATTCTTGGCAAACCCTCGACCTTCAGCGGTTTGATTGGCCTTTACCGATCACCGTTTGAACCGGGCTAGCATGCGGATTATCGAATCCGTTCCGCATGTGGCGTTGTGCTAAAGAATGAAACTCTTTTAGACTTGGTGCTATGATTTTGAATACATAGACTTTGTCACTTTTCACGGGTAAAAGACTAGCGGCGTGTTGGCGGTGACTTTGGGGTTATTGGCCAACCCCGACCCTCAGCAGTTTGATTGGCCTTTACCGATCACCGTTTGAACCGGGCTAGCATGCGGATTATCGAATCCGTTCGCATGTGGCGTTGTGCTAAAGAATGAAACTCTTTTAGACTTGGTGCTATGATTTTGAATACATAGACTTTGTCACTTTTCACGGGTAAAAGACTAGCGGCGTGTTGGCGGTGACTTTGGGGTTATTGGCCAACCCCGACCCTCAGCAGTTTGATTGGCCTTTACCGATCACCGTTTGAACCGGGCTAGCATGCGGATTATCGAATCCGTTCGCATGTGGCGTTGTGCTAAAGAATGAGACTCTCTTAGACTTAATGCTACGATGTTGAATACATAGACTTTGTCACTTTTCACGGGTAAAAGACTAGCGGCGTGTTGGCGGTGACTTTGGGGTTATTGGCCAACCCCGACCCTCAGCAGTTTGATTGGCCTTTACCGATCACCGTTTGAACCGGGCTAGCATGCGGATTATCGAATCCGTTCGCATGTGGCGTTGTGCTAAAGAATGAAACTCTTTTAGACTTGGTGCTATGATTTTGAATACATAGACTTTGTCACTTTTCACGGGTAAAAGACTAGCGGCGTGTTGGCGGTGACTTTGGGGTTATTGGCCAACCCCGACCCTCAGCAGTTTGATTGGCCTTTACCGATCACCGTTTGAACCGGGCTAGCATGCGGATTATCGAATCCGTTCGCATGTGGCGTTGTGCTAAAGAATGAGACTCTCTTAGACTTAATGCTACGATGTTGAATCGTGAAGCCATTACTCTTTACGGGCAAGAGACCACCCGACAGCGTGGTAGGCGTTGGCTTTATCCTTCTTAGGCCGGGATAAAATACCCGAGAATCAAACTCGGTGTCTTCTTCAATCGGAAAAAGACTAAGCCGACAGCAGCGTGGTAGGCGTTGGCTTTATCCTTCTTAGGCTTAGGGATAAAATGCCCCAAGATGAATCTTGGTGTCTTCTTTGTCAGGAGAATGGTGAACGGATCGAGCGGTGAATGGAATTGATTGTGGGAAAGGAAGAATTTTATATTCTATCTCAGGAAGATGGAGAGGAAGGATTTTATATCTGTCTCCAAGTCTTTGGAAAGAAAGAATTTTATATTCTATTTCGAGGTCTCCTTTTAATGCAGGTAGAGGCGAACCCCAAGTGAACATAAGAAAAGAAGGATTTTATATCCTGTTTCTTAGTCTTGGAGAGGAAGAATTTTATATTCTATCTCAGGAAGATGGAGAGGAAGGATTTTATATCCTGTCTCCAAGTCTTTGGAAAGAAAGAATTTTATATTCTATTTCGGGTCTCCTTTTAATGCAGGTAGAGGCGAACCCCAAGTGCACATAAGAAAAGAAGGATTTTATATCCTGTTTCTTAGTCTTGGAGAGGAAGAATTTTATATTCTATCTCAGGAAGATGGAGAGGAAGGATTTTATATCCTATCTCCAAGAAAGGAAACTAAAAGTGGGATCTCCCTTGAGAATCTCTTAAGGTGAAACTAAGAGTGGGATCTCCACTCAGAATCGAAGAGATCTGGTAGTTTTCACTTTTATAGGATTAGCCACGATCTGAAGGTCGTTTATCGAGAGTGTTCCAATTTTAGTACTACCGCCATGGGAGGCGTGGTGAAATGGAAGCGATGGAGGCTTTACGTTCATCGAGAAAGTGATCTCAATTTGAAAGTGGACCTCTTGTTCATTGAAAGGAATCAAGAGGGATTTTGATAGAGGATCAAAAATTTTGTGGACCCTTGCTTATTGAAAGAAGTCAAGGGGAAATTTCTTTGGTGGAGGGACGAGAGAAAATTTTGTGGACCCACCGTCAATGAGTTTGATCGGTGGGGAATTCGGAGGAAAGGATTAGGGTTATCTCAGGAAAGTATTTCAGAAGAACTTCCCTCCAAAGCGGGTTATCTGAAGGTACTAAGGATAGTACTTCTTGAGGAACTTCCCATTGTCGGCATTAATTGCCTATCGCCTTCTGGGTGATAAGGCGATATCGCCATGGAATAGACCGTTTCAATCACAAGCGGCCCTTCCACTTGGGTTCAAACTTACCCTTCCTCTTGGAGTCGAGAATTATCGGTCGTCGGCGGCGAGGACCAAGTCTCCCTCCTTGAAGCTCCTTTGTCGGACTTTCTTGTTAAAGGCCACGGACATTCTTGCTTGGTAAAACTCAATGTCTTTGTTGAGCTTCCAAGCTTTTCATCTAGCATCTCGAGTTCTTGGCTTTTGATGTAGCTCCTCTGTCGTCATCTCGGTTGCGAGAGCAATCACGGAGGATGGAATCTGAACTTCAAAGGCGGGGCGCTTCACACCCATATACCGAGAGTGCGGGGTAGCCCGGTCGGTGTCGCGAATCGTCGTGCGATCGCCCGAGTGCTTCTCGAGTTTATCATCGGTCGCGTTTGTTATTTTTCACCGGCTTCTTGAGAATTTTAATGATCGTTTTGTTGAAGGCCTCGCCAATCCGTTTCTGTGAGTTATGCCTTGATTGAGAGCGTCACGGATCTTAAATTTCATAAAACCGAATGAAGGCATTGCTAATGGCGGGGACCGTTATCATATGCGATCCGCCTTGGTACCGTGTCGATAGATGGCGTGGTGCTTGATGAACGAATTACATTCTTGGCTTTTACCTCCTTGAGGGAATCGCCTCTGCCCACTTGGAATGTCGGTGTCGCCGGGATAAACCGATCACCTTTGGCCGACGGAGGAAAGATTGGGCCTACCATCCATGCCCCATGTCTCGAATGGCCAAGATGTGGTGGCGGGTGAAGTTGCTCGGAGGTTGATGCGAGTAGTTGGCGTGTATTTGGCAGCGTGACACTTCGAGCATATCGCGACGCATCATTGACCATAGTAGGCGGTAGTACCCCATCCTCGATCCGATCATAGAGCTTAGGACACGGTAGTGCGCCGCATTCTCCTCCGTGTGCTTCTTGGAGAACTTCCTCGCCTCTTTGTTTGAAAGCGTGAGTAGCAAACCGTTATACCCACGCCGATGAAGCGTCACGGGTTTCCGTATTGTAGAAGAACCTTGGCTCTTCTACGGACTGATTCAGCTCCTTCATATCTTACGGCGGGATGCGTGCAAGGCGTAGTCAATAATAGGGAAGCGCCAATCTCGGGGCTCAAGTCCGACTTGGGTTGCATACACTTCCTTAGTGACTACCCTTTCGTCATTTTACGCCTGTCATAAATAGGAATGAATAAGCGGTGGGTCCTCACCGTGACCATTTGCTTTCGATCTCGGGAGGTTGCGCCAAAGACAACGCTAATGCGCCCTGTAATCCTCGAGTTCCCTTAGATTCTTTGGGGTTGCAATTCATTGATTGCCTTTATTTTGTCGGGGTCAATGTGGATACCTTTGTTGGTAACAACGAATCAGAAATTTGCATTTGGACATTCGAGGAAAGACTTAGTGGGGTTCATCTTTAATTGATGAGTCGCATGAGGTCGAATACCGTCCTCAAGTCACGGATATGGTCATCTTTGTCCGCGACTTTTCACAACCAAGTCATCGGCGTAACATTCGACCGTCTTCGAAGATGATCACGAAAGATCTTTGTCATTCTTGTGGTAAGTGGCGCCGGCATTCTTCGATCCAAATGGCATGGCGTGTAGCGAAGATGCCTAGAGGAGTTCGAGCGCCGTGTGCTTTCGTCATCGGATGCATCTTGATTTGGTTGTAACGAGAACCCATCCATGAAGGACATTAGCTCAAATCCACATGTATTATCGGCGATCACATCGGTGATTGGAAGTGGGAAGTCATCTTTTGGGCATCGCGGCATTGGATCTCGTAGTCGACCTGATTACGATCGTCCGTTCTTTTTAGCAGGAGCGATATTAGCCACCCAATCCGGATGTTGAACCTCGGATGAAACCGAGGCTATGAGCTTCTTTACTTCGCAACAATTGCCTCCATAATCGTGGGCCGAAACCGTCTGTTCTTTGTTTGGCGGGTTTGGCATCCACTTTAATGTCGGTGATCGCCGGGATAAACCGATCACCTTTGGCCGACGGAGGAAAGATTGGGCCTACCACATCCATGCCCCATGTCTCGAATGGCCAAGATGTGGTGGCGGGTGAAGTTGCTCGGAGGTTGATGCGAGTAGTTGGCGTGTATTTGGCAGCGTGACACTTCGAGCATATCGCGACGCATCATTGACCATAGTAGGCGGTAGTACCCCATCCTCGATCCGATCATAGAGCTTAGGACACGGTAGTGCGCCGCATTCTCCTCCGTGTGCTTCTTGGAGAACTTCCTCTGCCTCTTTGTTTGAAAGCGTGAGTAGCAAACCGTTATACCCACGCCGATGAAGCGTCGGATGTCGCTAATCGCCCTGTAATCCTCTGAGTTCCCTTAGATTCTTTGGGGTTGCAATTCATTGATTGCCTTTATTTTGTCGGGGTCAATGTGGATACCTTTGTTGGTAACAACGAATCAGAATTTGCATTTGGACATTCGAGGAAAGACTTAGTGGGGTTCATCTTTAATTGATGAGTCGCATGAGGTCGAATACCGTCCTCAAGTCACGGATATGGTCATCTTTGTCGACTTTTCACAACCAAGTCATCGGCGTAACATTCGACCGTCTTCGAAGATGATCACGAAAGATCTTTGTCATTCTTGTGGTAAGTGGCGCCGGCATTCTTCGATCCAAATGGCATGGCGTGTAGCGAAGATGCCTAGAGGAGTTCGAGCGCCGTGTGCTTTCGTCATCGGATGCATCTTGATTTGGTTGTAACGAGAACCCATCCATGAAGGACATTGGCTCAAATCCACATGTATTATCGGCGATCACATCGGTGATTGGAAGTGGGAAGTCATCTTTTGGGCATCGCGGCATTGGATCTCGTAGTCGACCTGATTACGATTGTCCGTTCTTTTTAGCAGGAGCGATATTAGCCACCCAATCCGGATGTTGAACCTCGGATGAAACCGAGGCTATGAGCTTCTTTACTTCATAACAATTGCCTCCATAATCGTGGGCGAAACCGTCTCATTCTTTGTTTGGCGGGTTTGGCATCCACTTTAATGTCGGTGATTGCATTGCCACATTGGGGTCGAGCCACGGCATGTCCTCGTAGCTCGGTGAAAACATCGATATACTCTCGACAAGAGTGATCAACCTTTTCTTTTCCTCACGGGGAAGGCTGTTGCTAATATTTATAAGTTTAGGGTGTGCTTCATTACCCATGTTGATCTGGACTACCTCGTCTTGATCGGAGGCTCCCTCTGCTCAAACCGGTCCCCATCGCATGTTGAGGTGATGGACCCATGGGTCTTCCCATGTTGGCAATTCTTCATCTTCTTCGGTGTAGTGGGGTCCCTTTGTAGCCATGTTGGACATCAACCCACGAACATCTTGCCGATCTTGGCGTCGAGTCGAGGCGTGAATCGGATGAGTACTCATCATCTAGGTTGGGTGGTTGGTTATTGATCGACCAACAACACTCATCTTGAAGAGGATCGTATCCCAATCCCCTTTTGAATCGTAATAATTATCGGGCTTTCCCTTGGTACATATCGACCTTGGGTGGAGCGGAGATCCGCCCAAAATAAAGTCCTTCTCCCAGCGCAAAGTCGTACCCCACTTCTTCATGAGGTCTTTGCGCTTCGGGCTATATCTGGAAAGATGAAGTTTGGTTTATCTTCGCCGGAACCGTCTGCGAGGAAGTAGTTGGGCGTGGGAGTCAACTCCCCTCTGCCATAGACTAAGTCCTTCTTGCGGCCTCCCTTCCCTTGGGCGGCGAAAGTCGTCTTGGATGAAGTCTCGAAGGTGCTACGTATTACGGGATGACCGAATTGGCATATGCAATTCGGGGTCATTATACAACTTTTCATTACATCATTCAAACACAGCGAGTACTCTAAATCATCTTTTATTTCTTCTTGACGAAACGCCAATTACAACTTTCATCGGAAGATCCTCTTCGTCAAGATTGACTACTAAGGGTACAATGTCATTCAAAACAAAACCACCTTTATAGTCAAGCCCGGCCCGATATCGGCGTCCTCACGCTGTCCGTGCCATGGGCGATGATTGATGTCGGACTCATTACAGTAAAGGAGAGTCGATGAAATAATT
The DNA here is from genome assembly GCA_012295165.1 of Asparagus setaceus. Taxonomy (NCBI): domain Eukaryota; kingdom Viridiplantae; phylum Streptophyta; class Magnoliopsida; order Asparagales; family Asparagaceae; genus Asparagus; species Asparagus setaceus. Next base: position 7,796,774 of record CM022706.1, read on the forward strand.
CTCGGTCCTTTAAGCGGTTGTTTGTCGCGACCACCGTCTTAACCTCGTTATTAGTGTCGACATATTTGGACGATGGAGGTAGAGGGACTATAACATGGTTATGGATCCAAGGCGACCCAACAACAAGTTATAGGAAGTCTGCGTCAATGGCGTAGCGGTGACTTCGGACTTTAAGTCCCCATCGACACTTAATGCGGATTTTACCAAGTGGCGAGACCCGGTGTTAAATCCGTATATCCGATGCCGGTCGGCGAGCCTGGCGGCGAGGAATCCCGGGCTATACATCGGCGCAAAGGCATGATGCTCCTGTGGAACCGGATCAACTTGGATCCGGTTGACTTATTTGGAACCAATGTACCACAATGAAGTAGTTGGGCGTGGGAGTCAACTCCCCTCTGCCATAGACTAAGTCCTTCTTGCGGCCTCCCTTCCCTTGGGCGGCGAAAGTCGTCTTGGATGAAGTCTCGAAGGTGCTTACGTATTACGGGATGACCGAATTGGCATATGCAATTGGGGTCATTATACAACTTTTCATTACATCATTCAAACACAGCGAGTACTCTAAATCATCTTTTATTTCTTCTTGACGAAACGCCAATTACAACTTTCATCGGAAGATCCCTCTTCGTCAAGATTGACTACTAAGGGTACAATGTCATTCAAAACAAAACCACCTTTATAGTCAAGCCCGGCCCGATATCGGCGTCCTCACGCTGTCCGTGCCATGGGCGATGATTGATGTCGGACTCATTACAGTAAAGGAGAGTCGGTGAAATAATTCTCGATCCTTTAAGCGGTTGTTTGTCGCGACCACCGTCTTAACCTCGTTATTAGTGTCGACATATTTGAGACGATGGAGGTAGAGGGACTATAACATGGTTATGGATCCAAGGCGACCCAACAACAAGTTATAGGAAGTCTGCGTCAATGGCGTAGCGGTGACCGGACTTTAAGTCCCCATCGACACTTAATGCGGATTTTACCAAGTGGCGAGACCCGGTGTTAAATCCGTATATCCTGATGCCGGTCGGCGAGCCTGGCGGCGAGGAATCCCGGGCTATACATCGGCGCAAAGGCATGATGCTCCTGTGGAACCGGATCAACTTGGATCCGGTTGACTTATTTGGAACCAATGTACCACAATGAAGTAGGCGGCTGTCATGCTTCGGCGTCTTCGTGCATATCCTCCTTAGAGAGCGTGATGCGGGGAATATGCTTGGAGCCACATTGCATTCGGGCTGATGACTCGGCTCCTCGGACTTGATTTAATGTGGGTTAGGAAGACCTGCGAGTGCATAGCGCTTCTCGTAGCAGCAGCGGGTTTCCTTGGACAACCTCAATAGCTTCATTATAAAGTTATTCTTAGGGATGTTGGCCAATTGTGCCATCACATCGGCGGTAGGGAGAGCTTGTGTTCCCGGTCTATCCCTTCTAATCGGGCGATTAAATCGGAATTGCCGGGGTTGCACCTCGGGATTTGCGGGTTGTTTCCCCTTCGTTACGGTGGCGTCCTCCTTAGGAGTGGCGGGAACCGTGGGAATTGTTACTACCCAAGCTCGTTAACGTTTTAGCATTAAGGTTGGAGTCATCGGGGTATTTGTAAGCGTACTCCGCCCACTCACGGTGACAAAGGCTTCTGTTCCTCCTCAGACAAAGAACCGTAGGAATTTGCTCGTCGTCGTCGAGTAGAACGGCTGAGGTAGCATTGCAAGATTTGCCCTTTCCTTGGACTTCTTTTTAGGCGAAGGCGTTAAGCCCATTGATCGTCTTTAAGTAAGTCGGGTGGACCCATAGGAGTTAAGCCATTTGGGGCGTGTCGCGGCACTAACCCCTTCTCTCATTTGCTTGTGGGGATCGTCATTCACCGTCTTCATTCCCACTTTGACCACGGTTTGGCGGAACGGGTTGTAGGCCTTGTCCCAAAGCTTATGGGCGTCGGCGTTTGCGCCCACTTGCTTTCCCTTATTTGGTTTTGGGTGATCACCCCACTTCAATCAAAGCTTGGATCTTGTCCTTGGTGGTAGCATGACTTGGTCGGGTGGTGTATAAGCCCTATGATAGGCGCAATACTTGGGGTCCGTCGTCCTTTGAGCTTCCTCTGGTTGGCGATCGGTGGCGGTTGGATCTTGTTGTTGTCTAGCAAGTACTTGAAGATCGAGGCACCTCTTAGTCCACGAAAGAATCGTCTTGGGAAACACGGCGTGGGCGCCCTCGGTTTACGGGGCTGTTATTCTTTGCGATGGGGTCGGCTGCTGCTTCTTTATTCTTTGTTGTGGCTGCGGTGGAAAGTTTGATCGCATCAACATTCTTCATTGGCGCCTTCCCTTGTTAGGGGACAAAATTTTGGTTCCGTGGGTTTGGCGCTGTGACCTCGCTCGCCTTCTCCCTTTTGAGGAAGCTTCGGCCTCTTCCCTCGGACTTTCAAGTCTTTCCGGGTTCTAGGCGGTGCGGTGCCCATCATACGATCCGTCGGTGAGAGGTTATCTTTGGCGGGTCTTGAGGATGAATTCCTCGTGATTGGGTCACGGCGGTTCATCGCCTTGTTGCGGAACCGTTTGACAAAATTATCCGCGGTTTCTCCATCCTTACGCTTCTCGTCCCATAGCGCCGAGTGAAACCTGCGTATGCGTCATCGAAGAAGTTCGCCGGGAACATAGATTCCATGTCTTCCCGGTGTTGATCTTTGCCGCTTTGAGGCGGCGGTACCAATCGAAGGCAGCCCTCGCGAGTGCCGGCGAATGACCGAACCATCAAGGGCTCGTTAGGAGATGACTCCCAAATGGCTCTTGAAGTAGATAAGATGTTGAGTGGGGACCCTCTCCCATCGAGCAGTGAAGTTTATTAAATTAAACTTAGCGGATAGAGATTGACTCCCACTCTCGGGTAAGAACACGGAATCCCGTCTTCTTCACTTCTTGAGCGAGATGGCGAGTTGACCTTGCTCTCGGATCCTTGATCTTGTCATTTTCCCTTGCATTTTGTCCGGTGATTTTGAGGTAGGACCATGGTGTCATCATCGGCGTTACGCTCATCGGTGTTAAGGTCTTGCTCTTCATCCGTGTAAGCTATCCGTCAAATTGGCGTTGTTGCGGCGGCGCCCTCACCACAGCGATTAATCATCGCTTGCATCTGCCGGTCATGCATTTCTCTCATCTGCTGCATGGCCATGTCCATCTCGAGTTTGAAGTTGTCTTTCTGTTTTGCCAAGGCTTCTTCAAGTAGCTTGGCCACCTCAGCTGCACTAATCATGAGTGCTTCCGCAGTATGACCTTCACTAGAGACGGTGTCATCGGATGCCATTGCCGAGCCGTCATCCGATACTTCATCTTCCGAAGGTACTCTTCGTTGCGGATTGTGCCTTGAAGGGATCCCTCGTTGCAGGTCGTGATAGTTAGGCCGTCTGATAGTACCGGCCCTTAGCCGAGTCACCGTTGGGAGGGCTCACGGAATGCGGCGTGGCGGCGTTGCCTTGTTGGTCATATTGATGGTGACCTCAAGCGGCTCATCCTTGCCTTGGCGAGTGCATGTCTTCTTCGGGAGCGCCTTGACCGAGGTCTTGGCGGTTCGTTGGTGCTTTCGATCTTTGGAAGGCCGACACCCTTCCGGAGTTTTATGGCGGCATTTACACTCAGAAACCTTGCCTTGATCAATTTAGTACAAATGCAAGAGGATGCGGTTTACGGAGAACTCGTCTCGAGACTTCTTCCTACCCCGGCCGCGATAGTACAACTCGCCGGCATGAGTGCGGAGCAACCTACCGTCTTGGCGACACAATCTCGGTATAGCGTCATCATCGGATGGCGGCGTCTCCATCGAGGTTGGGTTGGCGTCCGCGAAGTCTTTGAAAGTTCTGGCGCTATGCTTGCGCTTTTGGGTGCGTGGCGTCTCAGCGAGCTTTTGGACCTCGATCCATAAACCGGTTGGTGGATTCTCCGTGACTTCCGTCGGTGAGCTATCCCGGCATTGCGAGTTGTCACGGATCTCTTCAACAAGCTGCGAGGAGTTGACCTTTCACCTTGATCCAAGCTGAGCGGACCTGGCGTTGAAACGAACCCTTATCGGAAGGGGTGTGGTGTTGGCGGAGTCTTTGTGGAAGGCGTCGGTACATCGAGGAAAAAGCTCACAGTGCGGGAGGTGAGTTCGACTTGCTACGGTGACTTCTTGGTCACCTCTGCTCCTTTAGGCTGTTGAGTAGCTGAACCAGCGCCGTGCAGCGTCACGTAGGGCCGCGGCGTTTTGGATCCGCCCACGAGGGTGGGCGATCTCGCTGGCGGATCCATTCTTGATCGGCGGTTTAGAGGAGTTACCACCTATCTTAGTCTTACGGGGCTCGTGCCCCGTCGGAACATCGGATCCGGCTTGTATCGGACACCGTCCATGGATTCTAACGCTGCGTATTACAGCGCAAAGGCGTTGTCGGCGCCGTTGGCGGGCTCTCTTTGAGAGAGTCACATCGCCGGTGGACTTCTCCTCATTGGCGGAGGAGGAGATCAGATCTGGCCTTTGGATGGCGGGGAGTTATTGCCGTCATTGTTGTTGGCGGCGAGGCGTCGGCTTCGGTCGGTGGCGCCTTGTGAGTCCTCCTTGCGGCGGAGGGCTTCTTAGCCTTGCGGGGAAAAGAGTTGGATGAGGCGAGAGATAGGCCTCAAATTTCTCTGGTCGAACTTCGTTACTCTTCTTGGATCAAGGCCAAGCTTGATCCAAGGATGGTTTGTTGTTGTAGATGCGGATCGAAAACTTTGGATCTCGAATCGCAAATCTCCCCGTGCAAGTCTAGATCTTGATCTCCTCTCCTTGGAAATTCTCTAACCTAGGCACACACAAGAGTTGGCTATCTCCTCTTTTTTATCTCTGCCGACCTCTGAAAATGAAACCCTAGCCGTCACTTTTATAGGTGCGGCGGATCTTGGTGGCGGGCAAAAGCCCATTCGGCCTTGGTGTCTCGCCAGTAGAGACACCTCTGGAGTGTCTCGCTTCGGGCGAGACACCTCTGGAGTGTCTCGCTTCGGGCGAGACACCTCTGGAGTGTCTCGCTTCGGGCGAGACACCTCTGGAGTGTCTCGCTTCGGGCGAGACACCTCTGGAGTGTCTCGCTTCGGGCGAGACACCTCTGGAGTGTCTCGCTTCGGGCGAGACACCTCTGGAGTGTCTCGCTTCGGGCGAGACACCTCTGGAGTGTCTCGCTTCGGGCGAGACACCTCTGGAGTGTCTCGCTTCGGGCGAGACACCTCTGGAGTGTCTCGCTTCGGGCGAGACACCTCTGGAGTGTCTCGCTTCGGGCGAGACACCTCTGGAGTGTCTCGCTTCGGGCGAGACACCTCTGGAGTGTCTCGCTTCGGGCGAGACACCTCTGGAGTGTCTCGCTTCGGGCGAGACACCTCTGGAGTGTCTCGCTTCGGGCGAGACACCTCTGGAGTGTCTCGCTTCGGGCGAGACACCTCTGGAGTGTCTCGCTTCGGGCGAGACACCTCTGGAGTGTCTCGCTTCGGGCGAGACACCTCTGGAGTGTCTCGCTTCGGGCGAGACACCTCTGGAGTGTCTCGCTTCGGGCGAGACACCTCTGGAGTGTCTCGCTTCGGGCGAGACACCTCTGGAGTGTCTCGCTTCGGGCGAGACACCTCTGGAGTGTCTCGCTTCGGGCGAGACACCTCTGGAGTGTCTCGCTTCGGGCGAGACACCTCTGGAGTGTCTCGCTTCGGGCGAGACACCTCTGGAGTGTCTCGCTTCGGGCGAGACACCTCTGGAGTGTCTCGCTTCGGGCGAGACACCTCTGGAGTGTCTCGCTTCGGGCGAGACACCTCTGGAGTGTCTCGCTTCGGGCGAGACACCTCTGGAGTGTCTCGCTTCGGGCGAGACACCTCTGGAGTGTCTCGCTTCGGGCGAGACACCTCTGGAGTGTCTCGCTTCGGGCGAGACACCTCTGGAGTGTCTCGCTTCGGGCGAGACACCTCTGGAGTGTCTCGCTTCGGGCGAGACACCTCTGGAGTGTCTCGCTTCGGGCGAGACACCTCTGGAGTGTCTCGCTTCGGGCGAGACACCTCTGGAGTGTCTCGCTTCGGGCGAGACACCTCTGGAGTGTCTCGCTTCGGGCGAGACACCTCTGGAGTGTCTCGCTTCGGGCGAGACACCTCTGGAGTGTCTCGCTTCGGGCGAGACACCTCTGGAGTGTCTCGCTTCGGGCGAGACACCTCTGGAGTGTCTCGCTTCGGGCGAGACACCTCTGGAGTGTCTCGCTTCGGGCGAGACACCTCTGGAGTGTCTCGCTTCGGGCGAGACACCTCTGGAGTGTCTCGCTTCGGGCGAGACACCTCTGGAGTGTCTCGCTTCGGGCGAGACACCTCTGGAGTGTCTCGCTTCGGGCGAGACACCTCTGGAGTGTCTCGCTTCGGGCGAGACACCTCTGGAGTGTCTCGCTTCGGGCGAGACACCTCTGGAGTGTCTCGCTTCGGGCGAGACACCTCTGGAGTGTCTCGCTTCGGGCGAGACACCTCTGGAGTGTCTCGCTTCGGGCGAGACACCTCTGGAGTGTCTCGCTTCGGGCGAGACACCTCTGGAGTGTCTCGCTTCGGGCGAGACACCTCTGGAGTGTCTCGCTTCGGGCGAGACACCTCTGGAGTGTCTCGCTTCGGGCGAGACACCTCTGGAGTGTCTCGCTTCGGGCGAGACACCTCTGGAGTGTCTCGCTTCGGGCGAGACACCTCTGGAGTGTCTCGCTTCGGGCGAGACACCTCTGGAGTGTCTCGCTTCGGGCGAGACACCTCTGGAGTGTCTCGCTTCGGGCGAGACACCTCTGGAGTGTCTCGCTTCGGGCGAGACACCTCTGGAGTGTCTCGCTTCGGGCGAGACACCTCTGGAGTGTCTCGCTTCGGGCGAGACACCTCTGGAGTGTCTCGCTTCGGGCGAGACACCTCTGGAGTGTCTCGCTTCGGGCGAGACACCTCTGGAGTGTCTCGCTTCGGGCGAGACACCTCTGGAGTGTCTCGCTTCGGGCGAGACACCTCTGGAGTGTCTCGCTTCGGGCGAGACACCTCTGGAGTGTCTCGCTTCGGGCGAGACACCTCTGGAGTGTCTCGCTTCGGGCGAGACACCTCTGGAGTGTCTCGCTTCGGGCGAGACACCTCTGGAGTGTCTCGCTTCGGGCGAGACACCTCTGGAGTGTCTCGCTTCGGGCGAGACACCTCTGGAGTGTCTCGCTTCGGGCGAGACACCTCTGGAGTGTCTCGCTTCGGGCGAGACACCTCTGGAGTGTCTCGCTTCGGGCGAGACACCTCTGGAGTGTCTCGCTTCGGGCGAGACACCTCTGGAGTGTCTCGCTTCGGGCGAGACACCTCTGGAGTGTCTCGCTTCGGGCGAGACACCTCTGGAGTGTCTCGCTTCGGGCGAGACACCTCTGGAGTGTCTCGCTTCGGGCGAGACACCTCTGGAGTGTCTCGCTTCGGGCGAGACACCTCTGGAGTGTCTCGCTTCGGGCGAGACACCTCTGGAGTGTCTCGCTTCGGGCGAGACACCTCTGGAGTGTCTCGCTTCGGGCGAGACACCTCTGGAGTGTCTCGCTTCGGGCGAGACACCTCTGGAGTGTCTCGCTTCGGGCGAGACACCTCTGGAGTGTCTCGCTTCGGGCGAGACACCTCTGGAGTGTCTCGCTTCGGGCGAGACACCTCTGGAGTGTCTCGCTTCGGGCGAGACACCTCTGGAGTGTCTCGCTTCGGGCGAGACACCTCTGGAGTGTCTCGCTTCGGGCGAGACACCTCTGGAGTGTCTCGCTTCGGGCGAGACACCTCTGGAGTGTCTCGCTTCGGGCGAGACACCTCTGGAGTGTCTCGCTTCGGGCGAGACACCTCTGGAGTGTCTCGCTTCGGGCGAGACACCTCTGGAGTGTCTCGCTTCGGGCGAGACACCTCTGGAGTGTCTCGCTTCGGGCGAGACACCTCTGGAGTGTCTCGCTTCGGGCGAGACACCTCTGGAGTGTCTCGCTTCGGGCGAGACACCTCTGGAGTGTCTCGCTTCGGGCGAGACACCTCTAAGCTATCATATCAGAAACTACAACAATAATATTATTAATCAACTAAGAAATTTCCCTGCTATAAATACAATGCAAGCTTTCTTATAGTTAATTATGTAGTTGTACATACTAAAGGAAAAGAATTTCAGTGACTTTGAAAACTATGAAATTGTAAAGATAATTTTAGAAAACCACCAATTAATTTCAGCATTTTTCAGATAACCCTCAAATCGTTGAAAAAGTCACTTAACTCTCAACAAGTTTTGAAAATCTAGAAAATCCTCAAAGCATTTTAATTTTCTTAACTCCCAAAACAAAGTTAGCCCACAGATTTGTATGGAGGAATTACTCTTTGGAGTTATTTTGAGGTGGATTCATACTGCTTATTTTCGTGGGAGGACTTGGATAGGGTCTAAAAACCCTAGTTTTCATATTCATATCACAAGTACGGATATGGATACGGAGATGTCTTGGTAAGGATAGCTTATAGGAGTTGTTTTTATGAAACCAACTTTTAAAATAAGCTGAATTAATAGAAAAAACCATATTTGAACCTTTTTTTTATATGTAAACCATCTTATAAGTAGTTTTAGTTTTCAATCAACCACTTTTTATAAATTTATGCTCTATTTATAGCCGAAATACCCCCAACTACCCTTATTGATTACATGTGCCTAACGCGTTACTACCGCATTATAATTAATGAGGCGGTTTGGATAATTTAAGTATAAGTTGGCGAAATTTGACACAAAGTAGCGATTGAAAACTAAACTCACTATAAGATAGTTTATATATATATATATATATATATATATATATATATATATATATATATATATATATATATATATATATATATATATATATATATATATATATATATATATATATATATATATATATATATATATATATATATATATATATATATATATATATATATATATATATATATATATATATATATATATATATATATATATATATATATATATATATATATATATATATATATATATATATATATATATATATATATATATATATATATATATATATATATATATATATATATATATATATATATATATATATATATATATATATATATATATATATATATATATATATATATATATATATATATATATATATATATATATATATATATATATATATATATATATATATATATATATATATATATATATATATATATATATATATATATATATATATATATATATATATATATATATATATATATATATATATATATATATATATATATATATATATATATATATATATATATATATATATATATATATATATATATATATATATATATATATATATATATATATATATATATATATATATATATATATATATATATATATATATATATATATATATATATATATATATATATATATATATATATATATATATATATATATATATATATATATATATATATATATATATATATATATATATATATATATATATATATATATATATATATATATATATATATATATATATATATATATATATATATATATATATATATATATATATATATATATATATATATATATATATATATATATATATATATATATATATATATATATATATATATATATATATATATATATATATATATATATATATATATATATATATATATATATATATATATATATATATATATATATATATATATATATATATATATATATATATATATATATATATATATATATATATATATATATATATATATATATATATATATATATATATATATATATATATATATATATATATATATATATATATATATATATATATATATATATATATATATATATATATATATATATATATATATATATATATATATATATATATATATATATATATATATATATATATATATATATATATATATATATATATATATATATATATATATATATATATATATATATATATATATATATATATATATATATATATATATATATATATATATATATATATATATATATATATATATATATATATATATATATATATATATATATATATATATATATATATATATATATATATATATATATATATATATATATATATATATATATATATATATATATATATATATATATATATATATATATATATATATATATATATATATATATATATATATATATATATATATATATATATATATATATATATATATATATATATATATATATATATATATATATATATATATATATATATATATATATATATATATATATATATATATATATATATATATATATATATATATATATATATATATATATATATATATATATATATATATATATATATATATATATATATATATATATATATATATATATATATATATATATATATATATATATATATATATATATATATATATATATATATATATATATATATATATATATATATATATATATATATATATATATATATATATATATATATATATATATATATATATATATATATATATATATATATATATATATATATATATATATATATATATATATATATATATATATATATATATATATATATATATATATATATATATATATATATATATATATATATATATATATATATATATATATATATATATATATATATATATATATATATATATATATATATATATATATATATATATATATATATATATATATATATATATATATATATATATATATATATATATATATATATATATATATATATATATATATATATATATATATATATATATATATATATATATATATATATATATATATATATATATATATATATATATATATATATATATATATATATATATATATATATATATATATATATATATATATATATATATATATATATATATATATATATATATATATATATATATATATATATATATATATATATATATATATATATATATATATATATATATATATATATATATATATATATATATATATATATATATATATATATATATATATATATATATATATATATATATATATATATATATATATATATATATATATATATATATATATATATATATATATATATATATATATATATATATATATATATATATATATATATATATATATATATATATATATATATATATATATATATATATATATATCTTTGGTGTCACAATTTTAGGTATAAATACCACTCACTAGTTATACTTGCAGTCTTGCCCATAATAACTAAAATTTCTGGATCCGCCCTTGTGTATGATCAACATATGTACGTTTTCACAACATATACGCATCTGTAACCATATAGATATTTAATAACTATATCTGTATTTGGTACCTAGTTATGGTGTTTGCCAAAACATCTTGAAAGTTGTAGCGGTTTTATGGAAAAGAACCAGAAAGTTGTGGCGCTTTTGTGGGAAAAAGCACTGAAAAGTTTGGCGGATTTTGTGGGTATGAGTCTGAATTGATGTGTTGATGAATTGTTCTGCTCGAATTGTGTTCAATGGTTGGTTAAAATACATTGATTCTGTTTTCTTGATGGTTAAATATGAATTTTGTATTTGAACTAGTGTTGAAATTGGTGTTGTCTATGAATTAGGAGAGATGTATCTATTCTATTGAATATTGTTGCCTGATTTGCCAATATTTGGATTCATTTTGGTGTTTTATGAAAATATTTGAAAACTGACGCGTGTTCTAGGATATCTGTTATAGTTATTTTGTCTTTTGTGAATGTTTAGAAAATCTTTGAAGGCTAAATGTGCCATAAGAAGTATGTTTTGGGGTTTTCATGAAAATGTTTAATTTCCTGAAAAATGCACATATGTTTCTAGTTTGTCAATATTTGACCATGTTTTTGTCATTTTTTGTAGGTTGAAGAATCATGTGCATCGAAGTTCATCATTCTGTTCATATTTAATAGCACCCATAGTGAGCTAAAAGAGTTTATTCCAACTCAACTCAAAGATGTGGATACTTCTGTAGGGGGAAACTAATAAATTCAATTAATTCTTTTCATCAACTGTGCTGGCACAAGAAATGCTTTTTTTTTCCTTTGACAATGGAACTTCCCCATCATCCTCCAAAACATGGTATCAGCGCCGCGACCTCGGGTATTTCTGAGAAATTAAATTCATGTGGGTGTTCTCGAGGAGGCCAGAACGAGACCTGAAGTATTATTCATAGAGAACTTACCAACTTGGCTAGATCTCGCTCAGGAAAAGTTAGAAGAGAGGTTAATCGGAAAAAAAGAATAGAGTTTGCTAACACATGGATATTATAAAATCAATCGAATGCTAACCACACCCTAGTTAACAGCATACTAATTGCAAATTAAATACCACAAGAAGCTGCCGTAACACATGAGAAAAAGAAAAAGAAAAGGCTTGGTGTACCAAGATGTAACAATCCTTTCAAGGTTGTAACTCAAGAAATAATCTATGGAAGACTCTTTTCATTATGCTTTGAGTAAAGCTCCCATAAACTTAAGTGGATAGGAGCACTTGTCCACCAATATTTTTATCCCTTCATTATGCTTTGAGATTTGTGTTACACATCAATGCTATCTTTGAGATTTGTGCATTAATTTTTATCACATGCTCGCACAAATCTCAATGCAAAATCAATGATAAACAAGTTGGTGGATAAAGGGCTCCTATCCACTTAAGTTTATAGGAGCTTTCTCTCTCTCTCTCTCTCTCTATATATATATATATATATATATATATATATATATATATATATATATATATATATATATATATATATATATATATATATATATATATATATATATATATATATATATATATATATATATATATATATATATATATATATATATATATATATATATATATATATATATATATATATATATATATATATATATATATATATATATATATATATATATATATATATATATATATATATATATATATATATATATATATATATATATATATATATATATATATATATATATATATATATATATATATATATATATATATATATATATATATATATATATATATATATATATATATATATATATATATATATATATATATATATATATATATATATATATATATATATATATATATATATATATATATATATATATATATATATATATATATATATATATATATATATATATATATATATATATATATATATATATATATATATATATATATATATATATATATATATATATATATATATATATATATATATATATATATATATATATATATATATATATATATATATATATATATATATATATATATATATATATATATATATATATATATATATATATATATATATATATATATATATATATATATATATATATATATATATATATATATATATATATATATATATATATATATATATATATATATATATATATATATATATATATATATATATATATATATATATATATATATATATATATATATATATATATATATATATATATATATATATATATATATATATATATATATATATATATATATATATATATATATATATATATATATATATATATATATATATATATATATATATATATATATATATATATATATATATATATATATATATATATATATATATATATATATATATATATATATATATATATATATATATATATATATATATATATATATATATATATATATATATATATATATATATATATATATATATATATATATATATATATATATATATATATATATATATATATATATATATATATATATATATATATATATATATATATATATATATATATATATATATATATATATATATATATATATATATATATATATATATATATATATATATATATATATATATATATATATATATATATATATATATATATATATATATATATATATATATATATATATATATATATATATATATATATATATATATATATATATATATATATATATATATATATATATATATATATATATATATATATATATATATATATATATATATATATATATATATATATATATATATATATATATATATATATATATATATATATATATATATATATATATATATATATATATATATATATATATATATATATATATATATATATATATATATATATATATATATATATATATATATATATATATATATATATATATATATATATATATATATATATATATATATATATATATATATATATATATATATATATATATATATATATATATATATATATATATATATATATATATATATATATATATATATATATATATATATATATATATATATATATATATATATATATATATATATATATATATATATATATATATATATATATATATATATATATATATATATATATATATATATATATATATATATATATATATATATATATATATATATATATATATATATATATATATATATATATATATATATATATATATATATATATATATATATATATATATATATATATATATATATATATATATATATATATATATATATATATATATATATATATATATATATATATATATATATATATATATATATATATATATATATATATATATATATATATATATATATATATATATATATATATATATATATATATATATATATATATATATATATATATATATATATATATATATATATATATATATATATATATATATATATATATATATATATATATATATATATATATATATATATATATATATATATATATATATATATATATATATATATATATATATATATATATATATATATATATATATATATATATATATATATATATATATATATATATATATATATATATATATATATATATATATATATATATATATATATATATATATATATATATATATATATATATATATATATATATATATATATATATATATATATATATATATATATATATATATATATATATATATATATATATATATATATATATATATATATATATATATATATATATATATATATATATATATATATATATATATATATATATATATATATATATATATATATATATATATATATATATATATATATATATATATATATATATATATATATATATATATATATATATATATATATATATATATATATATATATATATATATATATATATATATATATATATATATATATATATATATATATATATATATATATATATATATATATATATATATATATATATATATATATATATATATATATATATATATATATATATATATATATATATATATATATATATATATATATATATATATATATATATATATATATATATATATATATATATATATATATATATATATATATATATATATATATATATATAATTTTCTAAGTTACAATCTAGAGAACAATGGCTGGAGGTAGTTTTTAATTTAATTTATTTCCACTGCGTGCTCTGTATTTATTTAGATTACAATTCCTTACACAAGCTACTCTGCTCACTCTAACTGGTACATAAGCTTTGGACTTCTTTTTGCTAAAGGATTGCTCATGTGTAATAATGTGACCAACATTATAATTTGGTCACACATGGGATTAACTGGTCCCAATAGATTGAATAGTCATGTTACCAGACAAGAAGAGGAAATAAATCATTGATGAAGTGATGCAAGTGCAAGTGAATAGTGAAGGAAAGGAATTGTAAACTGGAAAATAATGCTTTTTTATATTGTTTTTAAGGCAAAATATTAGAAAACCCACACTTAAATTTCTACAATTATCAAGTAATCCTCCATAACTTTAAAATATCAGGAACCCCACTAAGTCTAGGGGTTGCCAGAGAACTTTGTTCAACTTTCAACTTTAGAGGGGGAAAAACTCTCTAAAAGCGAGAACCATAATTTTCACTGACAAAAGTATCCCTCTGTGTAATTTTACCCAGCCATGTGAAAATTGCACTTAACAATGTTAGGGGCTTTCATGAAAAATATCCTAAAGTTGAAGAGGTATTTTTATAACCCCTAAAGTAAGGGGTCTTTTGGTACTTTGAAAATTACTGGAGCTTAGATAATAATAGTCAAAATTAAGGGGGTTTTCTAAAATTTAGCCTATAAATGTTTTTTAAAAGAGAGAGGGATTAATAATTCACAGCTTCAATTCCTTTTCTTCAGTAGTCACTGTCACATGCATTACTCAATGAATGAATGATTTCCTCTTTAGACAACTGGACTACTCAGCCCCTTGGGACCATTGAGCCCATGCATGATCAAATTATAATCATTGTGACATTACACATGGGTAAGGTATCTTTTAGCCAAAAGAAATCCAAAACTATGTACCAGTTAGGTTGAACAGGGGTAGTTTGTTCCCATACAATTAAGGAAAGAAAAAAAAGAATCCGATGCGTATGTACCTTACTAGCTATAGGTGCATACATGATGTGCACATACAACACCACTCACCAGTGATACACGGAGGACTACGTACACGTAACTCCTATAAACAGGGGATGCATCAAAGTTGACTCTCACTACCCTTCTAATTCAACAGCTCTCTTTTACATTTTCTGAATCGTCCAAAACTAAACCTGTTGAAATTTAATCTTTGTTTAACTAATGCACTATTATGTGACTGCCAATACAAGGAGTTGTTATCTCCAAATTAAACTTGTTAACTAAATTAGTTAGTGTAGGCGTTGAAAATTACCTATAAGTCATTCTTAGGTGCACTTTTTAATCTAGTCGCGCTTCTTAGAGTATTCGGGGTCTTCTTTGTCGTCGGTCCCGAGGCGGCGCTCCCCACAGTGAGAGGAGGACCGAGTGGCCAGGAGTTGAGCGGCCATGGCCTCCGGTACCATCGGGTTCTATATTGGGTTTCCTTAAAAATTGCCTATAAGTCCCCGAACATGACTCGTGACAATGAGTTGACGATCGACGAGCCATCGACGACGTAATAACCAGTGACCACGATGCAAACGCATAAAGCGAGTCGATGAAACATATAAAGCGAGTCGACGAAATGCATGGAGCTGATCGGCAAAGCGTGCAAGTCAACGACGCGACGGGATCAATCGGATCGGACTCAAAACAACGCGAGAAAATGCCACTTGGGCGGCTCGGTGGCCGAGCCACCTCTTGGTGGCTCGGTGGCTGAGCCACCAAATGGCCGAGCCATCTCTTGGTGGCTAGGCCAAAGCCGAGCCACCAAGAGGTGGCTAGGCGCGGTTTTGAGATCCGACCCATTGTACCCGCTTTCAAAGCTTATAAATAGAGGAGGGGGGAGTCTCATTTTCAAAGATTCGGATTTTGACAAGAAGCTGAAGCTCTGCCGGATCAAGATCTGAACTTTTGATAAAAAGGATGGACTTTTGGACGAGAGATCTGAACTTTTGCACGAGATTTGAGATTTTGGCGAACCCGTCGGCACAAAGTGAAGGAGTTCGAGAGATCTTAGATCCGATCTACACGTGATTCCTCTAGATCAAACTTTGTTTTGATCCCAAGAAGAGTGGTGATCTCGCTTGGTCGATTTCATTCACTTCGGCGATTATTTCCTTCGTGAAATAATCCCCTTGATCGTGTAGATCTAGATCTTACACCGGATCATATCACGCGGCAGTCCACGGATTAACCCCGGCACAGGCAAAGATCCCACGCAAGTAGGAGTCTGATAAACAGGGTCCTGCGTTTGTTTAAAGAAAAAAGTTGTAAATTTTCTTTGATTTTCATTGTAACCGAGTCTTATAAAAAGACGAAATTTTGAATTCATTTGTAAAAGCATAAAGCTGTAATGAGTTCAGCAATGAAGATCGAACCGACTTTTCCCGCGAACAAGCTAGCGACCACAGTGGGAGCCAACGATCTTGCTGATGAGATCGTCGTGTCACAACCGCGGATATCGATCCCGGTCGAAGAGGAGGTCAAATACGAGTTCGACCAATAAAAGTTCGAGGAGTATCTATCATCCTCGTCCAGATCGTCCTCCCCCCGCAAGTCCAGGAAGATCTCCGCTGCAAGAAAGATCCGCTGGTCCTCGGATCCGAAATATCAAGGCGAGGATTCCAACCCCGCTGTTGTCGAAGTCGCAGCAAGCAGCGTCCCTCCGGCATCAAACATGGCCGGATATGCAGATCTGAACTCCTCTGTGCAGGAGATGACCGCCAACGGTGTGCCGACTCTCTCAAAGAGAGCCCGCAAGAGGCGACTGTTCGCAGGAAAGTTGGTTTGTTATTCATTGCTTGTTTGAACTCGTGTACAGCTTCGTTGGCCTACAACAAAATTTCAAACAAAAGAAATGCCTTTATATTTCAGGCGTACAATGAAAAAATGAAAATTACAACTTTCTTCCTTTTGTGAACAAACACGAGGATCTCTATTATCCCGATCCTCGCTATGCGGGTTCTTTGCCTGCCGGGACTTTTTGTTCGTCCGCGGACTACCGCGCAATTCGATCTGGTGTAAGCAGGGTTACGGAACTCTGAGATGTAAAGGGGCTCGTTTCACGAAGAAGCGAAGCGCTGAGGATCACACTCACGAAGGAGAGGATCGCCGGGGATCACACTCACGAAGGAGAGGATCGCCGGGCGGGTGAGATCTACAAGGAGAAATCCGCGCTATCCACGAGGTTAAGGCGAAGCTTAACCTAGAGGGTATCTGTAGTTCGACCGAGTTTGTTTAACTTCCGCCTATAGATCGGCGTCATTTGGATTTGAGCTTCGCCGATTGCTTTCCGGAACCGTCGTCGTAGATCTGAGGGAGCTCTTAAGTCCGCCAAAATCCAAAAAATCCCGAGTCCAAGATCCCAAAATCCCACCAAAATCCCACCAAAATCCCCTTCAATGAGCAAGACCCCCTATTTATACAAAAACAAAGGTGACGCGGTGGCTCGGCCACTTTGGTCGAGCCACCTGACCAACTTGGCGGGGAGGCTCGGCCACTTTGGCCGAGCCACCTTGGCCACTTGGCAGTCTTGCAGCGTCCTTCCTCTAGATCAAACTTTGTTTTGATCCCAAGAAGAGTGGTGATCTCGCAGTCGATTTCATTCACTTGATTATTTCCTTCGTGAAATAATCCCTTGATCGTGTAGATCTAGATCTTACGGATCATATCACGCGGCGATCCGCGGATTAACCGACGCGAGGCAAAGATCCCGCATAAGTAGAGTGCGATAGCGAGGGTCTGCGTTTGTTTAAAGAAAAAGTTGTAAATTTTCTTTGATTTTCATTGTAGCAGTCTTATAAAAGGCGAAATTTTGAATTCATTTGTAAAAGCATAAGGCATGGGATTCGACAATGAAGATCGAACCGACTTTTCCCGCGAACAAGCTAGCGACCACAGTGGGAGCCAACGATCTTGCTGATGAGATCGTCGTGTCACAACCGCGGATATCGATCGTCGAAGAAGAGGAGGTCAAATACGAGTTCGACCAATAAAAGTTCGAGGAGTATCTATCATCCTCGTCGGATCGTCCTCCCCGCAAGTCCGTGAAGATCTCCGCCGCAAGAAAGATCCGCCGGTCCTCGGATCCGAAATATCAAGGCGAGGATTCCAACCATTTGTTGTCAGTCGCAGCGGCGTCCCTCCGGCATCAAACATGGCGGATATGCGGTCTGAACTCCTGCGTGCGGAGATGACCGTGACGGTGTCTTGAGCTCTCTCAAAGAGAGCATGAAGCGGTGTTCGCGAGGAAAGTTGGTTTGTTATTCATTGCTTGTTTGAACTTCGTATGCGGCCGTTGGCCTACAACAAAATTTCAAACAAAAGAAATGCCTTTATATTTCAGCGCATAAATGAAAAATGAAAATTACAACTTTCTTCCTTTTGTGAACAAACACGAGGATCTCTATTATCAGGGATCACCATTGCGTGGAGTTCTTTGCAATGTAGGGGACTTTTGTTAGTCAGGTGGACTCTGCGCAATTCGATCTGGTGTAAGCAGGGTTACGGAACTCTGAGGCGTAGAGGGGCTCGTTTCACGAAGGAAGCGAAGCGCTGAGGATCACACTCCGCGAAGGAGAGGATGCGCTGCGGGGATCACACTCATGAAGGAGAGGATCGCCGAGCGGGTGAGATCTACAAGGAGAAATCCGGCGCTATCCACGAGGTTAAGGCGAAGCTTAACCTAGAGGGTATCTGTAGTTGACCGAGTTTGTTTAACTTCCGCCTATAGATCGGCGTCATTTGGTTTGAGCTCATGCGGTGCTTTCCGGAACCGTCGTCGTAGATCTGAGAGCTCTTAAGTCCGCCAAAATCCAAAAAATCCCGAGTCCAAGATCCCGAAAATCCCACCAAAATCCCACCAAAATCCCCCTTCAATGAGCAAGACCCCCCCCTATTTATACAAAAACAAAGGGGGTGCTGCCAGCGGCCCGTGGTGGCACCGACGGCAGTGAAACCACCTCGGCCAAGTTGGCAGTGGCTTTCGGCCAAAGTGGCCGAGCCACCTTGGCCACTTGGCCCAGGTATGGCGTCAGGCGTAGATCTCGCGTGGTTTCCGTCGACTCTCGGTCGATTCTTGGTCTTCAGGGCTTAGTTTTGCTCGGTGATGTCGCCATTGTGTTGAGTCGTGTCGATTAACTTTGAGCTCAAGCGGTTCGTTTGCATCGACGGACTAAATGCGGTTGATTAGTCTCGTCAGCGTTTGAATTTAGCCAACTTCGCCTCGTTGAGCCGTCGTCGGGTTTTCTCACGGCAGCGTGTTCGGCGGCAAATGCCTTCGCCGACTCACTTCATGGGTTCGTCGACTCGCTTTCAGCGTTTTCGCGGCGTAATCGCGTCGGCAGTTACGATTGGCAGGTCCGGATGGATCGTCGGTTATCAACCCACCGTTTCTGAGTGTTGTTAGTCGCGATAAGCAATTTTTGCGCCCTCTGGATACCCCTCCAAAGCGTCTCGGTCTCGATTCTTGATGAGTGCAGGATGCTTTGGACATGATAAACCCTTCACTCTTTAATTGGCGTGATAGGACTTGTGAATGACCACGGCGTTTGATCTCTCCATTCCCTTGATCTTTCCGGTGCTTTGTAGGATTCTTGAAGGTATTGCGATCTTGCATTTTTTGTCGACCGTTGTCGAAATCTCGACCGAGAAGTCGATAGATGAATTTCTTTTGAGGTTGGCTCGATGTTTGATTTCTCCAATTCTCGGGTTCTCCGGTGCCGTAGGATACACGGGGTGTTCTTGATCTTTGCATTTATTGCTTGACCGTTGTCGAATTTCAAAGCGTAGCTAATTGAGTTCATTCTTTGTTGACTTCGTGTCGGTGGATTGTCGTCAATTGACCATCGAGGTTCCTCCGTTGATGGGGAATTCTTGATGGATCCGACCGTTGATCGGTGAATCCTTCGTCGGCGACTTCGTTGGTTGGCGTCGCTCTTGCATTACTTCGTTGCGGTGTGTTCATCCACGGTGGGAGGTATTCTTCCCAATTGTTGATTGGTAGGCCCTCGGTGAGGATGCATGAATGAGCGATACGATGGGAGGAATTCTTTCAAGGTTGAGCAGCTGTCCGTATGACATAAGCTCTTGTCGAGTCGTCAATTTATCCCTCTTTGAGGTTCCCGGTGGGAGGAAGTTGAGGGTTATCGAGTTATCCTTAAGAATATGGTAATATTCTCCAGAACTTCGTTAAGAACTAGGAACTAGTTTATACTCGTAATCCTATTTGTAGTAGGGCTAGGCGGCATGGGAGAATATCTGGCGATTAGTGCTGTCCGGCCACACGTGTTGGCAACGGCGGGGATGCACTGCGTCATTCTTGGACTTCGAAGTTCACATGCAGCGAGGCGGGTGCATCATTGGAGGCTAGCATTCTTTGAAGCTTAGTCTTCAGGTGGGACACTTTTGGTTTTGTGTCATTTCTTTGGAGAAGCGAGGATGGTAGAGCTCAACAGAATTCCAAGCGGCGAGGGAGAGCGATCGTCTTGAAGGCGGCGAAGGCCAACAAAGAAAAGACTCTGTGATGCGTGCAGGAATTTGAACTCGGCGTGATTGACCTCAAGAAGGAGATCATGAGGCCCTTAATGGCGGCGAGGAGACTTTGGGGCCGAGCCGGGGGAACCAACAAGCTTTTCTCAATAAAGTATTTCTTTGTCACAAATCTGCCGTTTAGAAAACTTGTAACCAGTCTTTTATCGATAAAACATATTTCCGTCCTCTTTTGTGCTCTATTATGATTCTTTTATTTAAATCGAAATAATTAACCATAATACTTATAGGATTTTTGGCAAACCCTCACCGCCAACGGATTTGATTAGCCTTTACCAACTACCTTTTGAGTTGGGCTAGCGTCGCGGATTATCGGATCCGTTCCTGCGTGGCGTTGTCTTTGGAAGAATGAAACTCTTCTAGACTTGTTGCTATGATATTGAATACATAGGCCATTACTCTTTTACGGGCAAGAGACCACCGACAGCAGCGTGTGGCGTTGGCTTAATCCTTCTTAGGCCGGGATAAAATACCCCGAGTCGAACTCGGTGTCTTCTTCAATCGGAGAAAGACTAAACCGCAACGCTGCGGTGAGGCGCTGACTTTATCCCTTCTTAGGCTTCGGATAAAATACCCCGAGTCGAACTCGGTGTCTTCTTCAATCGGAGAAAGACTAAACCGACAGCAGCGTGTGAAGCGTTGACTTTATCCCTTCTTAGGCCGGGATAAAATGCCCCGAATCGAACTCGTGTCTTCTTCAATCGGAGAAAGACTAAACCGCAACGCTGTGAGGCGTTGACTTTAGGGTTATTAGCCAACCCGACCCTCAGCGGATTTGACTAGCCTTTACCAACTACCTTTTGAGTTGGGCTGGCGTCGCGGGTTATCTAGATCCGCTCCGCCGCGTGGCGTTGTGCTAAAGAATGAGACTCTCTTAGACTTAATGCTACGATGTTGAATCGTGAAGCCGTCTTTTGTCACGGGAATAGACTACGACAGCAGCGTGTGGCGTTGGCTTAATCCTTCTTAGGCCGGGATAAAATACCCCGAGTCGAACTCTGGTGTCTTCTTCAATCGGAAAAAGACTAAGCGACAGCAGCGTGTGGCGTTGACTTTATCCCTTCTTAGGCCGGGATAAAATACCCCGAGTCGAACTCGGTGTCTTCTTCAATCGGAGAAAGACTAAACCGACAGCAGCGTGTGGCGTTGACTTTATCCCTTCTTAGGCTTGGGATAAAATACCCCGAGTCGAACTCGGTGTCTTCTTCAATCGGAGAAAGACTAAGCGACAGCAGCGTGTGGCGTTGACTTTAGGGTTATTGGCCAACCCCATTTCAACGGATTTGACTAGCCTTTACCAACTACCTTTTGAGTTGGGCTGGCGTCGCGGGTTATCTAGATCCGCCCGCACGACGCTGTGCAAAAGAATGAGACTCTCTTAGACTTAATGCTACGATGTTGAATCGTAGGCCGTCTTTTGTCACGGGAATAGACTACGACAGCGTGGTAGCGTTGGCTTTATCCTTCTTAGGCTTCGGATAAAATGCCCCGAATCGAACTCGGTGTCTTCTTCAATCGGAGAAAGACTAAACCGCAACGCTGCGGTGAGGCGCTGACTTTATCCCTTCTTAGGCTTCGGATAAAATGCCCCGAATCGAACTCGGTGTCTTCTTCAATCGGAGAAAGACTAAACCGCAACGCTGCGGTGAGGCGCTGACTTTATCCCTTCTTAGGCTTCGGATAAAATACCCCAAGATGAATCTTGGCCCCTTCTTTGACGGAGAAGGGTTGAACGGATTAAGGTTGATTGAGGTGGGAAAGGAAGAATGTATTCTATTTCAGAAGGTGGAAGGAAGGAGGATCTTGTCTCCTATCTCAGGGTAAGGGATGAACAAGAGAGGAAGGTTTTGTATCCTATCTCTTGCGGTGGAGAGGAAGGTTTTGTGTCCTATCTCCGTGTGCTCACGAAAATAAGAGAGGAAGGTTTTGTATCCTATCTCTTGTTGATGGAGAGGAAGGAGGATCTTGTCTCCTATCTCAGGGTCTTTGGAAAGGAAGGATTTTTGTCTGTTTCGGTGGGAGAGACTAAAATGGGATCTCCATTTTGAGACTCTTGAAAGATGAGACTAAGAGTGGGATCTCCACTCAGAGAATCTAAGACAAGAGAGGAAGAATGTATTCTATCTCTTGCTTCTGAAGAGGAAGGATATGTCCTATCTCCAGGTGAAGGTGGGAAAGGAAGAATGTATTCTATTTCCCGATGAGAAACTAAGAGTGGGGTCTCCACTCCGAGAATCTTGGAAGGGTATGGATAGCTTTCTCTTTTGTAGGATTGCTAACGAATTTGAAAGTGGACCTCTGGTTAGGTGGAAGGAATCGAGAGGGATTTCTTGGTGGTTGGACGGGAAGATTTTTAGTGGGCCCACCGTCAATGAATTTGATCGGTGAGAGAATTTTGGAGGAAAACACAATAATCTAGGGTTATCCTCATGAAAATGAGTGAGATATTCTCTGAGGAACTTCCCATCAAAACGGGTTATCCTGAATGTATTAAGGATAATACTTTTTCAGAAACTTCCCATTTATCGGCATTAATTGCGGTCGCCGTCTGTGTGATAAGGCGATATGCACCGTTTGAATAGGCTGTGTCTATTATAAGCGGTCCTTCCCATTGGGTTGAATTTACCTTTCTTTTGGAGTTGAGAACTATCGGCCGTCTAGCAGTGAGGACGAGATCTCCCTCCTTAAAGGTTCTCTGTCGAACTTTCTTGTTGAAAGCCCTCGACATCCTAGCTTGATAGAACTCAATGCATTGTTGAGCCTCCAGGCGCTTCTCATCTAACATCTCAAGCTCTTGAGGCGTTTACGATGTTGTTCTTGGTCGTCATCTACATTTGCAAGGCGGCGAAGTGGCGAATCTGGATTTCCAGCGGAGAATTGCTTCACACGTGAACCAGAGAGTGCGGGGTAGCTCTGTTGGCGTGCGTGCGGTTGTGCGATATGCCCGAGTGCTTCTCGAGTTTATCGTCGGTCTGGCTTGTTATTCTTCACAAGCTTTGACAAAATCTTGATTATCATCTTGTTGAGCGCCTCGGCTAACCCATTATTTTGCTGGATTATAAACGTCGGCGAGACATCTTGTATCTTGAATTTTTGCAAAACGATGAAGGAATTGCCGATAAATTGGGGACCGTTGTCATGCACGATCCGTTTGGGACACCATGTCGATAGATGACATGGTGTTTGATGAATCGGCGGCGGTTTTCGCCTTGACCTCTTTAGTGGGATTGCTTGACCACGGAGAAGTAGTCGGTGATCGCTAGAATAAACCGATCTCCTTTAGCCCGGCGGAGGAAAAATGGGACCTAGCGTCCATTCCCCATGTCTCGAATGGCGGGATGTGGCGAAGGATCACGGTACGGTGATGCATATAATTGCGTGAATTTGACATGGCATTTCGGCGTGCTCATTGCGTCATTAATCATTGTGGGCCAAAAGTAGCCCATTCTCGATTCGATCGTATAGTTTGGGACCGGTAGTGCGCACCACATTCACCTTCGTGTGCTTCGAAGGACCTCTTACGCCTCTTTGTTTGAGAGGCATCGGAGTAAAGACCATCGTACCCCGGCGATATAGCATCACGGGTTTTACGTGTCGTAAAAGAATCTTGGAGCTCTTAGCGGATTGACTCTCTCTCCTTCCGTCTTACGGTAGAATACCATGTAAGGCGTGTCGATGATAGGAAAGCCAATCTCGGGCTCCAACTTGGTTTGGGTTGCATGTACTTCTTTGGTAACTACCCCTTACCTTCTTGTGCCTCATCGTATAATGAATGCGAAGAGTTGGTGAGTCTGGCCGTAACTAGTTGCTCGGTCTGGAAGGTTGTGCTAACGACGACTACGCCGCCCGATGCATCTGCGTGGCGTTTTGGGCGTGGGATATATTCGATGAAGAATTCTTGAATGAGTCGCCATTTCAACGACTATCGATGATAGGGGATTAGATCCAGTTCGACCGTAGTCACCACGAACACGCTTAACTATCGGTTGTGATCTCCATGCGCTTGAGATATTGACCCCGGCTCTTTGGCGAAGCTAAGTCCGATAAGTAGCAGCGTTGTATTCGACTCGTTATTGGAGCGAGGTTGGTGAGTGAATAAACACGGGGCATGACATGATTCCGGAAATCAAGACAACTCAGACTCAGTGGAGATTTTAGAACATCGGGGGTACTTGCTACATTAGTGGCCGAAGCTCGTCAAAGTACAATCGCCATATTTGTT
Source organism: Asparagus setaceus (assembly GCA_012295165.1). Taxonomy (NCBI): domain Eukaryota; kingdom Viridiplantae; phylum Streptophyta; class Magnoliopsida; order Asparagales; family Asparagaceae; genus Asparagus; species Asparagus setaceus. The sequence goes on from CM022706.1 coordinate 7,823,150, forward strand.
GGTGCGGCGTAGTGTTGACTTCACGGACTTCATCAGGAAGATCATCATATAGCTCAAGCTGCGTCCGTTGTCGGGTTGGCGACCAAGAGATCGCAAATCGCTTGCCCTTTGGTGACTTACGTTGTTTGAAGTGCAGTCATATTGGGACAAGAGCAAGGCCCATTTAAGCCAGCGCCAACTCATTGAAGCCGGTGGGTCATAAATATTCGGACGGATTTACGTTAGAGATAACATAAATCGTCTGTCCGGACTAAATAGTGCCGCATTTTACGAATCGCGAACACTAATGCAAGGCCTTTGCTTCTCGACCATTGGATATCGAGACTTCGGCACCGACTAATGTTATTTCGGGTAATACTGCTGCACGTTACGTGACCATGTCGTCGTCTGCTTGCGTAAAGCGCTTAGCAGTGATCCGTTGCCTTGATGTAAATCGAAGCGGTTTTCGGCTAGCGGTGCAACAAGAGCGGAGGTTTAGCGAGATCACGATTTTATCTCCTCGAGCGGCTTTCGGCGGCGTCGTCCCAAATAAGCGACCGCCCTTCTTGTTCAACTTGGAGAGCGGTTGGCACTTCGGATAGGTTCGATATGAACCGTCGGATGTCATGTCGCCCTTGTAACCCCGAGTTCTCTCGGATTTCGGAGGTTGCAACTCTTGAATTACCTTCACTTTGTCGGGATCAGCGTGGATTCCTTTGTCGGTGGCAGCGAATCGAGGAACTTGCCACCGACATTCCAAGGAAGGATTTGGCGGGATTCATCTTTAGGCGATGAGTTCGCATGAGCTCGAATACCGTTCAAGATCTTTGATGTGATCTCCTTTGTCACGGCTTTTACGACCAAATCGTCGGCGTAGCATTCGACCATTTTCGAAGATGATCTGGAAAATCTCGTCATTGCTTCATTGGTATGTTGCACCGGCGTTCTTTAAGCGAGCGGCATGACCGTGTAGCAAAATATCTAGATGGAATTGACGGTATTTGTTTGCGTCATCGGGGTGCATCTTGATTTGATTATACCAGAAACCATCCATGAGCGACATTCTTTCAAATCCACACGTATTGTCGACTATGACGCCGGTGATTGGAAGAGGAAAGTCATCTTCGGGCAAGCGGCGTTGAGGTCTCGTAGTCGACACCAGTCCTAATCGACCCATTTTTCTTCATGGCCAGGGACTATATTAGCCACCCAATCCGGATGTTGAATTTCCTTGATGAATCGATTCTATGAGTTTCTTCACTTCGTCAACAATTGCCTCCAATATTTGTGGGCCGAAACCGTCTTCTTTGTTGCTTGACAGGTTTGACATCCGCCTTGATGTTGAGGCGATGTGTCGCCACATTAGGGTCGAGTCCTGGCATATCCTCGTAGCTCCACGCAAATACATCGATATATTCTCTGATTAGGGAGATCAACTCTTCCTTTTCTTCGAGGGAAGAGTATTACTGATGTTTATGAGCTTAGGATGCTCCTCATCACCCATATTAACCTGGACTACCTCGTCCTTAGTGGGGGCTCTCTTTGTTGAATCTATCCCCAAAGCTGCTCTCGAGTTGATGAATCCATGGGTCTTCCCATGTTGGCATATCTTCATCACCCTCAATAGTAGCGAGGATCGATCGTGGCCATATTAGACATCAAAGCCTTGAAAGCTTCTCGAGGGTGTGTCGAGAATCCCAAGCGAAGAATCGGGCGAATGCCCGTCTCCCTCATCGGTGGATTATTATCAATCGACCATGAGCATTCATCTTCGAGGAGGATTAGTATCCCAATCCCGTCTGAATGCATAGTAGTTATCCGGCTTCCCTTTTGGGACATATGCGCTTTAGGAGGGACTCGAGGACCTCGTCCGAAACATAGACCTTCTCCTTGTGTCAAGTTGTACCCCACTTCTTCATGATACCCGGTGTTTGGACTATATCGAAATGTGTGGAGGATAGGCCCATCGTCATCTTCATCTTCTTCTAAGAAATGATTAAGTTGGGCTGCATCTCCTTTTAAAGTAAACCAAGTCTTTTCACTACTTGATCTTAGGTGGGATGGCAGTGTTGTCCCAAAGGAGTCTTGGAATTGCTTTTTGTAAAGCAAGAAGACCGAGTTGGTAAGTGCAACTCACGGATCGTTGTATAAACTGTCATTACATCATTCAAAGACAAAGGGTACTCTAAATGCGTCATTTATTGATTCATCGGCAATTTGCCAATTACAATGTTCATCGGCGATTCTTCATCGTCAAGATTGATTACAAGGGGTACAATGTCATTTAAAACAAAACCACCACTATAATCAAGCCGGCCCGTATCGGCTTCTTCACGCTGTCCGTGCCTTGGTAGATGATTGATTTGGACTCATTAGTAGAGGAGAGAATCGATAAAATAATTCTCTACCCCTTAAGCGGTTGTTTGTCGCGACCACCGTCTTGACCTCATTATTAGTGTCTACATATTTGAGACGATGAAGAGTAGATGGGACTATAGCGTTACCGTGGATCCAAGGTCGACCAACAATAAGTTATAGGAAGTCTGCGTCAATCACATAGCGGTGACTTGGACTTTAAATCCCCATCGGCACTTTATCCGGATCTTACCAGCGGTAGAGACCGGCTGGTGTTAAACCATAGATCATTGTGCTGTTGATGCGACTTCTTGGCGAGGATTCAAGGTGATACATGGCCTTGAGGCATAATGCTCCTGTGGAACCGGATCGACTTGGATCGGTTAACTTCACTAGAGCCAATATACGGTGAAGTATAGCGGCCGATCGTGCTTGGAATCTCGTGCATATCCTCCTTTGTAAAAGTAATGCGGGGAAGTGCTTGGTTGCCAAGTTGCATTGTTGTCTGATTCTTAGGAATCGGCTTAATCGAGTGAAAACACTTGAGTCGGCCCGAGCTTCTTGTAGAGCTTCGGGTTTCCTTTGACAATCAGACAACTCATAGAGTTATTACGTAGGGATGTTCGCCAAGCGGGCCATGGCGTCAGCGGTATGGAGAGCCCGATGTTCGGTCTATCCCTCTGTCAGGCGATTGAATCGGGCTGCCGGAGTTGAGCTTCACGGACTGGTACATTTCTCCTTTGCTTCAGGTGCTTTTCTTTCTGCACGAGTGAGAGAGTCGTGGTCACCCGGCTCTTCACGGTGTCTTAGCGTTTGGATTTGGAGCCTCCGGGATATTTGTAGCTATATTCGTGTCGCTCTAGTAGCGAAGACTTGATCTCCTCTTGAGGAAATTGGAAGGTGGCTACTTTTCATCATTCTTCTCTGGAATTCTTTGAGCGGCATGGCATAGCTTGCCTTTTCCTTGGACTTCTTTATGGCCGAGGATGTAGTCCTTGATCGTCTTCCGGCAAGTCGGGGTGGACCCAAAGGATTTCTCCGTTTCTTTGTAGTGTCTGATGCGAGCCCCTTCTTCGTTGCTGTGAGGATCTTCATTCACCATCTTCATTCCTACCTTCACCAGCGTCGGTTGGAACCAATCGAAGGCGATCCGAAGCTTATAGAGGCGCATTTGCTCCACCTTCTTCTCTTTAGAGGGTTTTGGAGTAATGACTCCAACATCGATCAAGGCCTGAATTTTGTCCTTGAGATGGTAGCGAACTTTGTAGGATGATGTACCGCCACGTGGTAAGCCACGATGCCAGGATCTGTAACCTTGTTTGCCTTCTCTTGGTTTACAATTGGGGCAACCGGATTTTGTTGTTTTCGGAAGGTATTTGAAGATGCGGAACTTCCTCATCCTTGAGCGAGTAAGTCTTGGAAACCTCGAACGGATGGCTTCGATTCGAGTTTGTTGGCGCCATTGATCTTTGCGATTCTTTGTGGTGCCGTTGTTGCGGCTGTTGTGGTTGCGGTTGAGCGTTTGATTAAGCGTCTGAGACTTTGCGGCGCTTTACCCTTGCCACGGGGACAAAGTTACGCTTGTGAGCATCGACCATAGGTGACCTCTCTCGCTTTCTTCCTCCTCGAGGAATCGCTCGGCTTGCTCTCCACGTATCCTTAAATCTTTCCGGGTCTCGGACGGTGCGGTTCCATTGCTTCCAATACGTCCAATGACAAGTTGCTATGACAAGTTTGGAGAATGAACTTCTCCGTTATCGGTCTCGGCAATTCATTGCCTTATTCACGAACCTCTTGGCGAAGTTATCCCTTTGTTTCCCGTCTTTCTATTTCGTCCAACAAAGAACCGATGGATACCTCGGTGTCATCGTCGAAGAAATTGGTGAGAAACATAGCCTCCATATCATCCCGGCTATTAGCGCTCCACGGTTTGAGGCGGTACCAATCGGCTGACTCCACGAAGGGTGCCAGCGAATGACCGAACCATCAAGGGCTCGTTCGGAGATAACACCTAGATGAGACTTGAAGTAGATCAAGTCTTTGAGTGGGCGATCCCTTCCGTCAAGCGGTGTAAAGTTGATGAGGTTGAATTTTGTCGGATACGGATTGATTCCCACTCCCTTGGGTAAGGACATGGTATACCGTCTTCTTTACCTCTTGGCGGAAATCAAAGTATTGATTTTGCTCTCGAGGTCTTTATTTTCTCATTTTCCCCTCGTCTCCGTTCGGGTAAACTTGGGGAGGAATAGCGGTGTTATCGCTAAGCGTTTTCTTTGGCGGCCACGATCACCTACGTTTTGGCCTCCTTCCTGTCCGTGTCGCTATCCGTTAAGTTGACATTATTGCGGCGACTTGGCTCGCCTTGGCGGTTCATTATCGCCTGGATCTGTTGGTCATGCATTGCTCTCATCTGGCGCATGGCGGTTCCATTCAAGCTTAAAGTTGTCCTTTTGCTTGGTTAGGGCCTCTTCAAGCATTTGGGACACTTGTTCCGGCGATCATGAGCGGCAGCGAGGTTGTCCTATCTTTGGAAATTGTATTATCGAAGCCATTGCGGGCCGACATCCGACACTTCATCATCGAGGGTAATCCCTTACGCATTTTGCGATAATTGGGTCGTCTAAGGTCGGATCGCAATCGAGTCATTCGTTGCGATGCCGGGAGCGACGCGTGGCGGCGTCCCTCGCTGGTCATATTGATGGTAACACTTCGGCAATTCATGCATGCGGTAGCCATCTTTTCTTCACGGGCGTCTTGACTTGAGTTCGGGCATTCTCGTGCGAGCCTATCAAAGACCGGCGCTTTTCGAGTCGTTCTAGCGGTTGCACTCCGATAACTTGCCTTGATCGGTTTGAGCACAAACAAGGCATGTTTGATTAAAGGCGTTCCTCTTTGGGATTTACTTGTACCCCAAAGACGATAGTACAACTTCGTCGGTATGAATCACGGAGCAACCTATCCGTGTGTTGGCACGACTTCTCGAGTATAACGTTGTCATCGTCGGATGAGGCGTCTCCTTCGAGAACAAATAGGCCTTTCATAAGTCACTTTCGCCCTTGCGTCGCCAGCGAGTGTGAATCTCCGACGGGCTCGGACTTGATTTGAAGCCGGTCGCGAGCATGGGTTTCTTCTTGTCTTTGTGGGTGCGACTCCCGTATCGGGGAGTGACCCGTGATTCCTTTAGCGGACCTAAGCGATCTTTAGCGGGAAGCTCGCGGTCGTGGCGAAGTTGGCCAGAAATTTGGAGTGCAAACAGGAGGTAACCGGCGTCGATGCCACTTTGTTGAAGTGCTCACAATTTCGATTTGAGCAGGGCGAGGAGTTGGCTGTTGGCGAGCTAGGCTTGATCTTTGGGTTCGCCGGTTGAAGCCTCGGCGGACTTGGGCTTCAAGCTAGGCGATTGTCGGCGACTTCGGGCGCCTCCCTCTTCAACTTCAGCGGGCTTGTTGCACCAAAGCGTTTGCTGGCGGCGCTTCGGATCGTTCACGAGCGTGGAGCGATTCCGTTTGGCTTCGGACCCATTCATTCGTCGCCGGCTGTAGGAATGCGGCTACGATCTCGAACTTCAACCTCACGAGTCAACTTGGATCTTAGATCCGCCTCATAGCGGACCCCATCCGTTGATTCTTTTGCACAGGCTAATTGTTTCGCCCGGTGGCGTCGCCTCGGCGGGCTCTCTTGGAGAGAGTCCGCGGCGCCATTGGCGGAATCGACCCCTGTGAAGGCGGGGGTTCGAAGGTTTGGCGTTGTTAGGGCGAGGAACCACCGTTGTCTGCGGTCTTGGCGGTGGTGGTGGATTTTCGCCTCCGCATCGAGGCCGATCGGGTCTTCCTTGCGGCGGAGACCATCTTGGACTTCGGGGGCGGATGCGGGCGAGGAGGAGAGGTATTCTTCATACTTCTTACGGTCGAACTCGAACTCGACCTCCTCGATGGCCGGGATCGGGATCAGCGGTTCGCGACGGCGGCTTCTTCTTTGAAGCCGTTGTCTCAATGGTCGCCGGCTTGTTGGCGGGGAAAGTTGGTTTGTTATTCATTGCTTGTTTGAACTTCGTTAATGCGGCCGTTGGCCTACAACAAAATTTCAAACAAAAGAAATGCCTTTATATTTCGGTACAATGAAAAACGAAAATTACAACTTTCTTCCTTTTGTGAACAAACACGAGGATCTCTATTATCGGGATCACCAAACTGCGTGGGTTCTTTGCTGTCTTGGGGACTTTTTGTTCGTCCGTGGACTACCGCGCAATTCGATCACGGTGTAAGCAGGGTTGCGGAACTCTGAGGCGTAGAGGGCTCGTTCCGCGAAGGAAGCGAAGCGCTGAGGATCACACTCACGAAGGAGAGGATCGCTGCGGGGATCACACTCACGAAGGAGAGGATCGCCGAGCGGGTGAGATCTACAAGGAGAAATCACGGCTATCCACGAGGTTAAGGCGAAGCTTAACCTAGAGGGTATCTGTAGTTCGACCGAGTTTGTTTAACTTCCGCCTATAGATCGGCGTCGATTGGATTTGAGCTCGCCGGTGCTCCGGAACCGTCGCGTCGTAGATCTCGCGAGGGCTCTTCAGAAGTCCGCCAAAATCCAAAAAATCCGAGTCCAAGATCCGAAAATCCCACCAAAATCCCACCAAAATCCCCTTCAATGAGCAAGACCCCCTATTTATACAAAACAAAGGGGAAGTCGTGACCATGAAACGGCAATTGGCTCGGCCACTTGGCCGAAACCACCTCGGCCAAGTTGGCAGTGGCTCGGCAAAGTGGCGAGCCTCCTCGGCCACTTGGCCGAGTGCGCGTCGCGGCGCTCCGTCGTCTCAGCGTCGTTTTCCGTCGACTCTCCGTCGATTCTTCGTCGATTCTTGGTCTTAGGGCTTAGTTTTGCTCGGTGATGTCGCCATTGTGTTGAGTCCGTGTCCGATTAACTTCGAGCTCAAGCGGTTCGTTTGCATCGGCGGACTAAATGCGGTTGATTCCATCTCGTCAGCGTTTGAATTTAGCCAACTTCGCCTCGTTGAGCCGTCGTCGGGTTTTCTCCACGCGGCCAGCGTCGTTCCGGCTCGTCCTTCGCCGACTCACTTCATGGGTTCGTCGACTGGCTTTACGCGTTTTCGCGGCGTAATCACGTCGGCGGCGTTCTGGGTCGCGCCGTCGGATGGATCGTCGGTTATCAACCCACCGTTTACGAGTCTTGTTCGGGTACTGATAAGCAATTTTTAACGCCTACAGCGACGCCAACGCCTAGCGCGTCAGTTTGTCAAGGCCCTAGAATCGATCAACGGGGTCCGCTATGAGACGGATCTCAGGTCCAGAAGAGGTCGAAGGCCTCAACAACAGATGGTTGGCGGCTCCTCCAAGCCGTTAGCAAGTGAATGGGTCCGCGTCAGACGGAGCCGTTCGACGCTCGAGGAACGCATCCAAAAGCGCCGCACACTGCTTGCGCACGCACGGGCTTTGGTTCAAGAGGCCCGAATATTGAAGAAAGAAGAAGTGGCCAAGAAGCCACCGAAAATGCGCCAAGTCTGGAGGCCGAAGTTCAGAACGACGACTAAGGATCAGCCACCGAAAAGCTGATTCAACTAAGGCTCGACCGCTACATGGTAGCCTGAATCAAAGAAAGGTCACCCCAAGGCCAATTTCACCTCCGACGACCACATCCAAATCTCCGGCTAACTCTGTTCCCGCTTCGGTTGATAACGCTGACTTACCCCGAAGCAAGAAAATGGTGTTAGAGCGCCTCGGTCCGTTACACGATGATCGAGGTAAAATTCCGATTAAAGAACGTTTGGGCCCTTGGAAGAGGTCCCGGACAACTCACAATACTGGGGGTCGCATGCACCACGACAAGAAGGTTCCTGTGGCCGCTCGCACTGGGCTGCGAATTGAAGTTCGAGAGCCCGTCGAAACTTCACACCCGCAAGGACGAACGTTGAGACGAGTGACTTTTGAAACTTCTGATAATGCAGTTCATCCTCAGAAGGAAACGTTCTCGTCTGACGATAATGACGTTATACCTGAGAAGTCGTACCAACACACGATGGGTTGCTCCGGCATTCATGCCAATGAGTTGTACTATCATGCTGGGGGTACGAGTAAATCTCGAAAAAGGAGTTCCCCAGAGTCAAACACACATCGTATGTGTTCCAAGTTGATAAGGGCGGTGTTATCGGAGTGCAACTGCACCAAGATAACTCCAGAAAAGGTGTCGGTCTTTGATAGACTTGGTGCCAAAATGCCAAAACCCAAGTCGAGGCGCTTCCGTGGAAGAAGATCGGTGCCTCAAGGCGATGAATTGCCAAGAGTCACCATCAACATGACCAGCAAAGGGGCGTCGTCACGTGCCATTCTCGGGGTATCTCAACGAATGACTCGGTTATGGTCCGGGACTATCAGACGACCTAACTATGGCAGAGTTCAAAAGGGGTTACCCTCAGATGACGAAGTGTCAGATGCTGGCTCTGTAATTGCTTCCGATGATACGGTTTCCAGCACGGGACAATCCCAAGAGGCATTCATGATCAGTACAGAACAAGTGGCCAAGATGCTTGAAGAGGCTATGGCCAAACAAAAGGATAATTTCAAGTTCGAGATGGAAATGGCCATCCAGCAAATGAGAGAGATGCATGACCAGTAAATCCAAGCTCTAACGAATCGCCAGGATGAATCAAGTCATCGCAATAACGTCAACCAAGTAGACAGTGACACGGACAGGGATGAAGACCGTAACGCCGATAATCCCCGTGATAAACAGAATGCGGGAGGTAACCTTGAGAGCGGCGGTGGTATCTGGTCGTCCCTCCTCAAAATCACCCAAATGGAGACATAGGTGATAATGAGAAGATAAAGGACCTCGAGAGTAAGATCAACACTTTGATTTCTGCCCAAGAGGTAAAGAAGACGGGTATACCGTGTCCGTACCCAAGGGAGTGGGAATCAATCCCGTACCCGGCGAAGTTCAATCTAATAAACTTTACACCGTTCGACGGGAAGGATTCACCCACTCAGCATTTGATCTACTTTAAGCCCCACCTGGGGGTTATTTCCGGTAACGAGCCCTTGATGGTTAGGTCATTCGTTGGCACTCTTCGAGGAGCTGCCTTCGATTGGTACCGCCGTCTCAAGCCGGAGAGCGTTAACAGCTGGGATGACATGGAAATCATGTTCCTCACCAATTTCTTCGATGACGATACCGAGATATCCATTGGGACGTTGTTGGATGAAAAACAGAAGGATGGAGAGACGGTAGACAACTTCGTCAAGCGGTTTCGAAACAAGGCAATGAATTGTCGGGACCCGATAACTGAGGAGTTCATTCTCCAGACCTACCACAATAACCTTTTGTTGGACGTGCTGGAAGCAATGGGAACGGCGCCGTCCAAAACATGGAAAGACTTGAAGGTGCGCGGGGAGCAAGCCGAGCGATTCCTTAAGAGGAAAAAGGCAGAAAGAGGCCAGCAAACGGCAAATGCTCACAAACAGAATCTCGCTGTTCTCGGGAAAAGTCAGTATTTTTTTCATCGGTGAAATCATTCTACCTTGATGGGATTACAAATGAGTTTCAAATAAAAATCACCTTTTTATAAGGCTTGTTACAATGAAAAAGGATAAAAATTACAACTTTCCTCCTTGTGAACAAACGCGGGATCCGTTTATCGGATCCTCGCTTGCGTGGGATTCTTTGCCTGTGCCGGGGACGTGTTCCGTGGACCACCGCGCGATTCCTTTCCCAAGTGTTGATCAAACGAGATCTGGATCTAGATCTAGATCTAAAAATCCCTCCTCTTTTTTTTTTACGTGGGAATTCTTAGCTCGATCAGATCTGAGATCTAAACGAATACGGAGATTAATTCGCCAAGGAACTAATCAACGTAGTAAACGAGATCGGCCAAGCGAACCCGTTACTCTTCTTCGGATCAAGGCCAAGCTTGATCCAAAGGATGGTTTGTTGTTGTAGATCTGGATCTGAACACTTTGGATCTCGGATCTCACCCCCCCGCGCAAGTCTAGATCTTGATCTCCTCTCCCTTGGAAATTCTCTAACCCTTGGCACACACAAGAGTTGGCGAGTCTCCTCTTTTTTATTTTTCCGCCCCCAAATGAAACCCTAGCCCTCGTATTTATAGGTGCGGCGGCGGATGCGGGTGGCGGGCAAAAGCCCATTCGGCCTTGGTGTCACCGGCGGGCGAGACACCTCTGGTGTCTCGGTGGCGAGACACCTCTGGTGTCTCGGTGGCGAGACACCTCTGGTGTCTCGGTGGCGAGACACCTCTGGTGTCTCGGTGGCGAGACACCTCTGGTGTCTCGGTGGCGAGACACCTCTGGTGTCTCGGTTTTGACCGAGCGTCGCGTGGCTTCTCTCTGCTGGTTTTCCGAGCTTGATTTGGTTCTGATCTGACTTGTCATCCGAGCTTAATTTGAGGCTTCAAAGTCGAGTTTATCCCTTCGCTCGCACTCATGGCGCATCAGTTCACCAAGGTTCCGGAATCAGCTGACAGTTCAGAAAGGAGAGAGCGTTTGCCATGGCGCATCAGTTCACCAAGGTTTCAGGAAAACTCTGCGTAGGGCCTCTTTGATGAGCGGGCTCGCGTCGCGGTCACTTGCGGTGTCGTCAACGGTTCGCCATTACGTATCGGATGGCTCGTCGATTATCAACTCACTGTTACGAGCTATGTTCGGGGACTTATAGGTAATTTTTAATGTCTACAATAAGGCTACACAAGATTGCTTCTTACTGCTCCAAGATATGGCGCCATTGTTGAGCAGAAAAGCATACCCTGATGTTGATTTGCACTCATCTAGGTCACCTCCCCAATCAGCATCACTGTAACCTACTAAGCGCAAATCTCTACCATAGTAACACAACACATAGTCTGATGTCCCTCTAAGATATCTCAAAATTCTCTTGACCACCTTCCAATGCGCAAGTCCTGGATTTGCTTGAAATCGGCTGACAAGTCCAACAGCATAACATATGTCGGGTCTTGTACACATCATAGCATACATGAGACTTCCGACAGCACTGGAATAGGGAACTCTTGACATCTTTTCCTTTTCCTCTGGAGTCTTAGGACCCATATCAAGGCTTAGGCTCAAATTTCTCTCCACAGGAATATCTATGGGTTTGCAGTTATGCATTTGATATCGCTCAAGCATTTTCTTAATATAAGTCTCTTGAGACAAACCAAGTAGCCTCACCCATATCCTTCATCTTAAAATTAGAGGATAACCACATTTTAGTGGCATCAATCAAATCCCTTTTATTTCCAGCCAAAAGTATGTCGTCCACATACAAAGATAGGATCACAAAACTATCTCTGGACCTCTTGATATACACACAATGATCCTCCTCCATCATCATAAACCCATCTGCTAAAATGTCTTGATGAAATTTGAGGTTCCACTGTCTTAAAGCTTGTTTCAGGCCATATATAGATCGACGGAGCTTGCAAACTTTGCGCTCTTGACCTTTGGCCACAACATATCCCTTAGAATATTCAGGATATCTAATAAAGATAAATTCCTTTCCTCTTGGACCCAACTTCCCATACCTATGAGAAGTTTGGTGAACAAAAGCTGCTGATCCCCATGGCCGCAAATTACCTAAATCAGGTTTTTCACTGGTCCATAGCTCATGTGGAGTGGAAGGTACAGACTTAGAGGGTACACGGTTAAGGATGTAGGCTGCAGTCAATAATGCATCTCCCCAGTAAGAGATAGGTAAATTAGCTTGCGCCATCATCGATCTAACCATGTCAAGAAGGGTTCTATTCCTCCTCTCTGCAACACCATTTTGTTGCGGAGTTCTAGAAATAGTTAGCTGTCTTGCTATCCCTTTTTCATCACACAATTTCTCAAATTGCTCAAATAGATATTCACGACCACGGTCAGTTCTAAGAGCTTTAACCCTTCTGTCTAATTGATTCTCAACCAATCTAATATAGCGTTGGAAGCAATCGAATGCTTCTGACTGGTGGGAGATCAAATAGACATGACCATATCGAGTAAAATCATCTATGAATGTGATGAAATATGATGCACCATGCCTTGCCCTCACATTCATTGGGCCACAGATGTCTGAATGAATAAGCTGCAGGGGTATTATGGCTCTCACAGCTTTGCCAAATGGTTTTCTAGTTATTTTTCCAGCCAAACAATGCTTGCAAGTAGGCAAGTCAACTTTAGCGAGTGGGCCAAGAAGACCCTCTCGAGCTAACCGTTTCATTCTTTCTTGGCCAATATGTCCTAATCTAGCATGCCATTTTAAATCATCACAGACATTATTGCTAGAAGAGACAATAAAAGAAAAACAACTACTGATATTATTACAAGTAGAAATAGTGTCCAACACCATAAAACCATCTGACAAATATCCACAACCATAATAAGTTGTTCCCAAATACAACATAACACAACCATTTTAAATCACGATCATAGCCGTCGACTTCCCGTTTACAGTGATGAAACGGAAATATGATTCACAACTCAAATGTCTCTTTAACTCTCTTATTTTTGATGGCTATATTTCCATAATCGAACTCTCGGATTACTGTTCACGAGAGAGTTACTGTTCATCCGAGAAGAGGGAGAGAGTTTTCATTTTGGGATGGGTTAGTTACTATAACTACCCTTGTTGGGGGGTTATGTGGTTATGGGCGTAACCGTATTCCTACATCTCCCACTCGCACATGACGAGCATAACCAACCTCCGTCACGTTGAAATAGCCAAACTTTGAGTCAAGTCCATACAGACAAATGAGTCGTGCGACCAACGAATACATCTGCACTTGGGAGCTCCAAACTAGAAACCCGTTTGGGTCAGGATGGAGACATCAACCCGAAAATACGAAAGCAATTAAATAATAGTGTATCGCAGCACCCTAGACTTATTTGGTTACACAGAATTAAGCGCATCTAAATCCCTCACTAGATCCACACTCAATCCTTTCTAAACTTCACATGTATCCACAATTGTGTCCGCTGGCATTAAAGCGACACAACTGGCTAGCCGGTGAATACAAGTGATGTGTGTAATTCCAAATTAGTCTTCCTTTCGCCCTCAAACCACTTAGTCTTGAGCTAACTGCTTGCCCAGTAATGTCCCATTAGGCCGAATCAATCATGATCATAGGTAACACACTATGTGGTTATGGGCGTAACCGTATTCCTACAAAATCAAATGAAAAAAGTTTTCCAAACTTTGATAGTAATAATGGTAATCCCAAAAAAATCAACTCTCTATTGTATCGGGTTACTTGAGAAATTGTACGTATACTGTTTCGTTATGCAAAATCAAACAATTAATCAACATTTTCCCCTTGCTCCACCATATGAATTTGATTCATAATAACAATACAAACTAAAATGATCAGTTTCCTTAACCATATATCTCTTTGTATAACCATATGAATTTGTCCAATAATAGCACAAAATAAAATGATCGATCTCCTCAACCGGACATCTCTCTGTTCTAGTTTGAAACAGCACCATCAATTGCAAAGGAACAGAAACATTAATGCATTTTGATGGAGAACGATAAAAGCACGAGCAATGCCAATTGCAAAGCGACAAACTCACAAATAGGATGCACAACAAAATTTGCATGCCCCATGTCTAGATCTACAAAACCTTCCAAAAGAAAAAAGTTTAAAAAAGAAAAGGGATAAATTTCTTGTCAGCAGTTGATTAGGATCATTAGGGAATTCAAGCTTACTGTTGAGATAATGAACGCCTCCAACATGGGCTTGGCTGGCATGAACGGGATTCGAATTAATACATCTAGAAATCCATGGGAAAGCAACTACAATAATCTAAAACTCTTAGTCACAATGGGCAAATTAACATTTATTTAGATGCGCGTATACTCATTTTATGAGCATATATGCAATTTAGTACAATTTAGTAATTCTACATGCGCATAAACAATTTTAAGCTGTAAATGAGCTACATGCTAACTTTCCGACCATATTACTCAAAGAAGAGAGAACTTTTGCTATCAGTTGAGCTTCAATGGATACATTATTATACAGGAGGGATCTGAACCTTAACTGAACAATTTAGTTCAGCCTTCGCGAGCAAATCAAAATTGCTCCAGAAAGAAGTCTAGCTTCGAAGTTTCTGAGAATGGCAAACCTAATCTCAATTGAAGGCCTGCGATGCTCCAAAGTGCCACACTGACGTTAAAAAAAGAAAAAGAAAAAGAAAAGGAAGAATATGCAGCAACAATTTTTAATTTAAAAAAAAACATATAACTAGAAATTTGGTGTATCCTACCACTTGAGTAGGAATACCCTTAATTCTTCATAAATCAACAATCATCACCTACATCCTCATCTTCTTTCTCAACTGTTCGTTATGAAACCTAATGAGTTAAAGAGATAATTGGACAACCTTCAACAACAATCCCCGGAGCAGTAGGACATTTAGCCAAAGCACAATGATCATCCATTTCCAATCCCCACCAATTAATCCCATATATTCCCTTAAGATTAAGGGCAAGCGAAGCTAAGACCGCCAGAAAAGCAGTCCCGGAATCAAGCCCTGATGAAAGCACATAATTATACTTAGCCCACCACCCTTTGTACTTCTTGAACACAACATAGTTGAACACTATTGCAACTATAAACCAAGACCAATAGTTCACTGGAGTTGCTGGCGGCATATAAGCACCAGCTGAAAACATAACTGGAAAGTTGATGAGGCTGATCCATTTCTTCTCTGTATATATTTGAGATAAGATCCACACAGGCACGGGTGCGAGTAATCCAATGATGAAAAATAAGAAAATTGCTGAATATGTACCATAGGGATAAAACATTCTTTGCGGACCGATAACGCTAAGTGTGATTGCTGAATTGTAGGATAAATGTTCATATGGACATGTCCATGGGCTTCCCTTAGGCAGTAAATCCGGTTGACATATGTTTTGAACTGAATCCAGTAACCACCATGTCACGGCTAAGTTGATAGTAGATCCCAAAGTGGTCCCTAGTAACTGCTTCATACAAACAGATTCAATGGTACGTTAATTTTTAGGGGATTTTCACAGAAACCACCTTTAAAATATGGTGAAAATAAGAAAGCTACTTTTGAAATTCAATTAATAGATAAAACACCTTTAAATGGTGGTTATGTTATCAATCAACCACCTTAACATTTTGTTCACTAATAGTTGAAGATTGTGTCATGTGTCTGACACTTTGTG
Organism: Asparagus setaceus; assembly: GCA_012295165.1. Lineage (NCBI taxonomy): Eukaryota > Viridiplantae > Streptophyta > Magnoliopsida > Asparagales > Asparagaceae > Asparagus > Asparagus setaceus. Next base: position 7,838,681 of record CM022706.1, read on the forward strand.
TTTTAAAAGGCGTTTTAGGGATTTTCATTGACATTTCACTTGAAAATACGTCAGGGTGATTTATTGTTATTGGAACCTGCTTTAATTGTGGTCTCTGTATTAAGTAAACTTAAAAAGGAGGTTTTCGTATTCACACCCCCATTTTAAAGGTGTTGTCGTTCACAAAACCTTATTCTCTAGTGAACATAAAGTCTGCTACAGAAAACCAAATCGTACGAGTATTTTACAACACTTGGGAAATTTAGACAAGTAAATCAACGAATTCAGATATTTTTCTTGCACCGCGCTAGAACTTAAACGATACCTGAGCAAGAAACATTGGCTTTGGAGGAATCTTCAAATAGTGACCTAGTTTGAAATTTGCACTCGCATCTATTGCTGAGATGATGCTCATATATGCATATGATTTAAATGTCAAGTTACCAATGGGCTTCCCTGGATCAATATATGCTATTAAGATCTCCAGTAAGACGCCCAATGGTAATCTCTGCATTAAATAAACAATTGGAAGAGATAGTATAAAATCTTCAGAGGCAAATTCTATATATAAACTCAACTGAGGCATAAACCACCACTTTATCTTACTTTGTTGGCAGTTGCATAAAGAACACCATATGGAAGTATCAATAAGAAAATCAGACAGATTGATAGTAGAATTCCCCAATAAGAAAGCTGGAATTGTTGCTTAAATACTTCGCACGTGAAAATTGCTAACCCAGTCATGGAGAACAAGTTAAAATAGAACCACCATTGAGGAACAGAATCATAGTTTTTCTTCATTAGCTTGGTATGAATATCTTCATCTTTAGACTTGTATGCACTTCTAAATTGGTTCCATATGGATCTAGGAAAGCAAGTGGAAACATCCCGTGAGTTGCTTAACAGAAACATTGAAATAAGATAAAAGTTAAGTATAAAAATAAATAAATATAAAAAATAGATGCACGAAATAACAAACCAACATTAGCAATTCATGAAGACAATATATCACTAGAAAGAAGTTTTACCGCCCATAAAAGAGGCCAACATGAGAGATGCTCGATGTAAAGGCAGCAAAGCTAAATCCATAGTGATACGGAAATTGTGCGCTTAAGTAAAGCTTTGAGTAGTTATTGTAAGCATCCTCATCAAATTGGAAATTTTCATCCATAATTCGAGTTACATTGTACTCTTGCCCTTTAGAATCAAACAGACCTGAAGAGACGATTGGAAAACTCTTTGCATTATGTGAATTTGTCCAATAAGATATCGGTGTCAATATATAAGCATTTGCTATAAAACCAATCATCGTGTTAATGACCACCGATGTTGGCATGGACATAGGACTGCCTAAGTAAGATGATATAGTATTCCAATCTAGACCAATAGAACCAAGTCCGAGACCATGAAAGCCTGAACCAATTTGTTGTGCTGTTATCGAATCTTTCCATATCCAACAAATGAACGATAAAGCAGTTATAGAAGGAAATAAGTAAGTAGGGACAATGAAATATGCAAAGCTTGAGACTGAGACTACAAGAAAGAACTGAAATCTTGTAAGTTTACCCTTCTGTCTTTCCTCTCTTACATGCAAAGCTCTGTAATATTTCAAAAACAAATGGAATTAAATATTAGTAGACGTGTAAGCAACATAGAATTGTTTAAGCACCAACTCGAAAGGAAAAAAGTTGGTACCTGTAGAAAGAAACTGAGACTAGAACGGCAGGCCACCACATGTAAGGAGAGTAAACTAAAAACTTCATAAAAATACCAGCAAATCCATATCCAAGTAACTGCGCATGACAAATATGAGAAACAAAAGATGTTTTAAGTGCTGAGAATATGAGGAAACGAAAAGAAAAAAAACAAGTCTAAAGTTGAAGAAAGTATCAATGATAACAGATATTCGATTGTAGGGGTCCTCCAATTCTTCTTTGATTTTAAATTCTAAAACATGGATATTTTAAATAAGTACCAAAAAATCTTTAAGTTGCACCAAATAGTTACATGTAGGATTAAATTGTATCCAATACTATGATAAAAGTATAGAAAATCACCTGAGTAGACAACACCAGAAGCATAGAAGGCCAAAGTTGGATTTTCCTATGATAAAAAACCTTACTCAAAGCCACAATTTCAACGGCGAGAGGAGCACTAGTACTAGACTGGACGAAGATGGAAATAAGCACATGCTCCTTCATATCAAACGAATGAGGGTTCAGAGAGAATGTCCATTGGGTCCACGGTATTCTCACCAACTTGTTAGGGAGAACTCGGGCCAAGAACTTTCCAGAAGCCAGCAACATAATATCAACACAAGTGCTTGATATGTAAATCATTTGCTGCCTGAAACCAAAAAAGCTGCCCATTGTGCTCAGAACACAGCAGTAGCTGAGGCCGAGGACCCACGTTCTAAATGTGAGTACTGGAAGACTCGGATCATCGGTTGGGGGAACTGTCAGTCGAACTTCCTCGACTGGAAACTCGTAATCATGATCATCAGCTAATCGCACCAAAAGAAAAACGAACGAAAACCATAAGAAATATCCATGGTGAAAATATTAAGAGACGTAAAAAAGTTGCATTTGATTCTTACCCTGTTTCTGTGGCTGTGCCATTGGGATTGGTATGCAAACTCTAGGGAGATGATTATCTCTGTGTTAATTAGTATACTAGAGCACCAAACAGCCAAAAAATGGAAAAATTGGATATGGAAATCGTAAAATACATGATTAATTGGAGGATTAATTCTATATTAAGGTAAGATATATTCTTAAAGTAGCACCTCATTCTTTGGGTATGAATGTGTTGCCAAATTAGAGTGAAGATTTGAATTCTCATTTCTATGCGCATATATCGCAGCAGGTACAAACAAATACAAAGAATCCTGTCCAAATTTGAGTATGCATTCAAAGTTATGAAATTTTGGATATTCAATAGAAAATATGGATATGAAGCTCATATATTGCAATAAATCCTCCAAATTTTGTCTAATCATTAATTCATATACAGACAGATTCTAACTTTCTCCTTCTCTTCCCCTCTTCCTTTTCTTTTCTCTTCTTTTTCCCCCTCATTATCTTCCCTTCTGCATATGATGCATTTTTTTAATATAGACCCCAACTTCAACTAATAATTTAATTTTGAGATCCTAGAGTGCTATAGATGAACTTGAACTTCAAGACCCCTGCGAGTATCTGCGGTGATAATTACAGATCAAAATATGCTGATATACGCTTCAAGAAGAAACCAACAAAGAAAAAATGAAGGAAACAGGGGCTGTGGGTTTTTTTTTTTTTCCTGGAGTGGGGGTGGGGGGGGGGGGGGAGGTGGAGGGGTTTGATATAGATGAAGAGTCTGTTACGTTTTGTACTTGTGTCCCTATAGATAACCAGGCATTTCTCTGAAGAAAAGGAAACAAAAGAAACAGACAACAACAACAGGTGATACGCAAAATATTTCCTTGCGAAGGGTGTAATTCCATTCACAATTCATGGAAGAAACACCCATATATCATTTTTCTTCTGTAATAAAGAATGATACAATGTACAATGGTATAGAACTCTATCCTACAAGCCACAGTATTCAACGGGAAAAAAAATACAAAGGCGAAACAAAACAATGCTTGTTGCGGAAGTTTGCTGGCGTGACGCTTTGATGGACCTATTATCCACCCCAAAACCCTTTCGACCACCACCTGCAGGGGGTGTCACTAGATAATTCTTAGCAGAAATATATAGGTGAAGGTGTGAATGTGAATCTTAAAGAAGATATATGGGTTGGAGGTTGATTTGGAATAATATTGACGCGGTAGCCACATGCGTCCCTTCTCTCCAGGCGGAGACATGCGTCCCTTCTCACCAGACTGAGACAAGCATCCCTTCTCGCCATGTCGAGTCGAATACGTCCCTTCTCGCCAGGCCAAGTCATCCCTTCTCACCAGGAGGCGTCCCTTCTCTCCAGGCCAAGTCAAAAGGAGTCGTCCCTTCTCGCTAGGCCGAGTCGAAAGGCGGTCATTCTCGAACCCCTAGCCGGTAGCCAGACACCATCACATTAAATGCACAGTCAGAATCATCATTGCTCCAGTCCCAAAAGTCTTTATAACACATCGGACTCCGTCAGCACCATGCTTCCTCTGTCACCATTACATTAATCACAAGGGTGGCTCATGACACCCACAGCCAACACATGTAAAGTAACTGTTGACTAGGCTGTCTACTTGGACTCAGCCGAAATTATAAAATTGCCCCTCTGGGCCTACTATAAATAGAGGCAATGTCTGCAGCACAAGAGTACGCAATCTCTTGCAAATTCAACACCTTATACTCACACTTCTTCTCCACTCAAGCTCATCATTGACTTGATCGTCGGTGGAACCATCAGAGAACCCAACTCCGGTCCTCTAACGTGTTGTAGTTTTGCAGGAGGCTCAACAGTCTATTGAGGTATCAGCCACCAAAGGAGATCAAGGGAACCTAAGCTCTTCGAGATCAGCCTCAAATCCTGCTGTTGTAAATTTTGACATCAACAATTTTATTTTATTATTTATTTATTTATTGACCTTATAAGACCCTGAACAATTCAGTTTAACCCTCATGAGCAAATCTAAAATTGCTTTATATAGAAAGAAAGAATCCCTTCAATTTGAAGGGTTTCAAGAGGAGAGATAAAGTGAACTACAAGCTACTAAATCATAGGTAATTAGGACCCTTCTGTATCATATACAGAAGAATCAATTATTTTCGAATAAACTTTGAGGGAGTGGATTAATTTTATACATGAAGATCAAAATTATTTCAGAAAATTTATGGCATGTGAAGCCTTTGTATAGAACGCAAATGAAAAACCATTGACAACATTTGTAGCACATGGTACTACTTATGAAATCAACAATGGAGGAAAAAGGCAAATGATCGATTGCTAGCCCTCGATGTCAATGCCTGGGGGAAAAATGGAAGTTTACCAAATTTTGATAGCAATGATGGGCAATAGTCGGGCTCTAAGTTCGGCAATTGTAACCAACACTAGTAGAAAAAGAGACCGTCTAGACGGATCAAACTAGATGGAATTTTTTCCGTCTAGTTTGGATCAAACTAGACGGAAATTTTCCGTCTAGTTAGATCCGTCTAGTTTGAAGCAAACTAGACGGTGTTTATTATTTATTTTTTAAAAACTGCGGGGTCCACCAATTTCGGAGGATGCAAGACGGAAATTCCGTGTAGGATGCAACCTAGACGGAAATTCCGTCTAAGTTGGTTGGGTCCAAAAATATCAAACCCTAGCTGCCACAACGAAATTTTTATGCGGACCGCTTCGGTGCTCCCAAAAATTAGTTGGGAGTTCCGATGGCAGGAAAGTTAATTGTTAAACCGGTTTTTTAGGTCTCTATATCCTTAATTATAGGATGAGTTAGTTAAAAGGAGTTCCACTGGCATTTTAGTAAATAGATGGAACTTTTAATTTAACCATAAGGGTAATTTAGGAACTAATACAAAGTGATTAAGTTATAAAAACAGATTTAAGATCTTTGGAATCTTTGACCACGAAACTTCTGCATTTTTTTTGTTTGTATTATATTTCTATATAATACGCCTCCATTCTACAAAATTTTAATAATTTATTTTATCAAAACATCAAATTTTTCTTCCAACATTTAGCGGCATTCAACACATCAACTAATTTCATCGAGGGAGGAAATATGAAAGGTATAAAAAAAATTCTTTTTAAATTTTTTTTTCTTTTGTAGAAAGAGATATATCATCAATGTTATGCTTTCATAGTCATTTGATTATGTTCTCCTTAAAAAAATTTATTTTACTAAAATTTATAGTTTAAATTGATACATAGAACAACTCGTAAAATGACATCACAATTGATCATCGAAATTAGGAGTGACTTTTTATTAATCTTGTCCATGTAAATCCCATCCCCGCTTCTTCCCTTTCTCTTTCTGTTACTATTCTCACCTAGGTCCCCGTCTTTGGTTGCTTGGCCGGGATAGAACCAGCGCTTAGTAAGCGGCGGTCTAACGCTTGCTAACCTAGGTTGGAGCTATGAAGCTTACCTTCCTTCTTATTATATGAAGGAGAAAGGACGGCTGAGCGAGAAATAGTCAAAAACGTCGGAATCATAATAAACACCTTAAATCAAATGATTAAAAAAGAAAAATAGCAACAAGAGTAGCAAATATATTCTTATATCACCGGTCAGGACTACTCGTTTAGTTCTTTTTTTTTTAATTTACTTTTGTAAAAAAAATATATCAATCATTGTTATTTATCTTCATAGAGTCATATGATGATGGTGTATGTAATAGCAAAACATATGGTAGCCTAATGATGACAGCCTTCAATTAGGACATAGAGTATCATTATAATGTCATATGCTAAATTTTTAAGTTCTAGAAGAATTTTATATCAGCATCAAAGAAATATTAAACTTGCTAACAAAAAAGAAAAGAAAAGAAAAGAAAAGCATAGGATGCAGAAGCAGCGAAGCCTTCATTGAGTGTTCGGATTATTAACATGCAGAAGTCATTTGGTTAAAAAAGACAAACAGAAAATTGTATACAACCTGTCATGAAATTGTATACAATTTTAGCAGAAAAAGGTAAAAATAAAATTCTATGTCGAAATATCTCCTTGGCACTAGAAGACCATGACAAAAATCTGCATAAAAAGTTACCATGGTGACTTGGCTATTAGTAGCTCTAAAATTTGATTCAGTATTGATTCAGTATTAAACTCTAAGCTTTTATTTCTTTCTAGATATCTCTTTTTTTTATTATCTTTGTTAGTAAAATATTAAGTGAAATGTATTTAAGCAATTTATTTAGCATTACAACTTTCTCTTCACTAGACTTATATTTGTTAACATCTAAATGAAATGCAGATAATATCAGTGAGCACTTTGTTGGTATTTATTGCAATCCTAACAAAATGTCCACTATCGTCAATGGGTTGACTGATGAGCAAAAACAAACGGTAGTGGATATGGGGTTTGGAGGTATTTTGCACATTCCCAAGGTACGAATGCGACGATGTCTTTGTTATTGGTTAATGACTAAACTCAATACAGATAAAAAGACAATTAAAATAAGAGACTATATATGAGGTATCACTTAGAGAAAATGTTGCATTTTATTTGATGGGGTTACGTGCTGAAGGCAATCATGTGTCACTTTATAATAAAATAGTTGATCCAGAGTTATTGAAATATTATGCTGAGCCAGCCACAAACAAACTTACAATTAGTTATCTTACAAATTATATCAGCTCATCCAATAGAATAGATGATCATTTTAAAAGAGCTTTCATGCTTCTATTATTGGGACTTGTGCTTGTTCCTACAAATGACAAAGATTATATACCCCAATATTACCTAAATATTCTCAATGATGTCGAGAAAATCTCATCATATAATTGGGCAAGATTCACTCTTGACTTTTACTATCAAGCATTGAGAGTCAAAGGAAAAAGAATTCAAAGTACATAAATGGATGTATGCTTCATCACAGGTAAGTTCTCTAATTAAGTATTTGTTGAAGTTGCTAAATTTCACTCACCGAGATGGTGCATCATTGAGTGATGTAAATATTGCTACGTGGGATTGGAACATAGTTCAAGATATTCATAACAAATTAATTCGTAAGATTCTTAAATTCCTCATATTTTATGATATATATATATATATATATATATATATATATATATATATATATATATATATATATATATATATATATATATATATATATATATATATATAATCACATTTTAATTTTCAACAAGTTGAAATTGGCTAGTCTTGATCAATGTTGACATTTTCAGAATTATTTTATTTTTATTTGTTAACTTGACATGCCAGGATCGATTGTGGACTTTATACTTTAAAGTTTATGGAATATTGGGATGGAAATCAAATGAGAGTTACTATAAGCCCAGTATGTAATTAATATATAACTGTACATTATCTTCCACAAACTTCCATTTAACTGCCATCACTAATTTTCACATTTTCCTTGTTGTATAGGCCTACATCTCAAAAGGTTCCGTAGGAAATTATCAATTGCTGAACTCATGCTATCCGAATGGAATGAACTCGAAGAAATAAAGAAAGAGGTTAAACAAATATCAAAAGCTAAAACAATGAGGTGAAATAACATGTTTGTAACTGAGACTTAATTTAGGTAGCTTGTACATAACCTCAGTTGTGGGCAAAATACGATATGGGCGCAGCAGAGATGTCTAGTCTCATTGAAGTACAAATTAGCAAGAAATTAGAGGGCTTGTCAAAGCAGGAGAAACTAGTAACGGGTTGAAGGTGCTCAAGCTCAAGGTTTTGCCTACATCTTCCATTTGTATTATTTGATTTGACACTGTTTTGCTATGTCAATTTTCGAACTTGGAAGTTTACTTTCTTGTTTGGTCCTGTTCTTGCTAGAATAATTTGAAACATGTAGTTAAATTTCTTCTTACACAGAATTTGTTCATTTTTCAGAAGTTACATCCTTGCCTTCAGATACTTGAGTTGATATAAGTGTTCAAACAAAAGTTAGAAGTTAGAGGGTTCAAACAAAAGTTAGAAGTTAGAGGGATGCCGATGATCTAATAACTAAAGATTACAACACTCACAAATAGGAGCAGTTGACTTTATAAAGAGAATTTTCACAAATATGAAACTTAAATAGTTTTATTTTCTTTTTGGCATGAATGGTTACTATTATTTAAAAGCAAAATGTTTCTTTAAGCATGGACTCTCTTCAAACTGGAAAGAAAACATAGGATACATACATACAAATTAAAACTATCTCCACAAGCTTTTCTAACCTCACCTGCAAATAACTTACAGAAACTCTAAAGAAAAAGAAAAAGAATACTCCGTTCTTTTAGTCTATATACATATATATCAAAAGATTTACTCTTGCAATACCTCCATCGACATAGCTAATGAGCTGGTAATTAAAGTTCTAATGTTACAGTGGAGGTACATATATGTTCCTGTGGTGACCTCCATCATCTTTTCGTCTATATACATTTATATCAGTTGACTAAAATAGAGCTCTAAAAGGTCGAAGAGCTAAACAACTCGGACCCATGATCCACGGCACATTGAGCAGCCATGAGCCCATCGACTAATCCACCATGCTTCCTTTTCGTTGGCCGGATTGGGTGCACCAGGTTGTGTAAATGCACATGTCTGCCTCAAACATCTTATGCACTGCATGAAACACAAAAAATTGCATTAAAACAGAGAAAAATAAAATTTTAATTCTACAAAGTTATTGGTAAGACAATTTTAATTCAACTTCCCATGATCAGAAAGTAGCAATTATATATCTGAACTCATGGTTATCGGTATTATATCTGAAATAGGTATGATATCTGAACTCATCTCATGGTTCAAGCAAATTTACATGTGACCATCAATGTAATTATATATCAACATCGCCTCGTAGAAATCCTTGATTTGAACTTATATCAACACTGAAATGAAGAGACAGAGCACATTAAAAAAAGTAATTACTTTGCAATAGCAACATGCATGACTATCTATGTAAAGGAATTACATTTGTCAGCTAAGGGTTTCAGTTAGCAAATGACAACTTCAAGACAAACAGCTTTAAGGGCTTCTAATATATTTGATGTCCCTTGTGTGAAAAATGAGGAAAAGATAGAGCCTAGACTCACCTGGTAATGTACCAAAGATAGTCACTAGCATCCCTCATGACATTTATTTGCTCCAAAAGGCCATTCGAGGTGATGTGTGAGCTATCGGCTAATGAAGCAACCTCCTCATCATATCTCTCCCACATAAGTGACTCAGAATTAAGATTCGACATTTGCATGTGTGATGTTTGAGCACCAACCTGTTACATTACTCATGCATATGAATCTGTCTTGTAGTTGGTGAGGAATGCAGCACAATCTCCCGATTCGGAAGTGAAAACATGAGCCAAGACAAGTTAAGAGACTAATGTTTCAAAACATCGTGTTACCAAGAATTTTTAAATATAAATTTATGGTCAAAGGCTAATGATAAGAAATCAAAGAAAACCTGTTGGTAACTGCCCACTGAAGTAACAACTGGATCTGCTGAAACTAGAGCCTTTTCACATAGCTTAATTGCCCTGTGAAGTTCTTTTAGATGGCCATATTTTGGCTCTCGAACTAATCCTGAAAATTTACCATAAAGATGTGAGTACCAAGACAAGTTAATTAACATAAGGGGAAAATATTTGTAAAATGCATTGAACTCAATCAAATCTGTAATCTGCTGAAAACGAGAAACAAGATGTGATAGTACCCTGGAAAAGCACAGGATATAAAATGGCTTTATTCAATTAACAACGCACATTGGAAGGTTTCTTTTCATGCCATTAGAACGTTACGGACTAAACAACATATAAGAATGAACTCAAATAGATTAAAATTGATGTTTGGCATAGGCCCCTCCTACCATATTCATCAATGGGAGCATCATAATCGTAGCTGGTAGTTATAAATGGACCCCCAGCCGTACGCCCAAAGTTGGTTCCTCCATGATACTAATAGAAATAACAATAAAGCCTCAACTAATTCTTGCAATGCTCAAGAAAGAAAACAGAAATGATGTAAATCTACAAAAGATAGAACGTGCAAGTTCAAACCATATAATAATTGATAACTATACACTATCAGCACAATCAGCATATCGTGTCGATGTAATAATCAATATTCACGAATATTGTATTGGTGGAATCAGAATATTGCATTTGTACACCTAACAACTTTAAAATCTTTATATGATCGCCTGGAAAAGTATGAGAAAAAGCAATCAGAGACCACCATGAACAAAAATTTCCAGCATTTGAAATATACAAATCACCATCAGTCACATTAAATCTTCTATCTCCAACAAACTAGGCCAGATATAAACATTTGAAACCTGTAACCCAAAATTCAATATGAGATAAAATTTGATATAATTAAAGAAATAAAATATTGTATCAATAAAAAACATTGTTTAAAAGCTAGATGAAAATTTTCCTCCTTTTCCAGATTTGCCCTCTATATTTCAATTTATCTTCAGTTTTAACATCTGAAATTTGGTTTGGACCCAAGGATATTTTAGGGAGTCGAGGCCAAATTTCATCAAATACTGTTCACATGCTCATTTCCTCTTTTGCCCTTTGGTTTTTTCCCCTCTCTTCTTGAACTTGGGGGTAGTTTAGGGACCACTTACCCATATTTCCTTCTCCTGCGATATTTTTTTCTCCGTGAATTTCCTCCACTCATTGCGATTGGGTTCTTCTCCCCTTGCTGCGGTTTTTTTCTCCCTAAATTTCCTCCGCTCATTGCGATTGGGTTCCTTCTCCCTTCCTGCGATCTTTTTTTCCCCCTGAATTTCCTCCGCTCATTGCGGCCGGGATTTCCCATCGGGATGCAATTGGGGGGAAGAGAGGAGTAGGCTTCGGTGCCCTATGGGTTAGGGTTGCAAAGAGTGGTAGAGGAGCTGGATTTTCTTTGATTTGATCTTATCAATGATGATAACAAGACAAGAGAGTTGGTGGATGCTTGAGATCAAATGGGTTCGGCAAGTTGGAGATCTGAAGAGAGGTATGACAATTTTATTGTTATTTTATTTATTTTTCATTTTTTATCCTCAGAAAATCAACAAAACTCATTTCTTTTTTCCTTCCTAGGTCAGTACCACTCCTCTACTCTCAGCCAAATCCATTCCATCAACCATGTCTATGCCTCTTCCCTCAATAGGGGAAGATGAAATGCTAACAGTGATTGATTTGTAAGGGAAGGTGTCAGAGTAGGTGAGGGGCAGGAAAGGAGGGTGTGGGATTGAGATCCATTTGAGAGAGGATGGAGGCTATAAAAGGGGAAGAGAGCAAGTCATTGAGCACAAATTCATTCTCTTGAGCAGCAACAAGAATAAGAACCATCAGGGAATCATCTGCTGTTATAGAGAAGGTATAACATATATTACAGTTTTTTTTGAAAATTGGATTATGGTACTTATGTTGACATGCAAAAGCTATGATCACATTTTAAATTTCTCGGCACACTACAGTTTGACTCCGAGCGAAATCATACAAGGTTGCTGCTTGCTTTCTTTAAGCATTGACTTTTTTTGTTCGTGCAAATGTTATTGAATCCATACTTGAATAGATATTTGTTTATGAGCATGAATCTTAATTAGTTTGAGTGGATCATGGTTAGTGTAGAAGTTTATGCTATTATTGAATTCTGGTGTGCACTACAAAGGAGCTTAAATCTTTCAGCCTCTTCTTGGTTTGGTATTATTTGGATAACATTAAACTTATTTTTTCAACATTTATGATTATCAAAACGAATATTCCAAATTTAAAGATAGGAGTATGCATTCTTCATTCTCCCCGGGTTACCAAATCCTTGATGGCGGAGGCCGACAAACAGCTTCTTGATCGAGGATATAGACGGCGACTACAACCTTCTCCCAAGTTCCTCCAAGCCGCGGTCCAATCCGTCTTTTCTCCGGACAATAACAAGGTACTTTCTCTTGATCAGGGTCAACGATTTTCCTCAGAATCTAAATTAAATTTGATTTCAGAAAGAGAAACCGTCGGAAAGGTTGAGGATCGAAGAAGGAAGATTGATTTATTCAAATAGGAGCGAGCAAGAGCTTCTCTAAGATCCTTTAGAGATCTCCTCTCATCCGAGGTACTAAAGTTTTGCAGAATTTGTGATTTTCGCTCAGAATTCTAGAATTTGGTGATAAATTTTCTTTGTTTTGTTTGCAAGCTCTGATCGTGTGCTCTCTTTATTGTTGGTATATGAACTTTTTGGTCTCTGATAAGCGCCTCAATCAATCAAGAAATGTAATTATTGAATTTCTAGCAATCAAGAAAAAAGATCTGATGTAGTTATAACTGTTGGTAGAATGTAGATATTGCTTGTGCTTGGGTCTAGCTTCACTAATGAGGAAGCTATGAGAATGTACTCGGAAGAAGCTCTATATTCAAAGTATTCTTGAACTCTGTTTTTTGGCAGCATGGTGTCTTTTATTTAATGTAGGACTATGGTGTGATTTTTTGATCTTTTATCATGCCCAAGATTTGTTGATGATCCCATTAGTAAATCTTATCGACCTCATTCTATGTATAGACTCTTTCCTTGTCTAGAATAACTTGAAATCTTGCTCCATTGTTGCAGAGCATTGGGTGTCAGTAGTGAATAAAAGTTGATTTCGGCTACTTGTGTGACCTCGAATGAAATTTTTTGACGCCACATGGATACAAAACATAAATATGAGTTGAATTTGTAGGTCGGACTCGCACTATATACAATAATTCAAGTGAGGTCAAGATTAATATATCTAACATTTTTAGGGAAAAATCAAAGTAAAAAGTATTTAGTTAAAGACCTGTGTAGTCATTAGGAGGGGTATTACTTTACCACTCATGGACCGTACATAGGCCCAGCAGGTTCTGATGGTGTACATGACTTAGTAGGATAAATTTTGAAGTTCAATAAACAAGACTTTCCATGTTTCCATTATACATTGCTATGTCCCATATTTTATATTTATATCGGATTCATTTTTTTAACCATATAAATTGCCCTATTCTGAATAATTAGTTTCTAGCAAGAATACTATATTTGTAAATTTTTCCCATAGTAGCGCAGGTTCATGTTTATATTTCTTAGGATTTCTATGGTGATTATAGTTCAGGTATTTTTTCAATTAGTACCCTAATTCTATGCAATTATAACTGCTCTTTGCAGATTCTGGAAGTTCTTAGCCTATTAGTGCAAGGATCTACAGTTGCAAAGAAGAATGTATTGAAACAAAAAGAACTGATTCAAGGCCAAGTGTTGGTGAATTTAAATAGCCATAACAACTCGAAAATACAATTAATCTCCTAAGCAACGAATTTAGTGATGACAACTGGCCAATCATGAGTGACCTGCTTTAAGATTGTTTACATGAGTTTATAATTTTATTTTGTCTTTTCTTATTTGCATCATTGGTGTGTTTATGTGAATGTGGTGGATTTGGATTTTGGGGAATCAAAGAAGGAAGTTAGTTTGTATTACATCATTTAAGGTGTGTTCAGTTTGATTCTTGTATCCATGATTTTAATGATCACTTAAAAAGTTAGCGGTTCAAAATTAACAGCAAATGATTATGGCATGTATGTCATGCTCTCAGGTATGAGCTTTAGATAAATTTTGGTCTTCTTCTTTGGCTATTTTCTGCATGAGAACGATATTTTCATACAGGATGCGATTTTGATGCATGCTTGCACAGTGACAAAAGTGCCCAATTCTTCATGTCTATTCGCAGAATGTCTACTCTACTCATCCATTTTCATGTATTTTCTAGCTTCCTAGACCTCAATTCCCCAATTCTTCAGGGCTATTGCTAGACCTATGGAGGGTCATTTCGGATGAAATTAAAGTGTATTCATGTATCATGCTAACAAAATCAGCTTGATTAAATGGATTGCAAGGTTTCATGTAGTTCCTCCACATTTTCGTTTTGGTTTTTTATGTTGAACTTTCATACACTGATGTTGTTTCGTCATAGTATTCCCTATTCTCATGACTATAGTGTATTGGGACATTCATTTGTTAGCGTTTGTATGAATATTAAATAATTTCTCTTTTTGATTTACACGTCCATGCAATATGCAAGACAATAAAAACTATCTCCTGATATTATGGTATTCTTTATCTTTTTTGGATAATGTTAATTTACCCCGCGTCGCGCGGGGGTTTCTTGCTAGTATGAGATAAAATTGGTGGTCACATGTGAATTTGCTTGAACCATGAGATGAGTTCAGATATAATACCTATTTCAGATATAACCCAAAATTCAATAAGAGAATTAAAGTTGTCACTGAACACAGGCAATCTCCTGTAACCCAAAATTCACATCGCGAGAAAAAAAACCTGCAAAATAAAGAAATAAAATATTGAATCAATATGAGATATAATGCGATAAATAATAGACAAGAATATAATAATATTACACACCTAAGATGTGTAATTTTTCAAAGATGATACTGCTGTGAATACCATGGCTTGTATTGTTCTTGTTCACCAATGATATTTACTGTACTTTTACTAGAACTTGGACAGCTACGCATGTTGTGACCTTGTTGGTTACAAATGCCACAATGATTGACTCGTTTCTCACTATATGCTCTAAGTCTCTTTCTTGGTGCACCTTTTGTTTTTGCTCGGATCGGATCTAGCACATTTGTCGCACCTCCATAATCCTCTTCTGCATTTATCTCAAATGTTCCGTCATCTGAATTATGATCACTATAGTCTTCAGGTTTATTTTCTGTAAGTTTAACCGATGCTAATCTGCAATTAAGAAAATTCATAAGTTCAGAAAACTGATCTTCAGATTCCGCTGACTTATAACACACTTGTTTTGCTACTTTCATCAATTTTTTATATCTAATTGCTTGATTTGGAACTTCATTCACAGTGCCATGTCTATCCGAAGCAAATCCAGCTTTAACATTCTTCGTCCATCGCTGCCAAATACAACAATCTGGAATTGATGTAAGTTGAAAGTGATTTAATATAGAAAACATGTGGCAACACGGTATTCCTTTTGTTTCTAATTGCAAGCAATCACATGACATCCTAACCAAATTTCCGCTGTTCAATTTGCAAGAAACATTTACACGAGCTTTTGGATTTGAATCAACAATGAGAGAAAAATTATAAGATCCTTCTACCATAGCGTGTCCTTCAATGTGGCAATACTTTTCTTTTGCATATCTACTTGAACAAGCTCAAAATAGCGGTGTATAAACATTAGCGACAAATAACTCTAATTTTCTCATACAAGTTCTCGATATGGAGTAAACCGGAAGCTTCTGATCATCCTCTGCTTCATTTCGACGAGCACGTGAAACACATCTATCATAGTGATGAATCATATCAACAAGAGTCATGCCGTAGGTGAGATATTTGTGCAAAATAGAATTTATACTTTCACTCCGTTGTGTACTTCTAAGGCCTAAGAAAGTATGACCATGTAAATAGGTTGCCGCCCATAAATATTTTTTATCATACATTCTTGTTAGCCATTTTTCTTCTTTGCTACCAAGCTTATTAGCAAAAAGTGGTTCTCATTTGATTTCAAACTCTTCAGACATATATTTTCTCGAAATAAGATCTTGAACAATAGCTCTAACTGAACGATTTCGTATATTATCATATACGTTTTTTCCTACATGCCAACAACACAACTGGTGCTTTACGCCTGAAAACTCAATAACAATAGCTTCGCGCATGGCACTATCACCATCAGTAATGATAGATAATGGCTCTTTTTGACACATCGCCATCTTAAATGCCTTTAATAACCAAATATTGCTCTCAGTCGTTTCATCACAAACGACTCCACAACCAAATATTGTTGTTCTCCGATGGTTGTTTAAACCAACAAATGGTATGAAAGGCATGTTGTACTTGTTTGTGCGGTAAGTGCTATCAAATATAAGAACATCGCCAAAAGCTTCATAATCAACTCGTGACTGAGAATCTGCCCAAAATAAATGTGTAAGATGACCTTTGCTATCAGTTTTCTTCAAATAGAAAAAATCAACATCTTTATGTTTTCTTTGTTCCATCATATTAATTACAGTTTGTGCATCTCCATCTTCTATCCTAATTCGACATAATTTCCCCCATTTATTATAGATGTCTTTTCTGATAAAACCAACCTTCTCGTAACCTCCATCCCTATACTCCATAAAATCCATAACTTTATTTTTGGGAATGCCGCACCGTGAAAGAGTCTGAATTTCCTCCATTTGTACATCATAAATTCTTCGTTGAGAGCGAAGAAAGGGAACTTCGTCTGGACCGGCGAGTTCATGGTTATGTATATCCTTGAAATTATACACAAACCATCTCCTCGTCCGAGAATCAAAAAAAATTTTGAGGGAAGCATCACAGTTGCATCTAGATAATGCTCATTCCCTATATATTCTGTCAACTCTATCCATATGCTTGATTTCACGCATTCCTTCTTTGAAGCAAACAAACTTGCGATAATAAAGATCACCATTTTTGTCATATTTCACTTTATCCCTTTGAATGCTGAAACCCTTATAGCGTGCATATGAATTATAGAACTCATACCAATCATTTTCAGTGACATAAGCTCTCAATATTATATCCTCATATTCCATTACGGATGAGTCTACACAAACAAAAAATAGTCATGTCTCGAAACATTTAGCTCATAAATAATATTGACAAATAAAACAACCATTTTGAAATTGTTTTTAGAATTTCTTAACATAAAATAAACTAATTTCTAATAACGAGAATTTAACATATTTAATGCTAAATTATGTTAACGATTTGTCGAGAAAATATTAAGTAAACTTGCTTAAGTATAACATCAAAGTAGACATCATAGCTTGATGTGAAAGTTAAGATGTTGCATTTTCTCTACTTGAATATTTCACTAATTTTTTCTAGATTCGCATGAATTTAATTAAGTCTTACCATTTTGCATTGGTGTTGTATTCTAACAAGAATGGTATATGATATGTGGAATTGGTAGTGTTCTTCTTATTTTTATGTACTTGTGACTTCAGCGATATCTCACGAGATTGTGATGAAAATGTGAATACACAACCTTTCGATTAGTGTCATCCCTCAATTAAACTAACAACCTTCAATTTTTCATCGCTACTCAAAGGAAATTCTTTCAATTAATCATAAAAAAGGCAACTGATGCAAATGCAATCACAGTTATACATTTCCATGTAAAGGGTGGAGGTACATCTTCATGCAAGGCAAATTTGCATAGAAGAAATTCAGAACCAAGCAAATAATCCCACAGAATACAAAAGACGAATTAATCGAAAATTAGAAATCAAATTGTCGCTTAAAATACCTTTTCTCGATCTTCGCTGAGACGCAGCCTAAAACTTTTTCTTCTCGGTGGGGTCACCAGCCTGCGTGAGAAGGCAACGACGAGGAGAGGTGGGATCGGTCGGGTTCGAGGAGGAAGGATATGGGGCGGACAGATCTCCGAAGCCGAGGAGAGGGCGGAAGGTCGAGGAGAAGGCGCAAGCGGAGGAGAGGGCAGAGGAGAGGGCGGAAGGTCGGGGAGAAGGCGCAGGTAGGGGAGAGGGGTTTTGGAAATAGAGAACGGTTTTGGAAGAGGATAATTAAGAAAGTATGTAATTTGGTTGGACAAAAATACCCTTCCAGTTTTTTAGACAGTTTTTAGTTTTTTGTCAAATTAAAAATGCTAAAAAATGCTAATTTGGGAGCACCGAAGCAATGCTCAATTTTTATTCACTCGAACACTCGAACATAAAAAAACCACATTACTCTTCTTGCTTGGCGTCCATGTGGCTGCTCATCTGTAGCCGCCGACCATCCCCGCCCGTCGACTGCTGCATTGCTCCTCGCCCGCCTCATTGCTGGCTGGTCTCACCGCCTCAGCCGGCCGAATCTACCGCGCCCGGCTGACTCAACCCATTTGCCACTATATCGCCGCTTTGCATCGGCCCCTCGCGCCACGGTCTTCTTCGATGCCACCCGTAGGCCACCAGCCGTAAACGACTCAGCGGTTAAGGTGTATATTAATTTCATTAATTTCTTGAAATATTTTTTCTAGGTTTTTTGTTGGTTTTTCAATTATTTTGATTTGGGTTTTGTTCTTTTTGATGATGGATTAGGATCTCGAGGTCGAGTTTGAAGCCAGGAGATCATATTTATTCTTGGAGGACTGCTTATGTTTATGCTCATCATGGTCTGTTCCATTTTCCCTTTGATTTTTTTAATTTATTTTTCTTTTTTCAATCTAAATGCAACCTTTTCTTATTTTTTTATTAATAAATAACAGAAATTGCCTCTATGATTTGCATCATTCACATAAAATTTTTAATTTGTTTGTTGTTTGAAGTTGATTTAGATGTTAGGATAAACTATAATCATAGAAAATCGCAATTACCTCAATGCCTATACAAACATGTATATGATTATTATATTGAATATTGAGGATTATGTCTTTCTTGATGATATTTTAGTGAAATTTGAAGATGAGGGGGTAAAATGTCACCTTTGAAGGATTTTCTCTCATTTCTACAAAGCATAAGGAGACGTTATGTAATTTAACATTTTCCCTTCTTTTTTTTTAAATGGTGTAATTCGCTGATCTCAGTGATGAATAAGTTTGACAAAAGGCATATACTTGAATCTTTATTCTTAATTATTCAAAACATGGTATGAGAATGACCCATGAGTTCAAGTTGTACATTTACAAAGCGTTGTGCAAAAGATTAGGTTCCTGCCTGTTGAAGGCCCCTCAACTTATGGGGTTGCCTTAGATATAAAGTATTATCTTTAATTTTTGCCATATCTTCAAAGACTTAGTGTAATGGTATATACTTTAAGATGGTATCAGAGCTGATAGAAGTACTACCTTCTCTTGAAAAGGAAAAGAAAAATGAAATCCTTTTTGATAGGCTCATGTCTTTTCCTAAAACTTTATTACTAAAGAGGCTACCTCATCGTCAATTTTCCCTCAATGAGGATAGACATCTTCAAGTACTTCTTCATTGCCCACATTCTCTCTATTTCCTCCAACATTACTGATAGTGCTTACAGTGTTTACTATAAACATCGTGGATCTCATCTACAGATGTACATTGTCTACTATAAACTTCTTGCGTGCTAGTTTAGTTGTATGGTTATTTGATTGAGATATGCAAGACACATGGTAAGAATATTCTAGGATTATTTCATACCATCATGAGCTCGTATGATGTATATAGATACCCTTTTGTGATGAATGAACAAAGAAAGGAAGCAATTTGTGTTGTAATGCAACGTAATTTTAAATCTAAACAACCTATAAGTACTTGCATTTCTTCCATATAAAATTATATATGACAAGGTTCTTGAGATATACACCAAGCTAACTTAATACCTGTCAATAATTTTTTTTTTCCTTATTATGTTATGCAGGCTATTGATCTTGAAGGTGATGTTCGAAAACAGGAAGATGCTGCTAGGGTTTTGGAAACAATAGTCAAGCACTTTGGGAAGCTTGATGTTCTTGTAATGGTGCAGCAGGCGATTTTCTCATATCTCCAGAGGATTTGTCACCTAATGGATTTCGAACAGGTCCAACATACTTTTTTGTGGTTTTATAGTTCTTTGATTACTTAGGTAACTTCTGTTTGAAGGTTTTGAGTCTAGTAACTTTATCTTCTGATCATTCAATGTTAGAGAAAATGGCAGAGGCCTAAATGTATTGCTCTAATATTTTGGTGAATGTATTATTTGAATATGATATTGGAATATAATTAGATTGTGTTGGATATGAATTTGATTTGGTGTTGTGCAATATTGTGCACATAAACATATGATATTATATGTCGTACAAAAAAGATTCTGAAAAAAATTTTGTGTGAAATGTCAAAAAATATTCTGAAAAAAAAATTTGTGTGAAATGTAGCAACCTAGACGGATTTTCCGTCTAGGTTGCCTTTTCCGTCTAGGTTTCCGTCTAGGAGCAACCTAGATGGAATTTCCGTCTAGGATGTAATCTAGACGGAATGCGAACATCCATCTAGGTTACATTCCGTCTAGTTAGATCAAACTAGACGGAATTTTGTCTAGGTTGTGTCAATCTAGACGGAATTCTCCTAAACGGATCTTTCTAGATGGATTTCCGTCTAGTTTGATCTAACTAGACAAATTTACGGGCAACCTAGACGGTTTTTTCCGTCTAAGTTGCCTCTTTTTAGAAGATGAAAGGCTGAGGCGGCTTTTATTTTTAGCTCTTTTCTCTGGCTAAGCGTGAGAGTGGGAAATCATTATGGTTTGTTTGCTTATGTGATACTATAATTAGGATTTTTTTTCTTTCTTTCAATAAATACCTTTAGTTTGACACTCTATTATTCCATCATTTTTTTTTTGATAAAGCTCTATTATTCCATCATTGAACTATAGTTCTTTGCTTTGCTGGCGTCTATTCATTCATTTACCATACGTACTATGCTAACTGCTAAGTGTGAGAGTGAGAGGTCATTATAATTTATATTGGCTTATGTGATTCTATGATTAGAGTTTTATTTGACAATAATACGCGAAAAACATGTCGGACGCAACAAACCACATTGCACTATGTAAAACTACGTAGGCGTTGAAAAATACTTACAAGATCCGAAACCAACTTCGTGGCGAGTCGTGAATGACAACCCATCGAATGATCTGGACGTCGAATCGTTAAAGGCGAACTTCGACGGCGAACCCACGCCACAAGCACTCGGCAAACCGGACTTGAATAGACAATCGGATCCCAAGACCGTTGAGCCGGAACAAACCAAGAGTTAGTCCGGAACCAAATCTGAGCGGAACCTAAGTCCGGAGAAGGCCAAGAGTCGAATAAGCGGGGCCTAAACAGAAGGCAAAGCAACGGCAATGAGCAATGGCGCGGCGGCCTCGACCAACTTGGTAGAGGTGCCTCGACAAGTGGTAGAAGTGGCTCGACCACAATGGTAGAGCCACCTCGACAACTTGGTAGAGGTGCCTCGACAAGTGGTAGAAGCGACTCGACCACCATGGTAGAGCCACCTCGACCAACAGAGGTGGCTCGGCAATGTGAGACGACCCATACCCCTATTGTATAAATAGGAGGGTCTTGTTGATGGAGAGGGCTTCTTAGGGGATTTTTGGGACTTCGAGCCGGAGGACTTGGATTCTGGCGGATTAGAGAGGACTTCGGGCTCGGGATTTTCGGCGATTTTACGAAGAGTTCTCACGAGATCCCATGAGTCCGACGACCGCTCCGAGCAACCGACGAGCACAAGTCGATTGACGTCGATCTACAAGCGGAAGGTAATTGAATTGGTCGAACTCTGAGATACCCTCTAGGTTAAGCCGTCTTAACCTCGGGGATAAGCTGTGATTTCTCCTAGTAGATCTCACCGCTCGTGATCCTCTCCTTCGTGAGTGTGATCCCTGAGCGATCCTCTCCTTCGTGAGTGTGATCCCCTCGGTAACCGTTTCCTTCGTGAAGCGAGCCCCTTTACATCTGTAGTTCGAACCGGGTCTCTACTTGGATTGGAATTGCTTGTGGTCCACGGACACAAAAGTCCCGACGCAGGCAAAGAACCGCATAGCGAGGACCTCGACATAACGAGATCCTCGTGTTTGTTCACAAGGATAAAAAGTTGTAATCTTTTTGATTTTCATTGTAAGCCTTAAAATAAAAGGCGATATTTCTTTTGAATTTTGTTGTAGGCCAAAGAAGCTGAAAGCAAGTTCAAATCAATGACAATCATCCCAACTTTTACGTAACAAGTCGGCTAATTAAATGGAGCCACCGCCCGTGACGGAGGTCGCCGTGCCGGGCCATTCCTATCCGGTGGAGGAAGAGGTCGAGTTCGAGTTCGACCAGCCAGGCGCACGAGGAGTATCTTTCCTCGTCTTCGAGATCAGTTCCCCGCCGCTCCAAGAAGATCTCGCACGCAGGAGAACCCGATGGGCCTCGATGTAGAGCCCGGGGCGGCTAGTCCAACCCGTACGCAGTGCGAAATCCGTCGGCCCCGAAGTCCGGATGGCGCCGAGATGAACGCCGATGATGCGCCGCCGGTAGCCCGCCAAAGGCGACGACAAAGCATGGCGCAAACTTGCCAAGGCCATGCAATCCATGGATGGGGTCGCTCTGGCGGATCTAAGATCAAACTTCGCGAGAGGCTTGACCTCAAGAGATCGACAGTCTATCAAGCCGTCAACCAGCGAGTGGGTCCGTGTCAAGCGGAACCGCTCCACACCGAGTGCATCCGGAAGCGCACTCCTTAGCAGTAACGAGCTTTGGTGCAACAGGCTCGTGAATTGAAGAAGAAGGTGGTAAAGAAGCCACCAACGTACCGCCAGGTTTGGAGGCCCAAGTCTAATGGTGTCCCAACCTCAGTTGCCCACACTCCTGTCTCGGCACTTAAGCCGAAGGATACGGCGTTGCAAATCCAGCGCCAAGGTCCAAGGCGGCGCCTCAAAGTCAAAGCGTGCGCATCACGAATCGATGGTGAAGCCAACACCCGTCACCACCACCAGACCAACTATCAAGGATCGCTTGGGTCCTCTAAAGGGATCGCGGGTCACTCCTCATATAGGAGGCCGCACCCGTTCGAAGGGCCGGAGATTCTGCAACCCCACCAACCAGTTAAAGATCGAAGTCAGAGTCCCTGAAACTTCAGCTCACATAAGCGGAAGTCAAGGCGAATTACTTTCGGTAGTTTTGCCATTCTCGGAAGGAGGCGCTCTCGTCGATGGCGGCGGCGTTATACCCAAGAGATCCGCCAACACACGGCATTGCTCCTACCCACCGACAAGGCGTACTACCGTGCAAAGTGCGAGAAAATCTCGAAGGGATTCCCCTAAATTAGCGGTCATCTTTGGTGCTCCAAGCTCATCAAGGCGGTGCTCGGAGTGCAATTGCGGCAAGAAACTCGAGAAAGAGTTCGGTCTTCGGAGGCTTAGCACCAGCGCCAAGACCTAGGTCAAGGCGATTCATAAAGGATGACATCGAGAGGATGAGTTGCCGAGGTCACTAATAATATGACCCGACAAAGAACCATCGTCACGGGCTATTCCGGCGCATCGTAACGACTAACTTCGTTTGCGGTCGGGACTATCCGGCGGTCGAATCGATAAACTTCGAAGGGAATACCCGCGGAGGATGATCGTCGGATATTGGCTCCTGTCGCATTTGATCATCTTGTATCTAGCGAAGGAAGCCCCAGCGCTTATGATCGTCTGAGATCAAGTGGCCAAAATGCTAGGCGGCGTTGAATAAACAACGGAAAACTTCAAGTTAGAAATGGAGTTGGCCATGCAGACGATGAGAGAAATGCATGACCAACAGATCCAAGCCTTGACGAAACATCAAGGTGAATCGAGTCAGCGCATCAACGTCGATGAAGATGATAGCGATTCAGATCAGGAGGAAGCACAAGAAGATGATAACCCTCACGAACCCTTGCATTGGGCAAAACATAGATGTTGTTGCTCGAGGCGAGAAGATCAAAGACTTGGAGAGCAAAATCAACTCATTGATTTCCGCTCAAGAAGTAAAGAAGACAGGTATTCCTTGCCCATACAGGGAGTGGGAATCAATCCCGTACCCGTCGAAGTTTAACTTAATAAACTTCACACCATTTGACGGGAAGGGTTCCCCGACGCAACACTTGATTTATTTCAAGTCACACCTCGGAGTTATTTCGGCAGCGAACCCACGATGGTTCGGTCATTCGTTGGCACCCTTCGTGGTGCCGAGTGGTACCGCCGTCTCAAGCCGGGGAGCATTCACGGTGGGGCGACATGGAGTCTAGCTTCCTTACCAATTTCTTTGATGGCGATACCGAAGTATCGATCGGTACATTGCTCGGCGAAGCGAAGAGCGGAGAAAGCGTGGATATCTTTGTCAAGCGATTCGGAACAAGGCAATGAGCTGTCGGGATCAATAGCGGAGGAGTTCATCCTCAAACACCTGCAACAACTTATCGATAGATGTGCTTGAAGCAATGGGTGCAGCACCATCGATAGCGTGGAAGGACTTGAAGGTTCGTGGAGAGCAAGCCGAGAGGTTCCTCAAAAGGAAAAAGCGAGAGGCCACCGACAACGGAAGCTCGGCGTAACTTTGTCCCTCGCGGCAAAGGGAAAGAGCAAGCCAAGACGGCGGTTGCGAACCAAACGCCTAACTCCAACCCCAAAGAACAAAGAAGAAGAAGAAGAACACGGGCCACCGCAAGTGCACAATCAACGCGCAACCCGGGCCACAAAAAATTAAGGCCTTAGAGCCGAGATTCCGAAGTCCTATTCCTTTAGGGACGGCGAGATTCTGGTCTCTTCAAATATCTTGTGGAAAATAACAAGATCAAGCTCCCTCAGATTCGAATCAAGAGGAGGCAATGAAGACGAATGACCCAAGATATCGTATGCACTATAGGCATTCATCACCCACTAAATCTGTTTGACCTTAAGGACAAAATCCGGGCTTTAATTGATGTAGGGTCATCACTATGAAGCCGTCAAAGAAAGAAGGTCGGGCGAATCACGGTGTCCATAAGCTTGGTCGGTGCCGTTGACATGGTTTGAACTGAACCGGTGGTCAAAGTCGCTGATGAAGGCGGTAAATGGCGACCCACACAAACAACGCCGAGAAAGGACTTGTATCATTATCTGACCCGAATGGCGAAGTCTTGTGGGTCCACCGAACCTACTTGAAGATGAGCAATGGGTAACTTCGTTAGAAATGGAGTTGGCCATGCGACGATGAGAGAAATGCATGACCAACAGATCCAAGCCTTGACGAAACATCAAGGTGAATCGAGTCGCACGATCAACGCCGATGAAGATGATAGCGATTCGCATCGAGGAAGCACAAGAAGATGATAACCTCCTCGAACCCTCAAGAACGCCGGGCAAAACATAGATGTTGTTGCTCTCAGAAAGCAGAAGATCAAAGACTTGGAGAGCAAAATCAACTCATTGATTTCCGCCAAGAAGTAAAGAAGACAGTATTCCTTGCCCATACCCGAGGGAGTGGGAATCAATCCGCACTGGCCGAAGTTTAACTTAATAAACTTCACACCATTTGGCGGGAAGGGTTCCCCGACGCAAAGACTTGATTTATTTCAAGTCACACCTCGGAGTTATTTACGGCAGCGAACCCACGATGGTTCGGTCATTCGTTAGCACCCTTGGTAAGGTGCCGAGTGGTACCGCCGTCTCAAGCCGGGGAGCATTCACGGTGGGGCGACATGGAGTCTAGCTTCCTTACCAATTTCTTTGATGGCGATACCGAAGTATCGATCGGTACATTGCTCGGCGAAGCGAAAAGCGGAGAAAGCGTGGATATCTTTGTCAAACGATTCGAACAAGGCAATGAGCTGTCGGGATCAATAGCGGAGGAGTTCATCCTCCAAACTCGCACAGCAACTTATCGATAGATGTGCTTGAAGCAATGGGTGCAGCACCATCGATAGCGTGGAAGGACTTGAAGGTTCGTGGAGAGCAAGCGAAGGTTCCTCAAAAGGAAAAAGCGAGAGGCCACCGACAACGGAAGCTCGGCGTAACTTTGTCCCTCGCGGCAAAGGGAAAGAGCAAGCCAAGACGGGCTGCTAACCAAACGCTCCAACTCCAACCCCAAAGAAGAAGAAGCGAAGAAGAACAAATGGCCAAGAACAGTAACAATCAACGGGCAACCTCGGGCCACAAAAACAAACCTTAGAGCCGAGATTCCAAGTCCTATTCCTTTAGGGACTAATGAGATTCCCGTCTCTTCAAATATCTTGTGGAAAATAACAAGATCAAGCTCCCTCCATTCGTAATCAAGAGGAGGCAATGAAGACGAATGACCCAAGATATCGTGCGCACTCATAGCTTCATCACCCACTAAATCGCTTCACTTTAAGGACAAAATCCGTGCTTTAATTGATGTAGGGGTCATCACTATGAAGCCGCCCAAAGAAAAGAAGGTCGGATAATCGCGTCCATAAGCCGGTCGGTGCCGCTGACATGGTTTGAACCTCGAACCGCTGGTCAAAGTCGCTTGAAGACGGTGAATGACGCACTCCACACAAGCAACGAAAGGACTTGTATCATTATCTGACCCGAATGGCGAAGTCTTGTGGGTCCACCGAGACCTACTTGAAGATGAGCAATGGGTAGCCTCTTCTTCGAAGAAAAAGCCGAAGCAGAAGGGAAATGCATGCCATGCTACTTCCGCAATTCAGGAGGAGACGATGAGCAGTGGTAACATTCCACCGTCCGGCGGGGAACTCGAAGCCCACGCCACCAGAGTGGACACGAAGTACAAATACAAGTACTCACGAAATCTCGACCCAAATGCCAAGGCGCTATCGAGTGGGGGTACCAACAACACCCCTCACTTTCGCCGAAAAGCGAAAGATAAGCGACCACGGGAAGTTCAACTCGGCGGTCTCGATTCGGTCGCCCGATTGGAAGAGATAAGCAGGAACCGAACTCCCCATATCGCCGGCGTGATGGCACAATTGGCTAATATTCCCGCAAGGATCACTCTATCTGAGTTGTTGCGGTTATCAAAGAGACGAGAAGCTCTTCAAGAGCCCCGCCGATTCGTAGGTTTTCTCACCCGATTCGCCAGTTCGGAGAGTCGGCCCGACAATGCAACCTTGCGACTAAACACTTCCCATCACTTTTACAAAGGAGGATATGCGGACAAGGAATTCCAAGCACGATAGGCGCTATACTTCACGGGTATATTGGCTCGGTGAAGTTAGCAGGATCCAAGTCGATCCGGGTTCGGCTGTGAGCATCATGCCCTGCGCCTCATGTATCATCTCGAATTCACGCGATGGTGGCATCAACGAGCACAATGATTTATGGATTTAACACCGGTAGTCTCGGCGCTTGGTAAGATCCGGATAAAGTGCCAAATGGGGACTTAAAGTCGAAGTCACTGCTATGTGATTGTGAGAGACTTCCTATAACTTATTGTTGGGTGGGCCTTGGATCCACAATAATGTTATAGTCCCCTCTACTCTTCATCGGTGTCTCAAATATGTGAACCACGAATAATGAGTCAAGGCGGTGGTGCGGACAAACAACCGTTTAAGGGGATGGAGAATTATTTCAGCGATTCTCTCCTCTACGGTAATGAGTCGGCGAATCATCGGCCCAAAGATGCGGACAGCGGTGAAGAAGGCGTCTAGAAACGGGCTTGGTTATAGTGGAGGTTTTGTTTTAAATGACATTGTACCCCTTGTAATCAATCTTGGCGATGAAGAATGCGTCGGATGAACATTGTAATTGGCAAATTGCCGATGAATCAATAAATGGCGATTTAGAGTATCCTTTGTCTTTGAATGATGTGATGGCGAGTTTATACAATGATCGAGTTGCACACTGCCAACTTCGGTCATCTTGCTTTACACAAAAGCGATTCAGAGACTCCTTTGGGGCGGCACTCGTCACCGCGAAGATCAAGTAGTGAAAAAGACTTGGTTTCACGGAAAAGGAGATCACGGTTCAGTAGCCGAATCACTTCTTAGCAGCGAAGGCGACAATGGACCTATCCTCCACACATTCGGATATAGTCGAAACGGGTATCATGAAGAGATGGGGGTACAACTTGCACAAGGAGAAGGTCTATGTTTTGGGCGAGGTCCTCGAGTCCCTCGGGCGGCATATGTCCCAAAGGAAGCCGGATAACTACTATGCATTGAGGCGGGGATTGGGATACGAATCCTCCTCGGAAGATGAATGCTCGTGGTGATTGATAATAATCCACGGTGAGAGGCGGACATTAGTCGATTCTTGGTGGGATTACGACACCGGCCTTGGACAAGCTTTCAAGGCTTTGATGTCAAATATGGCTACGGATCGATCAGCTCTTGTTGAGAGTGATGAAGACATGCTGCAACATGGGAAGACCCATGGATCCATCAACTCCAAGAGCGGTTTGGGGATAGTTGAACAAAGAGACCCCCACTAAGGATGAGGTAGTCGAGGTCAATATGGGTGATGGAGAGCATCCTAAGCTCATTAACATCGCAATACGCTCCCCTGGGAAGAAAGGAAGAGTTGATTGCCCTAATCGGGGAATATATCGATGTATTAGCACGGAGTTACGAGGACATGCGGGGACTTCGACCTAATGTGGCAACACATCGCCTCAACATCAAAGCGGATGTCAAACTGTCAAGCAACGGCAAAAGGCGGTTTAGTCCACAAATATTGGAGGCAATCGTTGGCGAAGTGAAGAAACTCATAGAATCGGGATTCATCGAGGAAATTCACATCCGGATTGGGTGGCGAATATAGTCGGTCATGAAGAAGAATGGTTCGATTAGGATGCGTATGCGACTATAGAGACTTGAGCGGCTGCTTGCCCCAGGCGACTTTCCTCTACAATCAGCGATGTCATAGTCGACAATCGTGTGGATTTGAAGAATGTCGTTCATGGATGGTTTCGGGGATACAATCGGATCAAGATGCACCGATGGCGCCAAACACCGGCGTTGAGCGCCCATCGGCATATATTGCTACGGTCATGCCGTTCGGCCTCAAAATCTTGCGCAACATACCGTGAGCAATGGCGGAGATTTTCGGGATCATCTTGGAAAACGGTCGAATGCTACGCCGACGATTTGGTCGCGGAAAAGCCGCGGACAAAGGAGATCACATCAAAGATCTTAGAACGGTATTCAACTCATGCGACTCATCGCCTAAAGATGAACCCCGCCAAATCCTTCCTTGGGATGTCCAGTGTTCTCTGCTTTTGTCGCCACCACAAAGGAATCCACGCCGATCCCGACAAAGTGAAGGCGATTCAAGAGTTGCAACCTCCAGAAACTGAGAACTCGGGGTTACAAGGGCGACATGACATCCGACCGGTTCATATCGAACCTATCGTGGAAGTGCCAACCGCTCTCAAAGTTGAACAAGAAGGGCGTCATTTATTTGGGACGACGCCAAGGCATTCAAGAGATCAAATCGATCTCGCTAAACCTCCCCGTTTTGTTGCACCGCGGTCGGAAAACCGCTTTTGATCTACGCCAAGGCAACGGATCACTCGTTAAGCTCTTTACTCGCGAAGACGACGATACCGTCACGTAACAAAGGTATTACCCGAAATAACATTAGTCGGTCTTTGAGTCTCGATATCAATGGTCGGCGGTGCCTTGCATTAGTGTTAGCGATTCGAAAATCGGCACTATTTAGTCGGACGGGCGATTTATGTTATCTCTAGCGTAAATCCGGTCAGGATATTTATAACCCACCGGCCTCGATGAGTTGGCGTTTGGCGAAATGGGCCTTGCTCTTGTCCCAATATGACTTGTATTTCAAACAACGAAGTCACCAAAGGACAAGCGATTTGTGATCTCTTGGTCGCCACCGACAACGGATGCGGTTGAGCTATATGATGATCTTCGGATGAAGTTCAAGAAGCCAACACTACATCGCACCAACAAATATGGCGATTGTATTTTGTGAGCCTCTCGAGCTACCAATGTGGCAAGTGCCCCGGATGTTCTAAGATTTCCGGAGTCGGGGTTGTCTTAGTTTCCAGGAATCATGTCATGCCCGTGCTTATTCACTCAGCGAACCTTGCTCTAATAGCGTAGCTGAATACAATGCGCTACTTATTGGACTTAGCTTCGCCAAGGAGGGGTCGAATATCTCGGCGTCGGCGATTCGCAATTGATAGTTAAGCGAGGTTCGTGGTGACTCACGAAGTCGAATCGGATCTAATCCCTATCATCGATAGCTATTGAAATAGCGGACTCATTGAAGAGTTTTCATCGAATATATCCAGCGCCTCAAAGCGCTTATCGCGGATGCTGGCGGCATTAGGCGTGTCGTTAGCACAACCTTAGAGACCGAGCAACTAGTTACGGTCGGGACTCACCAACTCTTCGTTACCATTATCACGATGAGACACAAGAAGATAAGGGGTAGTTACCAAAGAGGTACATGCAACCCAAACCAAGTTGGAGCCCCGAGATTGGCGCTTCCTATCATCGACACGCCTTACATAGTATTCTCGCCGTAAGACGCGGAGAGAGAGTCAATCCGCGAAGAGCTCCAAGATTCTTTTATGACACTCAAACCCGGGCGTTATATCGTCGAGTGCGATGGTCTTTGCTCGATGCCTCTCAAACAAAGAGGGAGAGGTCCTTCTGAAGCACACGGTGAATGTGGTGCACACTAGCACGGTCCCAAGCTCTACGATCGAATCAGAGAATGGGCTACTTCGCCAACAATGATTAATGACGGCCGAGCACGCCGAATGCCACGCGCGGTCAAATTCCGCCAATTATATGCATCACCTCTTGAGCAGCTTGCATCCTTCGCCACATCCCGCCATTCGAGACATGGGGAATGGACGCCGAGGTCCCATTTTTCCTCCGGCTTCCAAAGGCGATCGGTTTATTCTAGCGATCACCGACATTTCCGTGGGCGTATAATCCCGCTAAAAGAAGTCAAGGCGAAGTACCGCTGCCAATTTATCAAACACCATGTCATCTACCGACACGGTGTTCCAAGACGGATCGTCCATGACAACGGCCCCTATCACGAATTCCTTCATCGTTTTGCAAAAGTTCAATAATAAGATGTCTCTCAATGCTCTATAATCCAAAGAAGAAATGGATTAGCGAGGCATTCAACAAGACGATTATCAAAATTCGCCGAAGCTTGTGAAGAATAACAAGCGAGACCGGACGATAAACTCGAGAAGCACTCGGGCGATCGCGACGACAGACGCGACGCCAACCGGAGACCCCGCACTCCCCGGTTTACGCGCGGCGCTTCTCCGCTGGAGATCAGATCCCACACTCGCATCCTCTTCAACAGATGACGATCAAGAACAACATCAAAACGCCTCAAGAGCTTGAGATGTTAGATGAGAAGCTCGAGGCTCAACAATGCATTGAGTTCTACCAAGCTAGGATGTCGAGGGCTTTCAACAAGAAAGTTCGACAGAGAACCTTTAGAGAAGGAGATTTGGTCCTCGCTGCTCGACGACCGATAATCCTCACTTCCAAAAAGAAAGGTAAATTCGAACCTAAATGGGAGGGTCCGTTTGTAATAGAAACGGTTTACTCCAATGGTGCGTATCGCCTAATTACCCAAAGTGGCAACCGGCAATTAATGCCGATAAATGGGAAGTTCCTGAAGAAATACTACCCTTAGTATCTTCGGGATAACCCGTTTCGACGGGAAGTTCCTCGTGGGATATTTCACCCACTTTTCTTGAGGATAACCCTAGATTTGTCCTCCATCATAATTTCCCCCGCCGATCAAATTCCTTGACGGTAGGTCTACAAATTTTCTGGTACATTACCAAAATCCCCTCTTGATTCCGTCTATGAACAAGAGGCCCAATCAAAATCCCTTTTACGCCGGAGATAGAATATAAAATTCTTCCTCTCCGAGCATCCAACCCTTTCGTGATAAACGGAGGGGTTCTTTCCATCTTTATCTTAGGTAGCGTGAAGGTATCTTGTGGGATTTTCGAACCGGGTTGTCCGGCGAAGGTGCTGAGTCTCTTAGGTTCTCAGTGGAGATCCCACTCTTAGTTCCATCTTCATCTCGGTGGCCCGTGAAGGTATCTTGTGGGATTTTCGAACCGGGTTGTCCGTGAAGGTCGCTGAGTCTCGGTTCTCGGTGGAGATCCCACTCTTAGTTCCATCTTCATCTCGGTGGCCGGTGAAGGTATCGCCGGGATTTTCGAACCGGGTTGTCCGTGAAGGTCACACGAGTCTTTTCGGTTCGGTGGAGATCCTCTTAGGTCCACCTTTCATCTTAGGTAGCGCCCGTGAAGGTATCGCCGGGATTTTCGGACCGGGTTGTCCGTGAAGGTCGCTGAGTCTTTTCGATTCCTGATGGGAATGCAACATTAGCCTCATCAGGAAATAGAACACATTCTTCCTTTCCCACCTCAATCAATCTTAATCCGGTTCGGTCATTCTCCGGTCAAAGAGGACACCAAGGTTCATCTTGGGGAATTTTATCCGAAGCCTAAGAAGGGATAAAGCCAGCGCCTCACAGCGTTGCGGTTTAGTCTTTCTCCGATTGAAGAAGACACGAGTTCGATTACGGGGCATTTTATCCGAAGCCTAAGAAGGGATAAAGCCAGCGCCTCACAGCGTTGCGGTTTAGTCTTTCTCCAATTGAAGAAGACACGAGTTCGATTACGGGGTATTTTATCCGGCCTAAGAAGGGATAAAGCCAGCGCCTCACAGCGTTGCGGTTTAGTCTTTCTCCGATTGAAGAAGACACGAGTTCGATTACGGGGTATTTTATCCGAAGCCTAAGAAGGGATAAAGCCAGCGCCTCACAGCGTTGCGGTTTAGTCTTTCTCCGATTGAAGAAGACACGAGTTCGATTACGGGGCATTTTATCTTAAGCCTAAGAAGGGATAAAGCCAACGCCACCACACGCTGTCGTAGTCAATTCCCCGACAAAAGACGGCCTACGATTCAACATCGTAGCATTAAGTCTAAGAGAGTTTCATTCTTTTAGCACAGCGTTGTGTGTAGAGCGGATTTAGACAATCTACATGCTAGCCCAACTCAAACGGAGTTGGTAAAGGCTAATCAAACCCGTTGAAGGTACGGGGTTGGCCAATAACCCTAAAGTCGACGCCTAACACGCTGTTTCGGCTTAGTCTTTCTCCGATTGAAGAAGACACGAGTTGATTAAGGGTATTTTATCGAAGCCTAAGAAGGGATAAAGCAAACGCCACACGCTGCAAGCCGCTTAGTCTTTCTCCGATTGAAGAAGACACGAGTTGATTAAGGGTATTTTATCGAAGCCTAAGAAGGGATAAAGCCAACGCTTCACACGCTAAGCCGTTTAGTCTTTCTCCGATTGAAGAAGACACGAGTTGATTAAGGGTATTTTATCGAAGCCTAAGAAGGGATAAAGCCAACGCCACCACGCGGTCAATTCCCGCGACAAAAGACGGCTTCACGATTCAACATCGTAGCATTAAGTCTAAGAGAGTTTCATTCTTTTAGCACAACGCTGTGTGTAGAACGGATTTAGACAATCTACATGCTAGCCCAACTCAAACCGGAGTTGGTAAAGGCTCATCAAACCCGCTGGTTATCGGGGTTGGCCAATAACCCTAAAGTCGACGCCTAACACGCTACGGGCTTAGTCTTTTTCCGATTGAAGAAGACACGAGTTGATTAAGGGTATTTTATCGAAGCCTAAGAAGGGATAAAGCCAGCGCCTCACAGCGTTGCGGTTTAGTCTTTCTCCGATTGAAGAAGACACGAGTTGATTAAGGGTATTTTATCGAAGCCTAAGAAGGGATGAGTCTACGCGCAACACGCTGTCGTGGTCTCTTGCCCAAAGAGTATAAAGCCTATGTATTCAATATCATAGCAACAAGTCTAGAAGAGTTTCATTCTTTTAGCACAACGCCCGCGTCTTGAGCGGATCGGATAATCCATACGCTAGCCCAACTCAAGCGGTGGTTGGTAAAGGCTAATCAAACCCGTTGAAGGTGAGGTTTGCCAAAAATCCTATAAGTATTATGGTTAATTATTTACGAAGTAAAGAATCATAATAAACAATGAAAGGGATGGATCTTATTCATTTGAAGCAAATATAGAAGGAGCTACAACTGTTTAAACATCAAGTCTATGACAAAGGATTTGTTGTTCGAGCTGAGACACGTCACCATTGTAAGCCTGGTGGAGTTCTTCCTGCAACTCGGCCCTGAAGGACTCCTCATCGGTGTTCAGTGTCTTCGTGGTTGCCTCCTCGAGCTCAGCCAGTTTCTTCTTCGACAGATCGAGTTCCCTTGACGCAACGGTGAGGGCTTCTTCCTTGTTGGCCTTGGCCAGCTCCAAACTGCTCATCCTATCTTCCTCATCATGGAGCTCTCCCCGCAGCAGTATTATCCTCTCCGCACTCGCCACAATATCAGTCTGGATGTGGCTTAAGGAAGAATATGTCTCAGCAACAACAGCCCCTAGCTGATCGGCGCGGTCTCTCTGCATCTGGACTTCGAGCCCAGTAAAAACACGAGCATCGCGCCATGCCTCTAGACGCGAGTCGGTATGAGCGGCTATGTATGAGGAAGCCCAGCTGCCCGTAGTTCTTGCAGTCTCTGAAGCTTTCCCTCCAGATGGCCGAGGTCGTCAACAATGGCCTGAGCCAGCTCGGGGTAACCCATATCCCGTATCAAAGCCATCCGGGGATCAAGCAGTGGCCTGAACTGATGAAGAGAAAGCCCGCCATGAAGGACCTTTTCGATCACAGTGTTCACCAAAGAAAAGAATGAGCGTATTTCCAAACAGATAATAAGATGGGATGGATCTTCATCCAGCATCAACGCTCTCACTAGATCATGGAGTCGAGATGTAGGCTCTGCACAGAAGAAAAGAGGACTTTAGGACTTTTAGTAAAAAATGAGCGAAAGCTTATTTGGCTAAAAGACCCTTACCCGTCTCCTTCGGTGTAGTTTCAGAGGCTAGCGAGTCTACGGAAATATCTATCAGGATCTTTGTCAGCGGCGGAGCCCTCGGTGTGTTCATCTATCTCAGCGATTATTTGTGGTAGGCGATTACGGCGGCGGAAGAGGGTACCTGCCGCTGCACAAATGGAATGTCTCAGCCTCTTTTAATTATAGTAGTATTAGCCAGCGGTTGATCCTATAAGTAATCAAAGAAAATTCATACCTTCTTGAGGGGCGGTAGCCGGGTAAAACTTCACCAGGGTATCTCCATCCTGTGACCAAGCGTAGCGAGTCATCCATGGAAGTGTTGCCATATAACCCAGTTCCACGAAATCTTCCATGGAGAAGTCTGAATAAGAAGGCATTAGGAAGGCAAATGCAATTAAATCAAACAATAGGTAAAACATCCTCTGATTGGGGTTAGCTTGCCTAGCCTCGGCTTGTGCATTTGTCTCCTGCAATCTCTCTAAAAGAACAAAAGCAAAGAGGCAATTAGTGGGGTACAAATCCCGAAGTCATTCCATTCTCGCATTCGCCACCCAGAAGAGCAATTATCGATGTTAGATGTACCTTGGTCCACCGGATCAGGTCCTACATCGGCCCCTTCCGCCAAGCTTGGAAAAATTCTCGCGAATGCCATCATCGGCGCCAAATCAGCGTTAGCCTAATCCTACTCAACTAGGATTACGGTATAAGCTGTTTCCTAATTTGTGAGAAGTTCGGAAGAATATTCTCACAAGAAATATTCTTAGGGATAACTTCGATCGTCGCGGATTACTGCGGCGCCAAATCAGCGTCGCCTAATCCTACTCAACTAGGATTACAGTATAAATGTTTCCTAAATTGTCGAGAAGTTCAGGAAGAATATTCTCACAGAAATATTCTTAGGGATAACTTCGATCGTCTTGGATTGCATCGGCCGATCAACGTGTCACCCAATCCTACTCCAACTAGGATTACGGTATAAGCTGTTTCCTAAATTGTCGAGAAGTTCAGGAAGAATATTCTCACAAGAAATATTCTTAGGGATAACTTCGATCGTCGCGGATTACCGGCCAAATCAGCGTCGCTAATCCTACTCAACTAGGATTACAGTATAAAGCTGTTTCCTAAATTGTGAAGTTCAGGAAGAATATTCTCACAAGAAATATTCTTAGGGATAACTTCGATCGTCTTGGATTACTGCAAGCGCCAAATCAGCAGCGTCGCCTAATCCTACTCCACTAGGATTACGGTATAAATGTTTCCTAATTTGTAGAAGTTCAGGAAGAATATTCTCACAAGAAATATTCTTAGGGATAACTTCGATCGTCTTGGATTACTGCAAGCGCCAAATCAGCGTTAGCCTAATCCTACTCCAACTAGGATTACAGTATAAAGCTGTTTCCTAATTTGTAGAAGTTCAGGAAGAATATTCTCACAGAAATATTCTTAGGGATAACTTCGATCGTGCGGATTGCACCGACGCAAATCAACGTCGCCTAATCCTACTCCAACTAGGATTACAGTATAAGCTGTTTCCTAAATTGTCGAGAAGTTCAGGAAGAATATTCTCACAAGAAATATTCTTAGGGATAACTTCGATCGTGCGGATTGCATCGACGCCAATCAACGCTGTCGCCTAATCCTACTCAACTAGGATTACAGTATAAATGTTTCCTAAATTGTCGAGAAGTTCAGGAAGAATATTCTCACAAGAAATATTCTTAGGGATAACTTCGATCGTGCGGATTGCACCGGCCAAATCAGCGTCGCTAATCCTACTCAACTAGGATTACAGTATAAAGCTGTTTCCTAAATTGTCGAGAAGTTCAGGAAGAATATTCTCACAAGAAATATTCTTAGGGATAACTTCGATCGTGCGGATTGCACCGACGCCAATCAACGCTGCCCAATCCTACTCCACTAGGATTACGGTATAAAGCTGTTTCCTAAATTGTCGAGAAGTTCAGGAAGAATATTCTCACAAGAAATATTCTTAGGGATAACTTCGATGACCCTAATTTCCTCCCACCAATATCCAAGAGAGGAATAATCGACGAGACGCGAAAGTCATGACGATACGGACAACGGTCCAGTCCCAAAGAAACTTCTCCCACCGTGGATAATCATATCCCAACAACGGTCAAAGCGCCGCGCTCACGAATCGGCTAGGACGATGGTTGAAAGCCAAATGGTCTCCCCGCTTCAACAAGGAATCCCTGAGGATATCTCCATGAAAAGATCAGTCCTCGGCGTGGTTAAACCAACAACACGACCAATGTGTCGCCAACAAGGAGTTCGCCACGGAGAAGTCCAAAAGTCCGATGGTTAGTCAAACAACGACCAACCGACACGAAGTTACAAACAAAACTCACCCACCGGCTTGAATCAAGATAACAAGCGGTCGGACAATAAATGCAGCACCGTGATCTTATCGGGAATCCTACAAAGAACCGGATGATCCGAAAGAATCAAGACTTGAAGCTATCTTTTGGGACCCTCACCATCAAGGTCGAACCATCATGTCCAAAGCATCCCGCACTCATTAAGAATTGAGATCAGACGCTTGGAGGGGTATCCGTAGGCATTGAAAAATACTTACAAGATCCCGAAACCAACTTCGTGGCGAGTCGTGAATGACAACCCATCGAATGATACGGACGTCGAATCGTTAAGACGCCAACTCGACGGCGAACCCAGCCGCCACAAGCACGGCTTAAACCGACTTGAATAGACGATCGGATCCCAAGATCGCTGAACCGAACAAACCAAGAGTTAGTCCCGAACCAAATACGACGAACCTAAGTCCCGAGAAGGCCAAGAGTCAATAGGTGGCCAAAACCCGAGACCGAGAAAACGGCAAACGGCGAAAAACGGCGAACGCAGCGCGCTCTACCAACTTGGTCGAAGTTACCCTGCCAAGTGGTCGGTGGTTTCGGCCACGGTCGAGCCACCTCTACCAACTTGCCGAAGCAGCTCGCCACCATGGTCGAGCCACCCTGCCAACTTCAGCCGAGGTGCCTCGCCAAGTGGCCGAGGAGGTGGCCGAGCCAGCCAGACTTCTATTGTATAAATAGGGGGTCTTGTTGATGGAGAGGGGCTTCTTCTCGGGATTTTTGGGACTTGAGCCGGAGGACTTGGTTCTGGCGGATTAGAGAGGACTTCGCCGGATTTTCGACGATTTTGAAGAGTTCTCCACGAGATCCGCGAGCCGCCGACGACTGCTCCGAAAGCACCGACGAGCACAAGTCCGCTTGACGCCCGATCTACAAGCGGAAGGTAATGAATTGGTCGAACTCTGAGATACCCTCTAGGTTAAGCTTCGTCTTAACCTCGGGGATAGCATTGTGATTTCTCCTAGTAGATCTCACCGCTCGTGATCCTCTCCTTCGTGAGTGTGATCCCCGCAGCGATCCTCTCCTTTGTGAGTGTGATCCCCTCGGTAGCCGTTTCCTTAGTGAAGCGAGCCTTTACATCTGTAGTTCGAACGGGTCTCTACTTGGATTGGAATTGCGGTGGTCCACGGACACAAAAAGTCCCCTAAGACAGCAAAGAACCCACGCAGCGGGACCTCGACATAACGAGAGATCCTCGTGTTTGTTCACAAGGATAAAAAGTTGTAATCTTTTTGATTTTCATTGTAAGCCTTAAAATAAAAGGCGATATTTCTTTTGAATTTTGTTGTAGGCCAAAGAAGCTGAAAGCAAGTTCAAATCAATGACAATCATCCCAACTTTTACATGAACAACTACAAAGAAAGATAAATAAGCAATTAATTAGCTAGATTGTCTATAATCAAATAATGCATATATACTAGTTACTCCCTTCTTAAGTGATCACAAACTAACACAAAAATGGTAGCATCTAAAAGAAGAGAATACTAGTAATATGACAGTTGTTCGATATAATGTTAAAACATTTAGAGGCTGTTTGGCTGGTGGATTGTATTTTGATGCATGCTATGGATCTAGAAAAATCCATATCCAAAATCTTGTTTGTTTGCAATGGATATTAAAGTAAATTTGCATGAGGGATAAAATTTTGCTCAATTACACATGTATTTTGTTGAGGATATGTGACTCAAATCACAAATTCGAATGAAATAAGCATAATTTTAGGAGATCATATTTGATGCATTTATCTTACGTGTCAACCTAAATTGAGGCATGGAAAATTGCAAACAAACAATGTATTTGATAATTGCCTAGAATTTTAAGCTTATTGGTCCATTTTTAATGCAAAATCTACCAAATGCATAGAAACAAACATGCCACACTCAACAAAAACAATAACATCTAAAAGAAAAAAAGAATAAACACAACAATGATAATATTTATCAACTAAGAAAACTCCATATTATAAGTATAATATATCTTTCTTAACTACTCAATTATGTAGTTGTAAACACAATTTTACAATAAAAATTCAGTGACTTCACAAACAACCAAATCATAGTTAGGACGCATTTATATCCATCATTTGCGGAAGAATCAATTATTTTCAAATAAAGTTATTGAGAGAGTGGATCCATTTTATACACGAAGATCAAATTTATTTACAAAATTTTTATGACATGTAAAGCTAATTTGTATAGAATGGCCTCGACCAACTTGGCGAGTTACCTCGACCAAGTGGCCGAGGTGGCTCGGCCACAATGGCGGAACCACCTCGAAACAGCGAAGCGACTCGGCCACCATGGCGAACCACCTCGGCAACTTGGCAGGGTGCCTCACAATGGCGAGGAGGTGTGAACCGACCGCACCTATTGTATAAATAGGGGGTCTTCCTCATTGGAGGGTCGGACGGTCGAGGCGGTTTGGTGGATTTTGGGATTTACGAAGAATTCTCGCGAGATCTACGAGCGTCGTTACCGTTCGAGCACCGGATCCAAGTTCGATCTCGTCGGATCTTCAGCGGTAAGCGAGGTCGAGATTGACTCTGAATAGCTGTGATTTCTCCTAGTAGATCTCACCGCTCCGTGATCCTCTCCTTCGTGAGTGTGATCCCGGCGATCCTCTCCTTCGTGAGTGTGATCCCCTCGGTAGCCGTTTCCTTAGTGAAGCGAGCCTTCCGTCTGTAGTTCGAACGGGTCTCTACTTGGATTGGAATTGCGGTGGTCCGCGGATAAATAAAAGTCCGACACGGTGAAGAACCCACCTGGCGAGGATCATTATAATAGAGATCCGGCGTTTGTTCACAAAGGAAAAAGTTGTAATCTTTTTGATTTTCATTGTAAGCCTTAAAATAAAAGGCGATATTTCTTTTGAATTTTGTTGTAGGCCAAAGAAGCTGAAAGCAAGTTCAAATCAATGACAATCATCCCAACTTTTACCGCGAACAACTACAAAGAAAGATAAATAAGCAATTAATTAGCTAGATTGTCTATAATCAAATAATGCATATATACTAGTTACTCCCTTCTTAAGTGATCACAAACTAACACAAAAATGGTAGCATCTAAAAGAAGAGAATACTAGTAATATGACAGTTGTTCGATATAATGTTAAAACATTTAGAGGCTGTTTGGCTGGTGGATTGTATTTTGATGCATGCTATGGATCTAGAAAAATCCATATCCAAAATCTTGTTTGTTTGCAATGGATATTAAAGTAAATTTGCATGAGGGATAAAATTTTGCTCAATTACACATGTATTTTGTTGAGGATATGTGACTCAAATCACAAATTCGAATGAAATAAGCATAATTTTAGGAGATCATATTTGATGCATTTATCTTACGTGTCAACCTAAATTCGAGGCATGGAAAATTGCAAACAAACAATGTATTTGATAATTGCCTAGAATTTTAAGCTTATTGGTCCATTTTTAATGCAAAATCTACCAAATGCATAGAAACAAACATGCCACACTCAACAAAAACAATAACATCTAAAAGAAAAAAAGAATAAACACAACAATGATAATATTTATCAACTAAGAAAACTCCATATTATAAGTATAATATATCTTTCTTAACTACTCAATTATGTAGTTGTAAACACAATTTTACAATAAAAATTCAGTGACTTCACAAACAACCAAATCATAGTTAGGACGCATTTATATCCATCATTTGCGGAAGAATCAATTATTTTCAAATAAAGTTATTGAGAGAGTGGATCCATTTTATACACGAAGATCAAATTTATTTACAAAATTTTTATGACATGTAAAGCTAATTTGTATAGAATTTTAATGAAAAACCAACACAATCTTTAGTAGCACGTGGCCCTTCCTATGAAATCAACTAGAGAGGAAATGACAGGTGATTTTGATTGCATGTCCACCATGTCAATGTTTGAATAAAAAAGGGTTTTTATATCAAAATCACATTAACGTTGTCCCAAATTGATGGTTATCACCTACATTTTTTTTTGGATGTAAATCACCTAAACTTGCTAACATGTTTGCAATGTCACACTTTTTTTACTGTTCACCCACGAAAAAAATCTGATATTCCTATTTTACCCCCATCTTCTTCCTCACAAATCCTAACCTAACCCTATCCTCCTCCATCCTCCTCTTCCAC
This sequence comes from Asparagus setaceus, assembly GCA_012295165.1. Taxonomy (NCBI): domain Eukaryota; kingdom Viridiplantae; phylum Streptophyta; class Magnoliopsida; order Asparagales; family Asparagaceae; genus Asparagus; species Asparagus setaceus. The sequence goes on from CM022706.1 coordinate 7,880,169, forward strand.
AAACCCTAACCCTAAAACATGGCCACCACCTCCCTCAAAATCCTAACTCATGGCCGCCATCTCCTCCAAAATACTAACCCTAACCCATGGCAACCACCTCCCCAAATCCTAACCCTAATCCTAGTTCCTATTTGGAAAAGAATGGGAGAGTGGGAGGTCGGGAGGAAGAGGGAGGACGAGGGAGAGGGGGAGGGGAGTTAGGGGAGGAGGGAGAGGGAAGATGGGGAGAAGAGGAGGATAGGGTTAGGGTTAGTGTTAGGGTTTGTGAGGAAGAAGATGAAAAAATAAGAAAATGATGAGGGTAAAATGGTCATTTCGTGTATTTTTTTTGACTGAAAAATGGATTAGGTGTAACATTGCAAACATGTTAGTAAATTTAGGTGGTTTACATCAAAAAAAAATGTAGGTGGTAACCATCAATTTGAGACAATGTTAAGGTGGTTTTGATGTAAAAACCCATTAAAAAAATAAAAGATTTCCAAATTTTGATAGCAATTAAAATGGTATGGGCACTGGTTTTGTTTTTTAGTTACCGGAGAAGAGGAAGAGGCTGAAGGGTCACCTATGGGGAAAAAATACAGAAGTATATTAACAAGCTAGTTTTGAAATTATATTAACAAATGTGTCTAAGCTTACTAGTTTATATTTACTAAAGGATGAATGTTGGTTCCGGTAAGAAGATTTTAGTTGGATAGGTGGTTAAAATTTTTACATTGTAGAATTAGGATATTCACCTTTCATATGGAATTTATCTGTTATGCTAGTGGTTTGGTTGATTCAAGTTTTGAGTCTCTTCTGCTGTGATCCAAGATGTAGAATTTCTTTTGAAGGATGAGATCTTGACTGCATACTCCTGTAAAAAAAAAAAAAAAAAGATCTTGACTGCATATCAAAATTTCATCTGGGGTTTGATGCTTTTGAGCCCATTTGGTCTTTTCAGTATTGGGAGTTTTGTGAAATTTACCTTCAATTTTATACTAAAAATACTTTCATATTTATTAATCCCACAAAACATTTATAAAAAAATATTTAATTTATATTCTGAGACATTTAAGTAGTCAGAATGACAATAGACAACAACAAAGCATAAGATAGGGGCTAGTAGGTCACATGGCAAAGTCATCTCGCTCCCTCATGGGGGGCCTAGGTTCGATTCCGTGTAAGGCCAAAGGCGATCCAAAAGGAGGGGGGCAGAGGTCACACTCAAAGCCCACGCCTCTCTGGGGCCTAGGTTCGATTCCGGTGTGCGTCAAAAGCGCGATCCAAAAAAAAAATGCACATGGTATGGAACAACGGTAACTACACTTTTTTCATTAATTGTATGACCATATTTTTGGAAACAACAATAACATCAAGAAATTTTAAAGAGTATAAGCCAACATCCTCGTCAATGAATGAAGAACAGTATTACCAGTTAATTAAGGTACCGGTGCATATCCTATTTACAGGCGGCCTGTGTGGTTTGTTTCTGTGTATCTCTAGTGAACATATATATATGTGCAATATAAGAAGTAAATCATCCATCATGTCATACCAACTAAAAGATGTGACTCAAAGATGCAAAATTTCATTAGTAGTATGAGATTTTGAGTGTATATCAAAATTATCATTTATTGGTTGATGATTTCATATCCATCATGTCATACCAACCAAAAGCAATACTTAGTTTCCTGAAAAACATTTGCTAGAGATCTTACTCTTATTATGAAGCAGCTAATTGTAGGCGTTGAAAAATACTTACAAGATCCCCGAAACCAACTCGTGACGGGAAGTTGGATAATACGGACGTCGAATCGCTGAGACGCGAACCCGACCGCGAAACCCAATGCCGCCGCAGCACGCTTAAACCGGACTTGAATAGACGATCGGATTTGAACCTGAACCGAACAAATCAAGAGTTAGTCCCGAACCAAATCTGAGCGGAATCTAAGTCGGAGAAGACCAAAGTCGAATAAGCGGGACTTAAGCGGAAGAGCAGCGAAAAGCAGTAGCGGCGAACCTCGGCCAACTTGGCCGAGTTACCTCGGCCAAGTGGCCGAGGTGGCTCGGCCACCATGGCCGAGCGGCTCGACCACCTTGGTAGGTGCCTCGACAAGTGGCGAGCCACTTGGCGCATCCCCATTCTATAAATGGGGGTCTTCCTCATTGGAGGGTCGGACGGTCGGTGATTTGGTTGGATTTTGGGATTTTACGAAGAATTCTCGCGAGATCTCTGAGCGTCGTTGCACCGTTCGAGCACCGGCGTTCGATCTCGTCGGATCTTCAACAGCGAGGTAAGCGAATTGGTTGACTCTGAGAATAGCGCTGTGATTTCTCCTAGTAGATCTCACCGCTCGGCGATCCTCTCCTTCGTGAGTGTGATCCCGGCGATCCTCTCGCCGTGAGTGTGATCCCGGCGATCCTCTCGCCGTGAGTGTGATCCCTTTAAACCGTTTCCTTCGTGAAGCGAGCCTTCCGTCTGTAGTTCGAACCGGGTTTCCACGGATCGAATTGCGCGGTGGTCCGCGGATAAATAAAAGTCCGACACGGTGAAGAACCCACCTGGCGAGGATCATTATAATAGAGATCCGAGCGTTTGTTCACAAAAGGAAAAAGTTGTAATCTTTCGTTTTCATTATACGCCTGAAATAAAAAGGCATTTTTTTCTTTTGTTTGAATTTTGTTGTAGGCCAACGAAGCTGTAAACAAGTTCAACAAAACAATGAATAACAAAACAACTTTCCCCGCGAACAAGCTGGCGACCACAGTGGGGCCAAACAGATAATCTGTTTCACTAAACACGGCGAGTTGGGGTTGGCTTTACATGAGATGTACTGAATTTCAGGTTTACCCATGGGAAAGATGCTGTATCAGGAGTACTTCCCTTCCAACCAGGAATTGAGTCGGCAGAATAACACCTCGCGAAGGCCCCCGACGCCGATCAACGCGTCGCCTAATCCTACTCCAAATAGGATTACGAGTATAAAGCTGTTTCCTAATTTGTCGAGAAGTTCGGAAGAATATTTCCATAAAAATATTCTTAGGGATAACTTCGATCGTCGCGGATAGCATCGGCCTAAATCAGCGTCGCCTAATCCTACTCAATCGAGGAATCGAGTATAAACTATTTCCTAATTTTCGAGAAGTTCGGAAGAATATTTCCATAAAAATATTCTTAGAATAACTTCGATCGATGCGGATAGCATCGGCCTAAATCAGCGTCGCCTAATCCTACTCAATCGAGGAATACGGTATAAACTATTTCCTAATTTTCAGAGAAGTTCTGGAGAATAAACCCATATTCTTAAGGATAACTTCGATAACCCTTAATTTCCTCCCACCATAATATCAAAAAAGAATAATCGGCGAGGCATGAAAATCATGTTGACAGGACAACGTGTCTAGTCTCGAAGAAACTTCTCATTGTGGATAATCATATCAGTCCTTGTCGCACTTCGCAGATTGAAGGCTAGGGCGATGGTTGAAGGCCAATGGTCTCTGTTTTGACAAGGAATCCTCGGAGGATATCTCCATGAAAAGATTTGTCCTCGGCGTGGTCAAACCAACAGGCGTGATGATGGAAGAATTAGCCGATTGAGGGTTATGAAATTCCACGTATTGACACCGATAGCGTGTAGCCAACAAGGAGTTCGCCGACATACGGAGAAGTCAAAAAGTCGATGGTTAGTCAAACAACAACCAATCGACCGAGTTACAAACAAAACTCACCCACCGTTTGAATCAAGATTTGACAAGCGGTCGGACAATAAATGCGACCTTATCGAAATCCTACACGGATGATCTGAAAGAATGAAGACTTGAAGCTAACTTTTGGGACCCTCTGCGGTGAAGGCGGGAACCATCCGCGTCAAAGTATTCGGGCTCGCCTATAAAAGAACAAGGCTGGAACACTTTGGAGGGTATCTGTGGCGTTGAAAAATACTTACAAGATCCCGAAACCAACTTCGTGGCGGGAAGTTGGATATCTGGACGTCGAATGTTGAGGCGAACCCGGCTGAGGTGGCTCTACCACCATGGCCGAAAGCCACCGCCACCTGGTCGCCAAGTGGCCGGAGCCACTTGTCGCATCCCCCATTCTATAAATAGGGGTCTTCCTCATTGGAGGGGCCTGACAGTGAGGCGGATTTGAGCCGGATTTTGAGATTTTACGAAGAATTCTCGCGAGATCTACGCCGCCGTTGCACCGCTCCGAGCACCGGCGATCACAAGTTCGATCTACGCCGATCTTCAACAATGAGGTGTTTAATTCGGTCGGCTACTAATAGCTACTGCGGATTTCTCCTAGTAGATCTCACCGCTCGGCGATCCTCTCCTTCGTGAGTGTGATCCCGGCGATCCTCTCCTTCGTGAGTGTGATCCCCTTAGAACCGTTTCCTTCGTGAAGCGATCCCCTTCCGTCTGTAGTTCGAACCGGGTTTCCACACGGATCTGAATTGCGGTGGTCCACGGACAAATAAAAGTCCGACACGGTGAAGAACCCACCTGGCGAGGATCCATAATAGAGATCCGAAAGCTTGTTCACAAAAGGAAAAAGTTGTAATCTTTCGTTTTCATTATCGCTGAAATAAAAGGCATTTTTCTTTTGTTTGAATTTTGTTGTAGCCAACGGCCGTAAACAAGTTCAACAAAACAATGAATAACAAAACAACTTTCCCCGCCAACAAGCCGGGCGACCATTAGGGGCCAAATGATAACTGTTTCACTAAACACGGCGAGTTGGGGTTGGCTTTACATGAGATGTCTTGAATTTCGGGTTTACCCATGGGAAAGATCTTTGTATCGAGTACTTCCCTTCCAACCGTGAATTGAGCCTAATAACACCAAGGCCCCCGACGCCATCAACGCCGCCAATCCTACTCCAAATAGGATTACGAGTATAAACTGTTTCCTAATTTGTCGAGAAGTTCGGAAGAATATTTCCATAAAAATATTCTTAGGGATAACTTCGATCGTCGCGGATAGCATCGGCGCAAATCAGCGTCGCCTAATCCTACTCAATCGAGGAATACGGTATAAACTATTTCCTAATTTGTCGAGAAGTTCGGAAGAATATTTCCATAAAAATATTCTTAGAGATAACTTCGATCGTCGCGGATAGCATCGGCGCAAATCAGCGTCGCCTAATCCTACTCCAATCAGAATAATGAGTATAAACTATTTCCTAATTTTCAACGAGAAGTTCCTGGAGAATAAACCCATATTCTTAAGGATAACTCGATAACCCTTAATTTCCTCCCACCATAATATCAAAAAAAAGGAATAATCTGACGAGGCATGAAAATCATGTTGACACCGGACAACGTGTCTAGTCTCGAAGAAACTTCTCCATTGTGGATAATCATATCCCAACAAATGTCAACGCCGCCGCACTCGCCGATTGAAGGCTAGGACGATGGTTGAAGGCCAATGGTCTCCTGTTTTGACAAGGAATCCTCGGAGGATATCTCCATGAAAAGATTTGTCCTCCCGCTGTGGTCAAACCAACAACAGACGTGATGATGGAAGAATTAGCCGATTGAGGGTTATGAAATTCCACGATTCGACACTGTACCAACGGTCGCCAACAAGGAGTTCGCCGACATACGGAGAAGTCCAAAAGTCTGATGGTTAGTCAAACAACAACCAATCGACACGAGTTACAAACAAAACTCACCCACCAGTTTCGAATCAAGATTTCGACAAGCGGTCAGACAATAAATCACGACCGCGACCTCGAAATCCTACAAAGCGGATGATGCGGAAGAATCGAAGACTTGAAGCTAACTTTTGGGACCCTCTGCCGGTGAAGGCGGGAACCATCCGCGTCAAAGTATTCGGGCTCGCCTATAAAAGAACAAGACTGGAACACTTTGGAGGGGGTATCTGTAGGCGTTGAAAAATACTTACAAGATCCCCGAAACCAACTCGTGACGGGAAGTTGGCGAATGACAACCCATCGGATAATACGGACGCCGAATCGCCGAGACGCGAACCCGACATAGAAACCCACGCCGCGTAAAGCACGGCTTCCGCTTGAATAGATGATCGGATTTCGTGAGCTGAACCGAACAAACCAAGAGTTAGTCCGGAACCAAATCTGAGCGGAATCTAAGTCAGGAGAAGACTAAGAGTCGAATAGGCGGACTTAAGCCCTGGAAGACCGAAAGCAGCAGCGCAGCGAACCTCGGCCAACTTGGCGGTTACCTCGGCAAAGTGAAGGTGGCTCGGCCATGGTGAGCCACCTCGACCAACTTGGTAGGGTGGCTCGCAAGTGAAACCGCCAACCACATCCCCATTCTATAAATAGGGGTCTTCCTCATTGGAGGGTCGGTGGTCGAAGGTTGGTTTGGATTTTGAGATTTTACGAAGAATTCTCGCGAGATCTGAGCCGTCGTTGCACCGTTCGAGCACCGGCGATCACAAGTTCGATCTCAGGATCTTCAAGGTAAGATTCGAGATTGGCTCTGAATATGCTGTGATTTCTCCTAGTAGATCTCACGCTCGGCGATCCTCTCGCCGTGAGTATGATCCCGAAGGCGATCCTCTCCTTCGTGAGTGTGATCCCCTTAGAACCGTTTCCTTCGTGAAGCGATCCCCTTCCGTCTGTAGTTCGAACGGGTTTCCACGGATCTGAATTGCGGTGGTCCACGGACAAATAAAAGTCCGACGCAGGCGAAGAACCCACACAAGCGAGGATCCCGTATAATAGAGATCCGAGCGTTTGTTCACAAAAGGAAAAAGTTGTAATCTTTCGTTTTCATTGTACGCCTGAAATAAAAAGGCATTTTTTCTTTTGTTTGAATTGTGTTGTAGGCCAACGAAGCTGTAAACAAGTTCAACAAAACAATGAATAACAAAACAACTTTCCCCGCGAACACTAATTATCCAGAATGACAACATGACAATAATTAACCAATAACAGGACATAGCAGTGGACGAGCAAATTTTTTAAACCTACCTGTTAGATTTAGAGAATAATCAACGAATCGAATCACGAATTAAAGTTACCGATTCGGCGTTCGGGATCTTTATCTCCGTAGGCTAGATTCACGCACTCCACGATAATCGCCGTCAATTTCCGTTTACAATGTGAAGCGAAATGTGATTCATAACTCAAGTGCCTCTTTAACTCACTTATCTAATGGCTCGGGTTCTTGTTCACGAGTGTAAAATTCACTATTCACGGTGAGAGAAAGAAGTTTTGTAGTGTTTTATTTTGGGCATGGTTAGTTTCCATAACTACCCATATGGAGGGTTATCGCGGTTATGGTAACCAATCTTCCAACTTCCTACATCTCCCTTTCGCACATGGCGAGCATAACCAATCTCCGTCGCGTTGAAATAGCCAAACTTTGAGTCAAGTTCATACGGACAAATGAGTCGTGCGACCGGTGAATACACTCGCACTTGGGAGCTCCAAACTAGAAACCCGTTAGGGTCGGGATGGAGACATCAACCCAAAATATGAAAGCAATTAAATAATAGTGTATCGCAGACCCTGCACTTATTTGGTTACACGTAATTGCGTATCTAAATCCCTCACTAGATCCACACTCAATCCTTTCTAAACTTCACATGTATCCACAATTGTGTCTGTGGCATTAAAGCGACACAACCGGCTAGCCGGTGAATACAAGTGATGTGTGTAATTCAGTTAGTCTTCCTTTCGCCCTCATGCCACTTAGTCTCGAAGCTAATCGCTTGCCCAAGAATGTCCCATTAGGTAGAATCAATCATGACCATAGGTAACACACTAGAGTAGCTATCATTAACTCCGCACTTTATGACATAGTCAAAAGTCACATAGGGTACAAATGAGATCATTTTTGACCTTTAGGACTCACACAATGAGGAAGCAGGACCCATTCACTCATTTCCTTATTTGGTCGCTAAGCACATGCAAGATGAAATGCATGCTACTGTGGAGAACTCTACCAATTTAGAGTGTATGTCTTAAACTCTAAACACCGCATGTGTCTTAGTCCAATCAATATATAAGCCAACTCGAGATACTCATTTGCTCACTTTCAACAGCGCCAAATAAATTTCTCGTACCTGGCCTTATGTATAGGTTTCATGAATGGTGGGGAAACATTCATGTTGGCTCTTTATTCTCTTAAAAAAAACCTCATCTTGGTCCTTACCAAGACGACATTAAAATTTGAGTTATACTCGCTTTCATAGCGCAATAACTAACACGTGTCTCATCTTTGCTCGCTTCATCAGCGCCAAAAGGCGATTGTTCGTGTGAGAGAACCAATCTTAACCTATCGACATACTTCTTAGAATTTGCTAGTTTTCGAATGATACTTTGTGCCACAAATATATGTGAATATATATCTACTCAGTTTAATACATCATACAAGTGCAATAAATGTATCATCTTATAATACAAAACATAAAGTAGTCAACAAATCATAAGTATAGTCATATTCTACGCAGTCCTAGAGATTTAACATGTGAAATAAATAAATCCCTAGCAATAGGTTTGGTAAATGGATCTGCAACCATCTGACTCGTAGAAATATGTTGTAAGACTACCTCCTTCTGTGCCATCATGTCTCTGATGAAGTGATATCTCAGTTGTATGTGCTTGGTTTTCCCATGATACTTGGGATCCTTGGAGTAGGCAAGTGCAGCCATACTATCACAGTTGATTGTCACAGGATCAGATGCATCAGTGACAATCTCTAAATGTTGCATGAATCTCCTTAACCAAATAGCTTCCTCAGACCGCCGCAGTAACATGCTATGTACTCAGCCTCCATGGTAGATAGGGCTACACAAGATTGCTTCTTACTGCTCCAAGATATAGCACCATTATTGAGCAGAAAAGCATACCTTGATGTTGATTTGCGCTCATCTAGATCACCTCCCCAATCAAGATCACTGTGAACCTACTAAGCTAAATCTCTACCATAGTAACACAACACATAGTCTGATGTCCCTCTAAGATATCTCAAAATCCTCTTGACCACCTTCCAATGCGCAAGTCCTGGATTTACTTGAAATCGGCTGACAAGTCCAACAGCATAACATATGTCGGGTCTTGTACACATCATAGCATACATGAGACTTCCGACAGCACTGGAATAGGGAACTCTTGGCATCTTTTCCTTTTCCTCTGGAGTCTTAGGACCCATATCAAGGCTTAGGCTCAAATTTCTCTCCACGGGAATATCTATGGGTTTGCAGTTATGCATTTGATATCGCTCAAGCATTTTCTTAATGTATGTCTCTTGAGACAAACCAAGTAGCTTTTTAGAGCGATCTCTAACAATCTTTACTCTAAGAACATAACTAGCCTCACCCATATCCTTCATCTCAAAATTGGAGGATAACCACATTTTAGTGGCATCAATCAAATCCCTTTTATTTCCAGCCAAAAGTATGTCGTCCACATACAAAGATAGGATCACAAAACTATCTCTGGACCTCTTGATATACACACAATGATCCTCCTCCATCATCATAAACCCATCTGCTAAAATGGCTTGATGAAATTTGAGGTTCCACTGTCTTGAAGCTTGTTTCAGGCCATATATAGATCGACGGAGCTTGCAAACTTTGCGCTCTTGACCTTTGGCCACGAAGCTATCAGGTTGGTCCATATAGATCTCTTCATCCAATTCTCCATTGAGAAATGCAGTTTTTGCATCCATTTGATAGAGATCTAGATCCATATTTACGACAATAGCTAGAATGAGACGAATCGAGGCAAACCTAACAACTGGTGAGAAGGTTTCCTCATAATCAATTCCCTCCTTTTGAGTATAGCCTTTAGCCACAAGACGGGCCTTATACTTATCAATAGATCCATCTGCCTTGCGTTTGATTTTGAGAACCCACTTGTTCCCAATTGTTTTACGCCCAGGCGGAAGGTCAACCAAGTCCCAGACATGATTGTTATTCATAGACTCCATTTCTTCCTGCATTGCATTGATCCATTCCCTAGTAGTGGGGCCTGCAAGAGCTTCCTGAACAGTTTTAGGCTCTTCATCATCCATTGGAGCTATCATGAAGGCCTCCCCCTCAATCTCAAAATGACGACGGGGATCCTACCTCTAGCACTTTTACGTGGTTGAGGTTCCATTTGATTTCACTCCACTGGAGTTGGGCTACCAGATGTGCTGCTCCCACTAGCCACGTGAGGATGAGGAATTTCATCTATTCGCTCAATTGATTTGTCATGAGTGACAGAATCTGAGATTTCCAATTCATAAAATTGGAAATCCTTAGTTACCTCGCCTCTGCTAGGAAAATCCTCCTCTAGGAAGGTGGCATCTCGTGACTCAATTTCTGTCACACTTCCATCAGCTTCTTCACCAATGAAAACATATCCCTTAAAATATTCAGGATATCTAATAAAGATACATTTCTTTTCTCTTGAACCCAACTTCCCATACCTATGAGAAGTTTGGTGAACAAAAGCTGCTGATCCCCATGGTCGTAAATTACCTAAATCAGGTTTTTCACTGGTCCATAGCTCATGTGGAGTGGAAGGTACAGACTTAGAGGGTACACGGTTAAGGATGTAGGCTGCAGTCAATAATGCATCTCCCCAGTAAGAGATAGGTAAATTAGCTTGCGCCATCATCGATCTAACCATGTCAAGAAGGGTTCTATTCCTCCTCTCTGCAACACCATTTTGTTGCGGAGTTCTAGAAATAGTTAGCTGTCTTGCTATCCCTTTTTCATCACACAATTTCTCAAATTGCTCAAATAGATATTCACGACCACGGTCAGTTCTAAGAGCTTTAACCCTTCTGTCTAATTGATTCTCAACCAATCTAATATAGCGTTGGAAGCAATCGAATGCTTCTGACTGGTGGGAGATCAAATAGACATGACCATATCGAGTAAAATCATCTATGAATGTGATGAAATATGATGCACCATGCCTTGCCCTCACATTCATTGGGCCACAGATGTCTGAATGAATAAGCTGCAGGGGTATTATGGCTCTCACAGCTTTGCCAAATGGTTTTCTAGTTATTTTTCCAGCCAAACAATGCTTGCAAGTAGGCAAGTCAACTTTAGCGAGTGGGCCAAGAAGACCCTCTTGAGCTAACCGTTTCATTCTCTCTTGGCCAATATGTCCTAATCTAGCATGCCATTTTAAATCATCACAGATATTATTGCTAGAAGAGGCAATAAAAGAAAAACAACTACTGATATTATTACAAGTAGAAATAGTGTCCAACACCATAAAACCATCTGACAAATATCCACAACCATAATAAGTTGTTCCCAAATACAACATAACACAACCATTTTCAAACACACATTTAAAAACTAAACCTAGAAGGACTAGAACTGAAACAAGACTTCGACGGATGTCAGGTGCATATAGTACGTCATGAAGATACAACGTCGCCCACCTCAAAATCCAATTTGCGGTGCCGATCCCAAGGACCTCTACTGAGTTGTTTCCCATGTAAATCGTCTACTCCCAACTAGAATCTGAATGAAACTCCATGTATGCTGTCCGATCTCTCGCTATGTGGTCTGCCGAAGTCTACACCAAATAGGAACAGCCAAAGAAGCATTAAACAACTACTAACAAATATAGTAGAGTCGGACGTTGTATCACATACATGTGGCTCCGCACTCATGAGCAAGTGACCCAACTTGTTGCAATTGTAACAAGCCATCTTAGTCTTGTCTTTCTTGCCACCGCGCTGTCCACGCCATGCTTAGCATATCTAGCCTTCTTAGGATTCGGTCCAAAGATCTCTACCCCATTTAGGTGCTCCACCTCTACCTCTTCCGCTTAGAGCCAAATGCTCAGGCGAGCTAGCCTCACCATGTATGCCTCCCTCACTGGTTTCTCACCGGCGATCCTCCTCGAGTTCCACATGGCGAGCAACATCATCAAAAGTCTTGATGTTATCATTATGGGTGAGGTTAACCCGCATGTGCTCCCATGAGCTAGGTAGAGAACGGATGACAGCCTAAACATGTTGTTCATCAGATAGCTCATGTCCTGCCGCTCTCAACTCGTTAATCATGTTTGACATAACAAGAAGATGCCGCCTCATCGAATGATCATGGCTTCTTATAACCGCAAACTTGAGAGTGAGTCGCGCCGCCTAGTAGTGGAAGTCCCACCATACCGAGCTTAACAAAGATCCCAAACCGCCATAGCCGATCGATACCTCAAAACGCAAAGATGATATCATCTCTCATGCCGCCAAGATCAATATGCGAGCAACACGGTCCTTCCTCTTCCAAGCTTGGAAGGCTTCATGATCACGCTTATGCCGCGCTAAAGGTTGCCCTACCAGTTCACCATCGACAGTTATGGTTTCCAGATATCTTGCTCCTCGAGGAGATATCAATCTTGCGATGCCAAACATCATAATTTTTCTCATTCGGTTTCTCCCCTTATTGAGGTCAAGAACGATGCTCTTGGTAGCACTATAATCAACTAGAAACATAATAAATGGCACATAATTAATAACTAGCATAATTCATACAACATTTTGTCAGATTATTTGAACAATTTAATAATAATCTAACTGAAGTCATGGAATCGAAAGAAATGTAATACATCCAATCATCTCCCATTAACAAAGTTTTATCATTATTAAATCATTCAATTGTGTGCAAAATCTAGGAATTAGGCGAGAAATTTTCTAGAAAAATATTCTACCAACCTAAAACCGCCCACTCAAATATATATCATGACATGTTATTAAGCATGCTAATTAACAACACATAATTAAGCATGTTAATTAATTTGTAGGAAAAAAATTAATTTTATGCTAAACATGCCATGAAATAACAACTTATAGACTTCAATAGGGTCAAATTGCAATTAATTAAAATTTTCTGGGTATAACAGTAATTTTATACTAAACTGGGCTAAACTGTAATTTTTCAGAAATTGTGTCAAATCTGTAAATTTCCAAAATGGGTCAAAACTGCAATTTTTCAGAAACTGGGTCTGTTTGCAAAAATAGAAATGTTTTAGACTAAACTGTAAGTTTACACCAAAAAATTGGGTCTGATTGCAAGTTTTCAGAACTTTGGGTTTCTGTAATTTTACACAAAACAGATTCTGGCTCTGTTTATAAAATTCTGGTAATATAAGGGCTTATGTGTAATTTAGTAATAACTGTGATTTTATCATGTCTGCAATAAAAATAAATTCAGGGGTCGAATAGCAAAACCCACATATCATCTTCAACCTTTCACCCTAAACTAGGTTGCATCATCTCAACTTTGAATGAGCATAACCTTTCGATCGTTAATCCAAAAAATGCAAATAATATGTCTATGGAAAGCTCTCACATAGATCTACACATAGGGATTTATAACCGATCAAAAAAGTTAATAACCAGAGAGATATATGAATGCAAACATCAGGCTATTCAAAAACGTATTAAAATTCAAAATTTGATATCTCTCAAACCACATGACGGTTTCAAACGAAATTTTGCAGAGATCATCAAATTTGTATAATCTATCATTCGTATGTAATATAAGATCATAACAACAAGTATATCAAAATTTGCCATTAAACATCTAACAAGCTTTCTTTAATGGGCATATAATGATCTTACTTATCAAAGAGCACTAAATCTAGCCTTAAAGCTCGATACCAATGTTAGATTTAGAGAATAATCAACGAATCGAATCACGAAATTAAAGTTACCGATTCGAGCGTTCGAGATCTTTATCTCCGTAGGCTAGATTCACGCACTCCACGATAATCGCCGTCAATTTCCGTTTACAATGTGAAGCGAAATGTGATTCATAACTCAAGTGCCTCTTTAACTCACTTATCTAATGGCTCGGGTTCTTGTTCACGAGTGTAAAATTCACTATTCACCGGTGAGAGAAAGAAGTTTTGTAGTGTTTTATTTTGGGCATGGTTAGTTTCCATAACTACCCATATGGAGGGTTATCGCGGTTATGGAAGTAACCAATCTTCCAACTTCCTACATCTCCCACTTTCGCACATGGCGAGCATAACCAATCTCCGTCGCGTTGAAATAGCCAAACTTTGAGTCAAGTTCATACAGACAAATGAGTCGTGCGACCGGTGAATACACACACTTGGGAGCTCCAAACTAGAAACCCGTTAGGGTCGGGATGGAGACATCAACCGAAAATATGAAAGCAATTAAATAATAGTGTATCGCGGCACCCGGACTTATTTGGTTACACAGAATTAAGCGTATCTAAATCCCTCACTAGATCCACACTCAATCCTTTCTAAACTTCACATGTATCCACAATTGTGTCTGGCGGCATTAAAGCGACACAAGCGGCTAGCCGGTGAATACAAGTGATGTGTGTAATTCAGTTAGTCTTCCTTTAGCCCTCATGCCACTTAGTCTCGAGCTAACTGCTTGCCCAGTAATGTCCCATTAGGCCGAATCAATCATGACCATAGGTAACACACTAGAGTAGCTATCATTAACTCCGCACTTTATGACATAGTCAAAAGTCACATAGGGTACAAATGAGATCATTTTTGACCTTTAGGACTCACACAATGAGGAAGCAGGGACCCATTCACTCATTTCCTTATTTGGTCGCTAAGCACATGCAGTATGAAATGCATGCTACGGTGGAGAACTCTACCAATTTAGAGTGTATGTCTTAAACTCTAAACACCGTACAGGTCTTAGTCCAGTCGCGTCATAAGCGCCAACTCGAGATACTCATTTGCTCACTTTCAACAGCGCCAAATAAATTTCTCGTACCTGGCCTTATGTATAGGTTTCATGAATGGTGGGGAAACATTCATGTTGGCTCTTTATTCTCTTAAAAAAAACCTCATCTTGGTCCTTACCAAGACGACATTAAAATTTGAGTTATACTCGCTTTCATAGCGCAATAACTAACACGTGTCTCATCTTTGCTCGCTTCATCAGCGCCAAAAGGCGATTGTTCGTGTGAGAGAACCAATCTTAACCTATCGACATACTTCTTAGAATTTGCTAGTTTTCGAATGATACTTTGTGCCACAAATATATGTGAATATATATCTACTCGAGTTTAATACATCATACAAGTGCAATAAATGTATCATCTTATAATACAAAACATAAAGTAGTCAACAAATCATAAGTATAGTCATATTCTCTGTGATCCTAGAGATTTAACATGTGAAATAAATAAATCCTAGCAATAGGTTTGGTAAATGGATGCGCAACCATCGACTCGTAGAAATATGTTGTAAGACTACCTCATACGTGCCATCATGTCTCTGATGAAGTGATATCTCAGTTGTATGTGCTTGGTTTTCCCATGATACTTGGGATCCTTGGAGTAGGCAAGTGCAGCCATACTATCACAGTTGATTGTCACAGGATCAGATGCATCAGTGACAATCTCTAAATGTTGCATGAATCTCCTTAACCAAATAGCTTCCTGCACTGCTGCAGAACATGCTATGTACTCAGCCTCCATGGTAGATAGGGCTACACAAGATTGCTTCTTACTGCTCCAAGATATAGCACCATTATTGAGCAGAAAAGCATACCTTGATGTTGATTTGCGCTCATCTAGATCACCTCCCCAATCAGCATCACTGTAACCTACTAAGCGCAAATCTCTACCATAGTAACACAACACATAGTCTGATGTCCCTCTAAGATATCTCAAAATCCTCTTGACCACCTTCCAATGCGCAAGTCCTGGATTTACTTGAAATCGGCTGACAAGTCCAACAGCATAACATATGTCGGGTCTTGTACACATCATAGCATACATGAGACTTCGGCAACCTTGGAATAGGGAACTCTTGGCATCTTTTCCTTTTCCTCACGGAGTCTTAGGACCCATATCAAGGCTTAGGCTCAAATTTCTCTCCACGGGAATATCTATGGGTTTGCAGTTATGCATTTGATATCGCTCAAGCATTTTCTTAATGTATGTCTCTTGAGACAAACCAAGTAGCTTTTTAGAGCGATCTCTAACAATCTTTACTCTAAGAACATAACTAGCCTCACCCATATCCTTCATCTCAAAATTGGAGGATAACCACATTTTAGTGGCATCAATCAAATCCCTTTTATTTCCGGTAAAAGTATGTAGTCCACATACAAAGATAGGATCACAAAACTATCTCGGACCTCTTGATATACACACAATGATCCTCCTCCATCATCATAAACCCATCTGCTAAAATGGCTTGATGAAATTTGAGGTTCCTTGTCTTGAAGCTTGTTTAGGGCCATATATAGATCGGCGGAGCTTGCAAACTTTGCTCTTGACCTTTGGCCCGCGAAGCTATCGAGGTTGGTCCATATAGATCTCTTCATCCAATTCTCCATTGAAATGCGGTTTTGCATCCATTTGATAGAGATCTAGATCCATATTTACGACAATAGCTAGAATGAGGCGAATCGAGGCAAACCTAACAAGCGGTGAGAAGGTTTCCTCATAATCAATTCCCTCCTTTTGAGTATAGCCTTTAGCCACAAGGCGGGCCTTATACTTATCAATAGATCCATCGCCTTGCGTTTGATTTTGAGAACCCACTTGTTCCCAATTGTTTTACGCCCGGAAGGTCAACCAAGTCAGAACATGATTGTTATTCATAGACTCCATTTCTTCACGCATTGCATTGATCCATTCCCTAGTAGTGGGGCTGCAAGAGCTTCTGAGCAGTTTTAGGCTCTTCATCATCCATTGGAGCTATCATGAAGGCCTCCCCTCAATCTCAAAATGGCGGCGGGGATCCTACCTCTAGCACTTTTACGTGGTTGAGGTTCCATTTGATTTCACTCCCTTTGGAGTTGGGCTACAGATGTCTTTGCTCCCACTAGCCGTGAGGATGAGGAATTTCATCTATTAGCTCAATTGATTTGTCATGAGTGAATCTGAGATTTCCAATTCATAAAATTGGAAATCCTTAGTTACCTCGCCTCGCTAGGAAAATCCTCCTCTAGGAAGGTGGCATCTCGTGACTCAATTTACGTCACACTTCCATCAGCTTCTTCACCAATGAAAACATATCCCTTAAAATATTCAGGATATCTAATAAAGATACATTTCTTTTCTCTTGAACCCAACTTCCCATACCTATGAGAAGTTTGGTGAACAAAATTCTTGATCCCCATGGTGGTAAATTACCTAAATCGGGTTTTCAGCGGTCCATAGCTCATGTGGAGTGGAAGGTACAGACTTAGAGGGTACGGTTAAGGATGTAGGCTGCGATCAATAATGCATCTCCCGGTAAGAGATAGGTAAATTAGCTTGCCATCATCGATCTAACCATGTCAAGAAGGGTTCTATTCCTCCTCTCTGCAACACCATTTTGTTGCGGAGTTCTAGAAATAGTTAGGCTGTCTTGCTATCCCTTTTCATCACACAATTTCTCAAATTGCTCAAATAGATATTCGACCACGGTCAGTTCTAAGAGCTTTAACCCTTACGTCTAATTGATTCTCAACCAATCTAATATAGCGTTGGAAGCAATCGAATGCTTCTGACTGGTGGGAGATCAAATAGACATGACCATATCGAGTAAAATCATCTATGAATGTGATGAAATATGATGCACCATGCCTTGCCCTCACATTCATTGGGCCACGGATGTGCGAATGAATAAGGCTGCGGGGTATTATGGCTCTCACGGCTTTGCCAAATGGTTTTCTAGTTATTTTTCCAGCCAAACAATGCTTGCAAGTAGGCAAGTCAACTTTAGCGAGTGGGCCAAGAAGACCCTCTTGAGCTAACCGTTTCATTCTCTCTTGGCCAATATGTCCTAATCTAGCATGCCATTTTAAATCATCACAGATATTATTGCTAGAAGAGGCAATAAAAGAAAAACAACTACTGATATTATTACAAGTAGAAATAGTGTCCAACACCATAAAACCATCTGACAAATATCCACAACCATAATAAGTTGTTCCCAAATACAACATAACACAACCATTTTCAAACACACATTTAAAAACTAAACCTAGAAGGACTAGAACTGAAACAAGACTTCGCCGGATGTCAGGTGCATATAGTACGTCATGAAGATACAACGTGCGTCCACCTCGCAAATCCAATTTGCAGGTGCCGATCCCAAGGACCTCTACGCTGGAGTTGTTTCCCATGTAAATACGTCTACTCCCAACTAGAATCCGACGAAACTCCATGTATCTTTGTCCGATCTCTCGCTATGTGGTGGGTTCTTCTTGAGTCTGATCCAAATAGGAACAGTTTCAGCAAGCATTAAACAACTACTAACAAATATAGTAGAGTCGGACGTTGTATCACATACATGTGGCTCAGTGCACTCACGAGCGAAGTGACCCAACTTGTTGCAATTGTAACAAGCCATCTTAGTCTTGTCTTTCTTGCCACCGCGCGTCGCAGCTTAGCTTAGCATATCTAGCCTTCTTAGGATTCGGTCCAGCATCTCTACCCCATTTAGGTGCTCCACCTCTACCTCTTCCGGGCTTAGAGCCAAATGCTCTGTGCGAGCTAGCCTCAGCCATGTATGCCTCCCGGGTTTCTCGGTCGGCGATCCTCCTCGAGTTCCACATGGCGAGCAACATCATCAAAGTCTTGATGTTATCATTATGGGTGAGGTTAACCGCATGTGCTCCCATGAGCTAGGTAGAGAACGGATGGCGACCTAAACATGTTGTTCATCGGATAGCTCATGTCTGCCGCTCTCAACTTCGTTAATCATGTTTGACATAACGGTAAGATCTTTGCCTCATCGAATGATCATGGCTTCTTATAACCGTCAAACTTGAGAGTGAGTCGGCGCTGTCTAGTAGTGGAAGTCCCACCATACCGAGCTTAACAAAGATCCCAAACCGCCATAGCCGACCGATACCTCTCAAAGCGCGGCATGATATCATCTCTCATCTTTCGGCATCAATATCGCGAGCAACACGGTCCTTCCTCTTCCAAGCTTGGAAGGCTTCATGATCACGCTTATCTTTGCGGTGTTGCGGCTTCGAGGTTGATCAGCGATTGTGTTATGGTTTCCAGCATATCTTGCTCCTCGAGGAGATACTGAATCTTGCGATGCCAAACATCATAATTTTTCTCATTCAGTTTCTCCCCCTTATTGAGGTCAGCAACGATGCTCTTGGTAGCAGCTATAATCAACTAGAAACATAATAAATGGCACATAATTAATAACTAGCATAATTCATACAACATTTTGCTGCATTACCTTGAACAATTTAATAATAATCTAAGCGAGTCATGGAATCGAAGAAATGTAATACATCCAATCATCTCCCATTAACAAAGTTTTATCATTATTAAATCATTCAATTGTGTGCAAAATCTAGGAATTAGGCGAGAAATTTTCTAGAAAAATATTCTACCAACCTAAAACCGCCCACTCAAATATATATCATGACATGTTATTAAGCATGCTAATTAACAACACATAATTAAGCATGTTAATTAATTTGTAGGAAAAAAATTAATTTTATGCTAAACATGCCATGAAATAACAACTTATAGACTTCAATAGGGTCAAATTGCAATTAATTAAAATTTTCTGGGTATAACAGTAATTTTTATACGAAACTGGGCTAAACTGTAATTTTTCAGAAATTGTGTCAAATCTGTAAATTTCCCAAAATGGGTCAAAACTGCAATTTTTCAGAAACTGGGTCTGTTTGCAAAAAATAGAAATGTTTTAGACTAAACTGTAAGTTTACACCAAAAAAAATTGGGTCTGATTGCAAGTTTTCGTAAACTTTGGGTTTCCCTGTAATTTTACACAAAACAGATTCTGGCTCTGTTTATAAAATTCTGGTAATATAAGGGCTTATGTGTAATTTAGTAATAACTGTGATTTTATCATGTCTGCAATAAAAATAAATTCAGGGGTCGAATAGCAAAACCCACATATCATCTTCAACCTTTCACCCTAAACTAGGTTGCATCATCTCAACTTTGAATGAGCATAACCTTTCGATCGTTAATCCAAAAAATGCAAATAATATGTCTATGGAAAGCTCTCACATAGATCTACACATAGGGATTTATAACCGATCAAAAAAGTTAATAACCAGAGAGATATATGAATGCAAACATCAGGCTATTCAAAAACGTATTAAAATTCAAAATTTGATATCTCTCAAACCACATGACGGTTTCAAACGAAATTTTGCAGAGATCATCAAATTTGTATAATCTATCATTCGTGCGAATATAAGATCATAACAACAAGTATATCAAAATTTGCCATTAAACATCTAACAAGCTTTCTTTAATGGGCATATAATGATCTTACTTATCAAAGAGCACGAAATCTAGCCTTAAAGCTCTGATACCAATGTTAGATTTAGAGAATAATCAACGAATCAAAAATGCGGAATTAAAAGTGACCGATTTGAAGCGTTCCAGGATCTTTATCTCCGCCGGCTAGATTCACGCACTCCACGATAATCGCCGTCGAATTTCCGTTTACAATGACGAAACGGAAATGTGATTCATAACTCAAGTGCCTCTTTAACTCACTTATCTAATGGCTCGGGTTACTGTTCACGAGTGTAAAAATTCACTCTTCACCAGTGAGAGAAAGAAGTTTTGTAGTGTTTTATTTTGGATGGTTAGTTTCCATAACTACCCATATGGAGGGGTTATGTGGTTATGGGCGTAACCAATCTTCCAATTTCCTACATCAATTCAAAATGTGAAAGGGAGCTGATGAATGAGGAGGGTATTCAAGAGTCAACTGTCATGCATCTCTGATTGTAGGAGTTGTGTACGTAGTTCTTCATGTACCATTGGTGACATAACGCGCATCTGTATGCATCTAAAGATATCTAGGTACGCTATCACACATTATATTAAAAAAAAGCTATCTAGGTGTAGGCGTTAAAAATTACTTATCAGTACCCGAGCAAGACTCGTGACGGTGGGTTGACAACCGACGATCCATTCGACAAACCGACCCAAAAACGCTGACGATATAGCGACGCCGCAAAACACATAAAGCGAGTCGACAAGCGCATGAAGTGAGTCGGCAAGGCGTACAAGTCAACGAAACGACGTATCGTGGAATAAACCCGATGACGAAGTTCGACGAGGCGAGTTGACTAAACTCAAACGCCGACGAGACGGAATCAACCGTACTTAGTCCGTCAGCGCAAATGAGCCGTCGAGCTCAGCCGTCGGATACGGACTCAAACACAACGGCAACATCCGGAGGAAGATTACGCCGAAATCGAGTTTCAGGGCTTAAATGAAGAATCAACCCGACAAGGCTTCAAGTGGCCGGCGCTTAAGTCGGAGGCAGCAAAGCGGCGCCGCCACCTGTCACGGCGTCCCCAGCCTGGCTGTCCCTTGTCAGGCTTATTTACCCCTCTTGAACCCCCTATCAGAGAGGAGGGGGTCTTCATTGAGGAGGTTGGAAGAAAAGAAGGGGATTCGGTCGGGAGTTTTGGATTTTCTGAGATTCCAGAGAGAGTTCTCGCGAGATCTACGAGCCTTCATTACACAGATCCGAGCACCGGCGAGTACGAATTCGATCTACGTCAGATCTACATAGCGAGGTAAGCGAATCCGGGTCGAACTACAGATACCCTCTAGATTGAGCTTCGTCTTAATCTCAGGGATAGCGCTGTGATTTCTCCTAGTAGAACTCACCCGCTCCTGCGATCCTCTCCTTCGTGAGTGCGATCCCCGTAGGCATTTCGTTTCCTTCGTGAAACGAACCCCTTTACGTCTGTAGTTCCAGAATCCGGGTTTCTACCAGGATCTAAATTGCGCGGTGGTCCACGGACTAAACAAGTCCCCAAGACAGCGAAGAACCCACCTGGCGAGGATCGAATAATAGAGATCCGAGCGTTTGTTCATTGAAGGAAAAAGTTATAATTGTAAGCCTTAAATAAAAGGCGCTTTCTTTTGTTTGAATTTTGTTGTAGGCCAACGAAGCTGTAAATAAATTCAAAACAATGAATACAAAACCAACTTTCCCCGCGAACACTAGGTACATACGCATTGGATTCTTTCATCTTTACTTTTTTATATGGGAACAAGCTACTCTGCTCCCTCTAACTGGCACATAAGTTTTTGATTTCTTTTTGCTAAAAGATTGCCCCATGTGTAATAATGTGACCAACATTATAATTTGGTCATGTATGGGCTTAACCGGTCCCAATAGATTGAATAGTCATGTTACCAGACAAGAAGAGGAAACAAATCATTGATGAAGTGATGCAAGTGCAAGTGAATAGTGAAGGAAAGGAATTGTAAACTGTGAAATAATCCTTTTTTATATTGTTTTTAAGGCTAAATATCAGAAAACCCACTCTTAACTTTCTACAATTATCAAGCAATCCTCCATAACTTCAAAATATCAGAAACCCCACTAAGTTTAGGGGTTGCCAGAGAACTCCCTTCAACTTTCAACTTTAGAGGAAAAAAAAATCTCTAGCGAGAACCATAATTTTCACTAGCAAAAGTATCCCTCTGTGTAATTTTACCCAGCCATGTGAAAATTGCACTTAACAATGTTAGCGGCTTTCATGAAAAATATCCTAAAGTTGAAGAGGTATTTTTATAACCCCTAAAGTTAAAGGGTATTCTGATACTTCGAAAATTACTGAAGCTTAGGTGATAATAGTCAAAATTAAGGGGGTTTTCTAAAATTTAGCATTAAAATGGTTTTTGTAATAGAGGGATTAATAATTCACAACTTCAATTCCCTTTCTTCAGTAGTCACTGTCACACGCATTACTCAATGAATGAATGATTTCCTCTTTTGACAACTGGACTTCTCAGTCCCTTGGGACCATTAAGCCCATGCGTGATCAAATTATAATCACTGTGACATTACACATGCGTAATGTATTCTTTAGCCAAAATAAATTCAAAAACTATGTACCAGTTAGATTGAACAGGGTAGTTTGTTCCCATACAATTAAGGAAAGAAAAAAAAGAATCTGACGCATATGTACCTTACTAGCTATAGGTGCATACATGATGTGCACGTACAACCAAGGTTTTAAATATTGGATGTCGGGTTCATGTCGGACGGCTAAAATCCATGTCGGATAGCGGAAATCAGGGATATATCGGGGGACATGGACTAAATATCGGATTGCCATATCGGGTGGTGCGCCTATGTATAATATCATGTCCTAAATGCAATCTAAGCATTCCTAAATTCAATTTAAGCATACTTTATAAATTCTATAGTCTAAACATATAAAAAAGTAAATAATATATGATGTTTAGGGTCACTAACTGATTGTAGAAATATGATTCTCGATTGCATCTTGAAACATTCACCAGAGGGAGAGAGAGATAGATTGAGAGAGAGACAAAGAGATTGAGAGAGATAGACTCAGAGAGAGAAAGAGAGACTGAGAGAGAGACAAAGAGATTGAGAGAGAGACAAAGAGATTGAGAGAGAGACAAAGAGATTGAGAGAGAGACAAAGAGATTGAGAGAGAGACAAAGAGATTGAGAGAGAGACAAAGAGATTGAGAGAGAGACAAAGAGATTGAGAGAGAGACAAAGAGATTGAGAGAGAGACAAAGAGATTGAGAGAGAGACAAAGAGATTGAGAGAGAGACAAAGAGATTGAGAGAGAGACAAAGAGATTGAGAGAGAGACAAAGAGATTGAGAGAGAGACAAAGAGATTGAGAGAGAGACAAAGAGATTGAGAGAGAGACAAAGAGATTGAGAGAGAGACAAAGAGATTGAGAGAGAGACAAACATCGACCATTTGCCCTAGTTTTTTTTTGCTATCGGGTTCATATCTCTCAGAATAGGTTAAAAGTAAAACGGGTTTGGGTTTTCAGCACTAAACCCAAACCCGGTTAGAAAAAAATAGCAAGGAAAAAGGCCATATCGGCCGATTTTTCAAAGCCCAAGTCGTGTCGCTCGAGCTCTCAAACCGATATGTCGGCCGACATGTCGGACATGTCGGCCGATATTTAAAACACTGCGTACAGCACCACCCACCAGTGATATACGGAGGACTATGTATACTATACACAGAACTCCTACAAATGGGGGATGCATCAAAGTTGACTCTCAATTAGGGGTGCAAACGGTCCGGATGTATCCGGACCAATCGCAACCATATTCGTTTATAAAGCGGATGTGGTAGGAAAAAATTAAAACCGGTTGGATATGGTTTCGGATATGGTTATGATTTTAATTTTTTATCTGGATATCGTTTTAAATACGGTTATCGGGTCGAAATTCGGATACGGTTTGGATATCCGGATATTTAAAATGTGCATACTTCTATTGGGTCGGGTCTATAACATATACTCATGTTATCCGCAACCCGACCCGAATTCAACTCAATCAAAAAAGTCCAGAGAGCTAACTTCACGATCTCAAACTTCAGTCTTTCCTGGGCGCTGTTCCTCCAAGCTCCGCCTCCGCCTCCAAGCTCCGGCTCCGGCTCCGGCTCCCTTCCGCCTCCGCCTCCGCCTCCGCCTCCAAGCTCCGGCTCCGGCTCCCTTCCGCCTCCGCCTCCGCCTCCGGCTCCCCTCCGTCTCCGCCTACGCCTCGTCCTCATCTCTATTCGGCTGTTCAAGAAGTCCGCCTCGTCCTTTTCTTCATCAACGACCATCAACGCGGACCTCCTCTTCTTCTCCCAAGATTCTCCTCCTCAATTTCGTATATCGCTAAGGTGAATTCAAAACCCTAATTTGTTGATGCCCTAATTTTTTTGTTTGATAAAAGCCCTAATTTCTAGCCATTTGTTGACTGAAGTGAAAAGCCCTAATTTGTTTGATAAAAATCCCTAATTTATTAAGCTTTCCTGATCAGCCTGTGAATGAATATATTGACTCAGAAGTTAGGCATGTGCTCCTGGGACAGGTTGGTTCATCGTTTCTCATCAAGCTTTCCTGCTAATATCTATCTGAATCTGTGTAGCAATGTTCTGGATTTTTTTTGCGTGCAAGTATATTAATTTTTAGTTATATTTGATTTGCGAGTTATTAAAGTCATATGTATTTTTTTGTCATATCCTATTCAAATCCATTTCCCAAATATCCGATTAATATCTGAATCATATCCGTATCCGATTCTCTAATATCCAAACAGTATCCACTTCCGTTTAGTGCGGATATGGTAATGCTTTTTTCTTACCGATGAATATCCGAACCGTATCCTTATCCGTTTTCAGAAAGTGGATATGAATATGGTAAGTGTCAGATCCGAACCGTATCCGAACCGAATGCACCCCACCCTCCTAATTCAACAGCGCGCTTTAACATTTTCCGAATCGTCCAAAGCTAAACCAGTTGAAATTTAATCTTTGTTTTACTAATGCACTATTATTTGACTGCCAATACAAGGAGTTGTTATCTTGAAATTAAACTTGTTAACTAAATTAGTTAGGTTCTAAACTCCATACTTTGATGCAAACATTTCACTAGAAAATAAAAATTGATATTGCATTTTTGTCCTTCAACCCCCATGAGGACCGTGGGATCAAGGCCATTT
The DNA here is from genome assembly GCA_012295165.1 of Asparagus setaceus. Classification (NCBI taxonomy): domain Eukaryota; kingdom Viridiplantae; phylum Streptophyta; class Magnoliopsida; order Asparagales; family Asparagaceae; genus Asparagus; species Asparagus setaceus. The sequence goes on from CM022706.1 coordinate 7,905,559, forward strand.
AGCAACCCACCTTTCTAATCCTTTGAGGAAATTTCCACTAAACTTAAATTCTCAATTGAGTAAAAAGGTTGAAGTTAATACAAGAATGTCACCGCTTTAATGTAAAAAATTATTTTGAACCTTGAAAGCAAAGAAATTAGGAAAAGTCTATAATCTTATCGGAAAACAAATTAAATTTTGCTAGAACAGGTTGCCACCATTATCGTAAACATGGTTGTCGTAGTAAATGACAACAATTGATATATATATATATATATATATATATATATATATATATATATATATATATATATATATATATATATATATATATATATATATATATATATATATATATATATATATATATATATATATATATATATTGCTAATTGCAGATATATAGTCATCATAGATGAGTAGCGAGAACATAACAATTGCCAACACTATCTTAGAAACAAAGTGGCCCATATTAATCTCTAATTTTCTTAGCATTATGGTGGCAATTGTTATGATTCTTCTACTCTTATATGAGAACTCAACTCAGCTCTCCTCTGAATAGGCACAAGACAACGGTCTCTTTTATAGATGGATATCAGTGATTGTGTTTCCTGGACTTTCCTTTATTATTTTTTTATTTTTATTTTTTAGAGCAGGGGATGGGAACTGACAAGTATAAACCCTAGATAAACCCTAGCCAATTCATTCAAATTTTCAAAAATTAAATACATGAGTACAAGGATCCAAGACATGTTTCCTGAATTGTTATGACACTTAAAAAGTTTTTCCATAATTTTAATGGAAAAAAGAAGAGTAAAATATCACTAGCACGTGTCCCTCTCCTTTGTTGATCAATTATGAAATCAATGAGATCGCGCATAAAGAAAATGATCTTTTCTAGTAAGTGACAAATGTTGGAAATATGACATACAACGAGGCGGAATATGCATATCATGAGAATTAATCGAAATTAATTAGAATTAGAAGAATACCTAGAACGCTTTCCAAATCTCTTCAATTATCTGTTCTAAGATCAATCCAAAATTGCTTCCTCAAGAGAAAAAACCTCCAATTGAAATCCACCCGTCATCGAAGAGGAGCAATACTGAGAGATAGGTTCTCAATTTTCTATTTATGTTATTCTCTTATTATCTTCATAAGATTTTCTCTTCTTCATAAGGCTACATATGAACCCTATATATAGGATTAGATCACCTTAAGAGATTTTAACTTTAAACAATTCATAAATGTTCAAAACTCTATCCATAATAATTAAAGATAGAATAGAATTATTCAAAAATTTTATCCATAACAATTAAGGATAGAAATAGAATTGCATTGCATGTAAACCTCTTCTAATGACATTAGTGAGACCAATTGGGTCCTATATCGAGAACCAATTATTAATCAAATTAATAATTTTAATTTAACAATCAAATCCCTATCCGACCAACTGTTCATAAAAGCTCTTTCATAATATGGGATTAATTATTAATAAATAATGTCTTACATTCAGTCCTCTCCAGTATCATTTATTTTAGGCAACTCTTTTGAGCAGGACAATTCACCTATTTGCTCATGCCTAAATTGCAATTCCCATGACATAAATAAAATTTATTTTAAAACATTAAAATATTTTATTTTTATAAAAAAATAAATTTTGAAAAATATTTTTCAAAATCACCTGCCGGCAGGAATTTAATATCTTCATGGGAATGCATAATAAATTAACTCATCATAATGAGCATACTGGATCCTATCTAGATATCCATCATTTCCCTAAATAAAATTTAGCAACCCAACATTTCAGGTTGTATAGCACTTGCTAAACAAGCTTAACCATCACATCAAAGCATACTAAATTATCAAATCGAAAATGACAATATCATAAAGTCAAAGGGATCATGTAACAATTTGAATTCCCTATCTCTTATGTGACTCGTCCTAGAGAATTTAAATGTGGTCTAGTGCTACACACATCACAATGAGTGCTTATGACATACACCCAGGGAATCTACATTCCCAGTGATTGAGACCCACCACCACATCTCACATGTCGGTGTCATGCATAATAACGTGTTATAACAAAGTTATCCTTTACTAGTTATAGGTTAAGCACAAATTTAAGAAATCTTTAAGTTAGATCATATCTCTAAGCAAGTGACCATCACAGTGCATGATCTAACAAAATAATTTCTAAGGATATATAACAATTATATAAATGATACCCAAAATTATATGTGCAACAATTAAATCTATTAACATTACAATAATATTACATAATTTATATTGGATGTTTAAGGGCATATTATTAACATTACAATAATATTCCAAAATTAATTTATATTGGGTGTTCAAGCGCATAAAGAAAATGATCTTTTCTAGTAAGTGACAAAAGGCTTTTGAAGAGAGATCAGAACACTGGGCAGAATTAGAAACCGACATCTTGTGGGACTATTGGGATTTGTTAACATCAGAAAGAGAGTAAACCTAATTTTCTATGACTAAATGGAGAATTAATGGAAGTTTATGTGCATGATTAGCTTTCACATACCTACGGTGAGCCAGAAGAAGGACCTCAGCTGCAAACTCAGGCTGCAAATTGCTGGAGGGCTTGCAAAACGAGTAGAGTTTGCATAATTATATCAGAAATTCTTTATTTGAAGTATGAGATCTTGACAGAATATAAGTTTCATTTAATATTTGATGTTTTCGAGTTGATTTTGTATCTACTTACCTGTCCTAATTAGTTTCCTGCAAATATTCATTAGAAACCTAACACTCGTATTATGAGGCAATTAAGTATACATGATAGTGAAAGACAATAGCAAAGTGCTTGATGAGCATATTTTTTAAAACAACCATAACAACTATAAATTCCCTTTTTTACACCCCTTTAAAAACTAACAATTTAAGTTGTACTAAAATGGAACTGGTGAATGAAGAGGGGATTAAGAGTTAACCTAGATGTTAAAAGAGTTATGTGTAGTTTCTACTTGTTTATATGTGGATAGGTAAGCACCGAGGGACAAATAACTATCTATAGCATTGAATTATTTTCTTCTTTCTAGGTTTGTATGAGAAGAGAAACTATATCCAATGTAACTAGTTCATCATTTCTAGGCTTGTTGGCTAATTTAACATGGGTGTGCTCATGTGTAAGGTGGTAAACCAATATTTTGATGATAACACATAAGCTTTCAGCAGGCCCAAGTGGTCCAAATAGGCACGTTGCAGTCTTTGTACTAAAAGAGGAAATCTATAATTTGATAGAGCATTAATGTGAGAGTATTGAAGAGGAAATCAATTATTTGATGAAGCCTTCATGTTAGAGTGAGTATTAAAGAAAAGAAATTCAGGCTATGAAATATCCTCTTTGGTGTTACTTAATAGACTCTTGAATGACTAGCATTGGCGAAAGAAGTGGTGGTCCTGAACTAAGCTTTCTCATTAAAACTAGTCAGTTTCTACTTGCCTAGTTTCTAAATTCATAAAGTGGTCAATTTGATTACACACGCAACTAGACTTTTTCCCTCAAATTTACTCTCATTTCTTGTGTTGGATTCTTATTAATGAGTTTCGAGAGTAGAGGGAGTTGATGGTATTTCATTAATTATGCAAAACTCAAACAATGAATTTATATTTTTGCCATGCTCTAATTACACAATAATAGCTCTAATTACACAATAATATGAATGTCAAAAAAGGTTTTATTATTTCAAAGAAAAGTAAATTAGCAAAAAACTCTAGAAGCTTATCAAAGATCAAATAATATTTTACAAGAACAAAAGAGATCAGAGTTTAAGGAGCAAAGACTTCAACATTCTTCCTTACAGCTTCAGGCGTTTGTTGAGAATAAATGAGTATTGCCAGGGAGAACGGAGTTGAGTGAAAATTTCAGATGAAATTATGGATAAGGGACTCATATCAAAGGCAGCTAAAATGTAAGAGACTAAAACCTAAATTGATATGAGCTTTGAAAAATTTCTATCCGATAAACAATTTGTTAATGGGCCCTATCAAACTTGTTACAGGGGCATGATTTGGCCACAAGTAGTTATTCAAAAATAAAAGGAGTTTTTGTTAAAACAGCACATTTTTGCTAAATAATTAGCAAAACAGACCGTTTTGCTAATTATTTAGCAAAATCGACCTCTTTTTGGCCAACAAGAGGTCGGTTTTGCAAGATAGAGCTTTTGAAACATACGGGACTATTAGTCCCGTATGATTAGTGGCCAGTAATTAGCCGCTAAAACCCACGGGACTAGTAGTCCCGTGGGTTTTCTAAACTGTTTTCAGAAGGAAAGAAGAAGAAGAAGGGCAATTAGTGGCCACTAAACATACGAGACTACTAGTCCCGTATGTTTCAAAATCTGTTTTTAACGAAACCGACTGGTCGGTTTTGCTAAATAATTAGCAAAACGGTCTGTTTTGCTAATTATTTAGCAAAAGTGGGCTGTTTTAACAAAAACTCCAAAATAAAACTTAGGAACTTTTTAAGAGGAATTATTCTAAGTTAAGTCAAGACATTTGCAACCAAAACTAGAGACTTTTGTAAAAAAATTGGAATGGCTTAAGTTTCTTTTCTCTATACTCATGCTCTCACCGTTTGCCATTAACCGAAAAAGCACAACAAATAGATGAAATAGACATTAGAACATAGAAATTAAGAAGCGAGAGATGGAAACAAGTTACAGATAAAATCTTCAGCTTTATTACCTAACATCGCATAGACGGATACATAGCAATCCTAACCATAAAATTAACAACATACTAGTTAATTAGTGCCAGCTAACAGCAAAACAAAGAAAATACAGAGAAGCCATGGACACTGCAAACACATTAAAAATTAAGAACTACATATTGGAGATCTGAGGATCACCGCCACAGTCCTCAATACTTTTTGCCAATGGTCGCCAGGTAGGGTGGACAACAAGGAAGCTTTGCCGGGCAGCAATCCTTTGCTGATGGTATCGGTGCCCCGGCTGTTGCTATTGTCATAAGCGTGAATAGTATCGCTATGATGAGCAGTAGGAAGAGCTTTGTTGCAAACATTTCTTAATTCAAATTTAAAAGGATATTTTGTTGAAGTGAGCCCAACTCTCCTCGACCCCATTTTATAGCCGAAGCAATAATTTACTTTCTGAAAAATGTAGACATGCTTAAAGCATCTACAAATCATTTTCGAAAAACTTAGCAGCATGACGATCATCTAAACTGCATTGATAAATGGACAAGCTTTGAAAAGTATGAAAGTTTGGGCATTGGTCTTTGTCATGGCATTAATGGAGGGGGGAAGAGACGATAGAGTGACTCTCTGCTCCTGTGTTGTGAATTTGTTTACTCACACTATAGATCACAAACTAACACATAAAAGTGATAGCATTTTGAAAAAAAGAAAGAAATAAATAAATACTAATGATGCAATGGTAATCAACTATAATATTAAAAATTTACCCCAAATTAAAAGAAATCTATAACATCAAAATATAAAAAAATTAACATTGATCAACTAAGAAAAGTCCAAGTTTTAAGTACAATACAAACTTTCTTAATTAGTCAATTCTGAAGTTATACAAACAGTCAAAATTTTTAGTGGCTTCACAAGCTACTAAATTAAGACACATCTATATTATATACAGAAGAATTAATTATTTTCGATTAAATTTCAAGATGAATAATTTATTTTATAGATGGAGATCAAAATTATTTCAAATTTATATGGCATATAAAGCTTTTCGTAGATCTTAAATGGCCAATAAGTATGACAGTATTTAGTAGGACATGGTACTACTTAATTATGAAATCAACGGAGGAGGAAAAAGAAAAGTGATTGATTGTTATCCCATCACGTTCGATGTTCGAATAAAAAAGAAAGAAAGTTCACCAAATTTGGATAGCAATGATGGACGCTAGACCTGCTCTAAATTTAGAATTTGTAGCCAAGAAGACGAAAAGCTGAGTTGGCTTCTATTTTTAGCTCTTTGCTCTGGTGTCATCCATTCATTCATCTTTTTGTAGCCAAAAAGATGAAAAGTACAAAAAGATGAAAAGTACAAAAAGATGAAAAGTAGGTGTAGATGAATGAATGGATGACACCAGAGCAAAGAGCTAAAAATAGAAGCCACCTCATCTTTTCATCTTCTTAGCTACAAATTCCAAATTTAGAGCAAGTCTAGCGCCCATCATTGCTATCAAAATTTGGTGAACTTTCTTCCTTTTTTATTCAAACATCGGACGTGATAGGATAACAATCAATCACTTGTCTTTTTCCTCCTCCGTTAATTTCATAATTAAGTAGTACCATGTCCTACTAAATACTGTCATACTTATTGGCCATTTAAGATCTACAGAAAAGCTTTATATGCCATATAAATTTCAGAAATAATTTTGATCTCCATCTGTAAAATAAATTAATCCTTTCGAAATTTAATCGAAAATAATTAATTCTTTTGTATATAATATAGATGTGTTCTAATTTAGTAGCCTGTGAAGCCACGAAATTTTTTTGACTGTTTGTATGTACAACTACAGAATTGACTAATTAAGAAAGTTTGTCTTGTACTTAAAATTTGGACTTTTCCTAGTTGATCAATGTTATTTTTGTTATATTTTGACGTTATAGATTTCTTTTTTAATTTAGGGTAAATAAAAATGTTGCGATGGTCTTGTGGGCATACACTAAAAGATAGGATAAGAAATGAGTGTATCCGTAGTAAATTAAAGGTTGCTCCTATTGAGGATAAAATGAGAGAGAATAGATTAAGATGGTTTGGTCATATACAATGGAGATCGCTTAGTGCACCGACTAGAAAAAGCGATAATATTATAGTTAATGGGGTTAGGAGATCTAGAGGTAGACCTAGAATGACTTGGTTAGAAGCAATTAAGAAGGATATGATTAGGACTAACTTAACGGGGGAAATGACTCATAACAGGATGGAATGAAAGAATATGATTCATGTAGCCGACCTCAAACATTTGGGATAAAGGCTTGGTGATTGTTGTTGTTGAGTTGATTACCGTTGCATCATTAGTATTTCTTTCTTTTTTTCCCCAAATTGCTATCACTTTTATGTGTTAGTTTGTGATCTGTAGTGTGAGTGAATGAATTCACAATATAAGAGCGGAGAGTCACTCTACCAGTTTGTGATCTGTAGTGTGAGTGAATGAATTCACAACATAAGAGCGGAGAGTCACTCTACCGTCTCTTCTCCCCTCCATTAATGCCATGACAAAGACTAATGCCCAACCTTTCACACTTTTCAAAGCCTGTCCATTTATGATTGCAGTTTAGATGATCGTCATGCTGCTAAGTTTTTCGAAAATGGTTTGTAGATGCTTTAAGCATGTCTTTCTATTTTTCAGAAAGTAAATTATTGCTTCGGCTATAAAATGGGCGTGATGAGAGTTGGGCTCAATTCAACGAAGTATCCTTTTAAATTTGAATTAAGATATGTTTGCACCAAAGCTCTTCCTGCTGCTCATCATAGCGATACTATTCGCGTTTATGACAATGGCAATAGCCGGGGCACCGGCACCATCAACAAAGGATTGCTGCCCGGCGAAGCTTCCTTGTTGTCCACCCTACCTGGCGACCATCGGCAAAAAGTACTGAGGACTGTGGCAGTGATCCTCAGATCTCTAGCATGTAGTTCTTAATTTCTAGTGTGTTTGCAGTGTCCTTAACTTCTCTGTATTTTCTTTGTTTTGCCGTTAGTGAGCAGTAATTAACTAGTATGTTAGTTTTATGTTTAGGATTGCTATGTATCTGTCTATGTGATGTTAGGTAATAAAGCTGGAGATTTTATCTATAAATTGTTTACATCTATCGCTTAATTTCTATGTTCTAATGTTTATTTCATCTATTTGTTGTGCTTTTTCGGTTAATGGCAAACGGTGAGAGCATGAGTATAGAGAAAAGAAACTTGACCCATTCCAATTTGTTACAAAAGTCTCTAGTTTTGGTTGCAAATGTCTCTACTTGGTTCTATTGGTCTAGACTTAGCTTATTGGTTGCAAATGTCTAGACTTAGTTTAGAATAATTCCTCTTAAATATGTAAATGCTTATATCTAAACAAATCAAATCTTATTTAAAAACATGTAAATGCTTATCTCTAAACAAATCAAATCAAAACAATCTCAATTCTATCAATAACCTTATTCTTATCCTAACAGAAACCAAGTAAAATCTGAATTATCTCAAACCGAATAAAATCTGATGATATCTCAATGAGATCTACGATGCCAAGTCCCTCTAGAATAGAATCGGGTATATTGATCCCTATCATCCCCTGTAGGTGGTCAAAAGGGTTTTGGGGTGGATAATAGGTCTATCAAAGCGTCACACCAGTAAACATCTGCAACGAGCATTGTTTTGTTTCGCCTTGGAATTTTTTTCCGTTGAATACTGTGGCTGGTAGGATAAGAGTTCTATACCATTGTACATTGTATCATTCTTTATTACAGAATAAAAATGAAATATGGGTGTTTCTTCCATGAATTGTGAATGGAATTACACCCTTCGCGAGGAAATAATTTTCGTATCACCTGTCGTTGTTGTCAGTTTCTTTTGTTTCCTTTTCTTCAGAGAAATGCATGGGTATCTATAGGGACACAAGTACAAAACATAACACTCTTCATCTATATCAACACCCCCCCCCCGCCCAAATATCCAAAAAAAAAAAAAAACCACAGCCCTTCTGTTTCCTTCAGTTTTTTTTTTTTTTGGTCGGTTTCTTCTGGAAGCGTATATCAGCATATTTTGATCTATAATTATCACCACAGATACTTGCAGGGGTCTAGAAGTTCAAGTTCATCTATAGCACTCTAGGATCTCAAAATTAAATTATTAGTTTAAGTCGGGGTCTATATTATAAAAAATGCATCATATGCAGAAGGGAAGATAATGAGGGGAACAAAAGAAAAGAAAAGGAAGAGGGGAAGAGAAGGAGAAAGTTAGAATTTGTTTGTATATGAATTTATGATTAGACAAATGTTGGAGGATATATTGCAATATATGAGCTTCATATCCATATTTTCTATTGAATATCCATAATTTCACAACTTTGAATACATACTCAAATTTGGACCGGATTCTTTGTATTTGTTTGTACCTGCTGCTATATATGCGTATAGAAATGAGAATTCAAATCTTCACTCTAATTTGGCAACACATTCATACCCAAAGAACGCAGGTGCTACTTTAAGAATATATCTTCCCCTTAGTATAGAATTAATCCTCCAATTAATCATGCATTTTACGATTTCCATATCCAATCCTTCCATTTTTGCGCTGTTTGGTGCTCTAGTATACTAATTAACACAGAGATAAGCATCTCCCTAGAGTTTGCATACCAATCCCAATGGCACAGCCACAGAAACAGGGTAAGAATCAAATGCAACTTTTTTACATCTCTTAATATTTTCACCATGCATATTTCTTATGGTTTTCATTCGTTTTTCTTTCGGTGTAATTAGCTGATGATCATGATTACGAGTTTCCAGTCGAGGAAGTTCGACTGACAGTTCCCCCAACCGATGATCCGAGCCTTCCAGTACTCACATTCCAAACGTGGGTCCTCGGCCTCAGCTATTGCTGCGTTCTGAGCACAATGGGCAGCTTTTTCAGTTTCAGGCAGCAAATGATTTACATATGAAGCACTTGTGTTGATATTATGTTGCTGGCTTCTGGAAAGTTCTTGGCCCGAGTTCTCCCTAACACGTTGGTGAGAATACCGTGGACCCAATGGACATTCTCTCTGAACCCTCATTCGTTTGATATTAAGGAGCATGTGCTTATTTCCATCTTTGTCCAGTCTAGTACTAGTTCTTCTCTCGCTGTTGAAATTGTGGCTTTGAGTAAGGTTTTTTATCATAGGAAAATCCAACTTTGGCCTTCTATGCTTCTGGTGTTGTCTACTCAGGTGATTTTCTATACTTTTAGCACAGTATTGGATACACTTTAATCCTACATGTAACTATTTAGTACAACTTAAAGATTTTTGGGTACTTATTTAAAATATACATGATTTTGAATTTAAAATCAAAGAAGATTTGGAGGACCCCTATAATCGAATATCTGTTATCATTGATACTTTCTTCAACTTTAGACTTGTTTTTTTTTTCCCCTCTTTTTGTTTCCTCATATTCTCAGCGCTTAAAACATCTTTTGTTTCTCATATTTGTCATGCGCAGTTGCTTGGATATGGATTTGCTGGTATTTTTATGAAGTTTTTATTTCATTCTCCTTACATGTGGTGGCCTGCCGTTCTAGTCTCAGTTTCTTTCTACAGGTACCAACTTTTTTCCTTTCCAGTTTGTACTTAACAATTCTATGTTGCTTACACGTCTACTATTGACTTCCATTTCTTTTTGAAATATTACAGAGCTTTGCATGTGACAGAAGAAAGACCGAAGGGCCAACTTACAAGATTTCAGTTCTTTCTTGTAGTCTCAGTCTCGAGCTTTGCATATTTCATTGTCCCTACTTACTTATTTCCTTCTATAACTGCTTTATCGTTCATTTGTTGGATATGGAAAGATTCGATAACAGCACAACAAATTGGTTCAGGCTTTCATGGTCTTGGACTTGGTTCTATTGGTCTAGATTGGAATACTATATCATCTTACTTAGGCAGTCCAATGTCCATCCAACTTTGGTCATCATTAACGCGATGATTGGATTAATAGCAAATGCTTATATATTGACACCGATATCTTATTGGACAAATTCACATAATGCAAAGAGTTTTCCGATCGTCTCTTCAGGTCTGTTTGATTCTAAAGGGCAAGAGTACAATGTAACTCGAATTATGGATGAAAATTTCCAATTTGATGAGGATGCTTACAATAACTACTCAAAGCTTTACTTAAGCGCACAATTTCCGTATCTCTATGGATTTAGCTTTGCTGCCTTTACATCGAGCATCTCTCATGTTGGCCTCTTTTATGGGCGGTAAAACTTCTTTTCTAGTGATATATTGTCTTCATGAATCACTAATGTTGGTTTGTGATTTCGTGCATCTATTTTTTTATATTTATTTATTTTTATACTTAAGTTTTATTTTGTTTTATTTTATTTTTTGTTGTAGAATTCAATGTTTCTGTTAAGCAACTCACGGGATGTTTCCTACTTGTTTTCCTAGATCCATATGGAACCAATTTAGAAGTGCATACAAGTCTTAAGATGAAGATATTCATTCCAAACTAATGAAGAAAAATTATGATTCTGTTCCTCTATGGTGGTTCTACTTTAACTTGTTCTCCATGACTGGGTTGGCAATTTTCACATGCGAAGTATTTAGGCAACAATTCCAGCTTTCTTATTGGGGAATTCTAGTATCAATCTGTCTAATTTTCTTATTGATACTTCCATATGGTGTTCTTTATGCAACTACCAGCACAGTAAGATAAAGGTGTGGTTTATGCCTCAGTTGAGTTTATATATAGAATTTGCCTCTGAAGATTTTATATTATCTCTTCCAATTGTTTTTTTAATGCAGAGATTACCACTGGGAGTCTTACTAGAGATCCTAATAGCATATATTGATCCTGGGAAACCCATTGGTAACTTGACATTTAAATCATATGCATATATGAGCATCATCTCAGCAATGGGCGCGAGTACAAATTTCAAACTAGGTCACTATTTGAAGATTCCTCCAAGGCCAATGTTTCTTGCTCAGGTATAGTTTAAGTTCTAGCGAGCTGCAAGAAAAATATCTGAATTCGTTGATTGACTTGTCTGAATTTCCCAAGTGTTCTGAAATTCCCGTACAATTGATTTTCTGTAGCAGTGAATGTTCTAAAAAGCGGCCTAGGCGGATGCCCTAAGCCTAGGCGGGCACTTGCCCACTGCTACTGGCCGCTTGCGCCACTGCCAGGCGCTTCTAAGGGCCTCCTTGCTTTTTGTAGTGTTAAAAAAACAAAATAAAACCCACTTAAACCCGAAGCCCATACCCGACCCACCCACCTCTTTTGAATTGTTAAAAAAAAAAGAAAACCCTACTTAAACCCGTACCCGACCCGAAACACATACCCAAACTCTAACTCTAACCTAATCTTTCTCTCTCTCCCCTTCTCTATCTCCTCAGTCCGCCTCTTCTTTCTAAAACAGCCGCCTCTCTCAAGCTCTCACCCTCTCTCACATCCTCACCCTCTCCTCTAACCGGATCCTCACGCTCTTGTCGGACTAGCTTCTTAGCCGGACTCTCACCGCCGGCTCGATTCTCCCGCTGCCTTCGTAAGATTTCCTTTTTTCATTTTTAAACTGTTATTTAAGCTTATTTACTGTTTTAGAAGTATATGTCACTTATAAACTGTTTTTTTTAATTTAACTAGTTGATTTTGTTCAATTTTAGTTTAATTAATTAGTTTACTTAGTTGAATTAAGTTAGTTTTAGTTAATTTTTGTTATTTTTAGTCTAATCATGTTAAATTTCAGTTAATTTTAGTTAATTTCAGTTTAATTAATTAGTTTAATTAGTTACTTTTAGTTAACTTAGTTTAATTAATTTGTTTAATTAGTTAATTTTAGTTAGTTGTAGTTAAGTTTAGTTTAATCTTGTTCAATTTTAGTTAATTTTAGTTAGTTTCAGTTTAATATGAACTTAATACACATTTTGGTGAATTATTATAATTAATTAAATTAAAAAATAGGCAAACGCCTAGGCTAGCTCCCTTCAACGCTTCGCCTAGCTTCTATAACATTGGTCAGCTGCAGACTTTATGTTCACTAAAGAACAGCCCCTCTCATAGAAAGCACCTTTAAAATGCGGTGTGAATACGAAAACCTCCTTTTTAGTTTACTTGATACAGAAACCACATCTAAAGTAGGTTCCAATAACAATAAACCACTCTGACGTATTTTCAAGTGATATATCAATGGAAATCCCTAAAATGTCTTATAAAACACGAGTGTTAAAAACACATGACACAATCTTCAACTATCGTGTATGCAAATGTCTTCTCATCCACGTGTATTTCTTAAGGCATTTAAAGGATTTCAACTGAAATTTCAGTGAACAAAAGGTTAAAGGTGGTTGATTGATAACATAACCACCATTTAAAGGTGATTCTCTATTAATTGAATTTTAAAAATGGATTTCGTATTCTCACCATATTTTAAAGGTGGTTTCTATGGAAAAGCCCTAAAAAATAATTATTGAATTTGTTTGTATGAAGCAGTTATTAGGGACAACTTTGGGATCTACTATCAACTTAGCCGTGACATGGTGGTTACTGGATTCAGTTCAGAACATATGTCAACCAGATTTACTGCCCAAGGGAAGCCCATGGACATGTCCATATGAACATTTATCCTACAATTCAGCAATCACACTTATCGTTATCGGTCCGTAAAGGATGTTTTATCCCTATGGTACATATTCAGCAATTTTCTTATTTTTCATCATTGGATTACTCGCACCCGTGCCTGTGTGGATCTTATCTCAAATATATTCTGAGAAGAAATGGATCAGCCTCATCAACTTTCCAGTTATGTTTTCAGCTGGTGCTTATATGCCACTAGTAACTCCAGTGAAGTATTGGTCTTGGTTTATAGTTGGGATAGTGTTCAACTATGTTGTGTTCAAGAAGTACGAAGGGTGGTGGGCTAAGTATAATTATGTGCTTTCATCAGGGCTTGATTCTGGGACTGCTTTTCTGGCGGTCTTAGCTTTCGTTTGCCCTTAATCTTAAGGGAATATATGGGATTAATTGGTGGGGATTGAATATGGATGATCATTGTCCTTTGGCTAAATGTCCTACTTCTCTGGGGATTGTTGTTGAAGGTTGTCCAATTATCTCTTGAACTCATGAGGTTTCATAACGATCAGTTGAGAAAGAAGATGAGGATGTATGTGATGATTGTTGGTTTATGAAGAATTAATTAAGGGCATTTCTACTTAAGTGGTAGGATACACCAAATTTCTAGTTATATGTTTTTTTATTTTATTTTATTGTTGTGCATTGTCTTCTTTTTTTTTTCCCCTCTCAAAATGTTAGTGTGTGACTTTGGAGCATCACAGGCCTCCAATATCAGGAACTTCAGAGTTAGACTTCTTTCTGGAGCAAATTTGATTTGCTCACGTAGGTTGAACTAAAATTTTCAGTTAAGGTTCAGATACCTCCTGTATAATAATGTATCCATTGAAGCTCAACTGATAGCGAAAGTTCTCTCTCTTCTTTGAATAATATCATCAGAAAGTTAGCATATAGCTCATTTACTGCTTAAAATTGTCTAAATTGTACTAAATTGCATATATGCTCATAAAATTAGTATACGTACATCTAAGTAAATGATAATTTCCCGTTGCAACTAAGAGTGTTAGATTATTGAGGTTGCTTTCGCATGGATTTCTAGTTGTATTAATTCGAATCCCGTTCATGCCAGCCAAGGCCATATTGAAGGCGGTCATTATCTCAACGGTAGGCATAAAGTCCCTGATGATCCTAATCAATTGCTGACAAGCAATTTATCCCCCTTTTTTTTTAAAAAAAACTTTTCTTTTTAAAGGTTTTGTAGATCTAGACGTGGGGCATGAAAATTTTGTTGTGTATCCTATTTGTGAGTTCGTCGCTTTGCAATTGGCGTCACTCGTGCTTTTAACGTTCTCCATCAAAATGCATCAATGTTTCTGTTCCTTTGCAATTGATGGTGCTGTTTCAAACTAGAACAAAGAGATGTATGGTTATACAAAGAGATATATGGTTAAGGAAACTGATCATTTTAGTTTGTATTGTTATTATGGGTCAAATTCATGTGGTGGAGCAAGGGGAAAATTATGATTAATTGTTTGATTTTGCATAGCGAAACAGTATACAATTTCTCAAGTAACCTGATACAATAGAGAGTTGATTTTTTTGGGAATTTTCTTTTGATTTAAACATTGACATGATGGATTTGCAATCAAAATCACCTGTCATTTACTGTCGTTGATTTCATAAGAAGTGCCGCATGCTTTAAACATTGCCATAGGTTTTTCTTTAAAGTTCTATAGAAATTAGCTTTACATGCCCCAACATTTCCGTAAATGAATTTGATCTTAATTCGTCTATAAAATGGATCCACTCTCTCAATAACAATATTTGAAAATAATTGATTCTTTCGCAAATAATGATATAGATGGGTCCTAATTAGGATTTGGTAGTTTGTGAAGTCCCTGAATTTTGACCATTTTTATGTACAACTACATAATTGACTAATTAAGAAAATTTATATTAGGTTAAATATCATAAAACCCGCTTAACTTTGGATGATTATCAGAAAACCCTTTAACTTTCAAAATATCAGAAAACCCCCCTTAAGTTTAGGGTTATCAAAAGCCCTCTTTAACTGGGGGTAATTTATGATAAAATCTCAAAGTTAAAGCGAGTTTTCGATAAAATCTAAAAGTTAAGGGGTTAGCGTAATCCCTATAATTAAGGGGATTTCTTGATATTTTGAAATTTAAGAATGGTTTTTCGATAATTGTTCAAAGTTAAGGGGTTTTCTGATATTTACCCTTTATATTATACATATAATATGGAGTTTTCTTAGTTGATAAATATTATCATTGTCTTTTTTTCCCTCTTGACATTAATGCTTTTGTTGATTAAATGTTTTTTACATTATAGCTAATTATTGTTATACTATTAATTACTAGTCTTTTCATTTAGATCCTACAATTTTCGTGTTAGTTCGTGATCACTTAAGAATGGAGTAACTAAGTATATATATACTTTATTTGATTATAGCCGACCTAGCTGATTTGCTTATTTATTGTTGTTTGGAGTTTTTTTACAATGCAATGTGGTTTGTTGTGTCTGACATGTGTTATTCCTGTACTAGGTGGGATGCACGTGTATTGCACGTAATCAAATAATTTGATTATTTTATTCAAGTTTGTGTCTTCTTTCCTCGAGAAACGATTAATTATGTCTTTATTATAACTCGCTTGTGAAGTAGTTCATAGTTACCATACAATTTATTACAAAAATAAGATCATGCTTTTAAACCTCTACTTTATGATGATAGCATGATCATAATGTTTTATAGACTAATATCAAACTTGGTATTACATCAATTTTGTAATTTCAGATTGCGTAGGGGAGAAACAAAATTTTAGATCTTCAAAGTGTCTATTTTAAATTTTAAATTTCGAGTGTTTTTGTATTTCAAAGACTTTTCAAGGTTATTTGTACTTTTTAATATTCAAGTGGATCTTTGTAGTTTTAAATTGTTTAGAGAGTGATTGAAGATTTGATTTTCATGGTATTTATTATTTTCACTTTTTTGGTTTTCTGTAACTTATGATTTTAGAAGTCTATTTATAATTTTTAAATGTTTGGGGTGTTGTATGTAATCATAGATTGTTCATGGAACTGTTAAAAATTTTCTAATTTTCAAGGTATTCGTTTGCAATTTTGCATTTTGAGGTGATTTTTATAATTTTAAGATTTTTCAAGGGGTTCTTTATATTTTTAAATTTTTAGGATGTTTTATAGAATTTCAAATTGTTTAGGAGACTATTCAAAATTTTTATATTTTAAAGGTAATTTTGAAATTTTTCAAATTTTCAGTGAGAAGATTGTTAGTAATTTTAAAATTCATGGTTCTGCCTATAATTTCATGCTATTCAGAAAGTTGTTTGAAAATTTCATATTTTTATGATTTTTGTGTAAATATGCATGCAAACTCTTATTTATTACTATATAATAAATTTATTAGCTTTGTAGAGTATACATCTTTTAGTCTCCCATTTACGCTCAAAGCCAATCCAATATAAATTTTAGACCCATCTTGTCAATATGTTTCTCAAATACCTTTTGACTCAAAGTTTAGTCAATGGGTTTGCCACATTATCGGCAGAAGCAACTTTGGTAAGGTAATGTCTGTGTCTCCTCTCTTGCCAATTTCTCTTATCAAGTGATATCTTCTTTCAATGTATTTTGATCTATGACGAGCCCTAGTTTCTCTAGCTTATACAATTGATATACTGTTATCACAATGCAAAGTGATGGAATTCGATTGTAAGAACAACACCTAACTAATCTCCAAAAAAAAAAAAAACAACACCTAACTCTTACATGAATTTTTTAATCCAAACTGCTCTTTTTATGCTTCACAAGCAGCAATATATTCTGCTTCAGTTTTAGAATAGGCTATAGTTTATTGCTTGCATCTACTTCAACTAATAGCTTCATTATTTAATGCAAAGGCAAACCCCGATGTAAATTTTCTATCATCAGGATTCGACTGGAAATCAGAATCAGTGTATCTTTCAACTTTTAAAGGATCACAACTATATACTAAACAATAATGTTCTGTTCAGTTAAGATATTTAAGAATATGACTAACTGCAGACAATCTTCAGGATTGGACTAATATTTACTAACTCCACTTATCTCTTGAGCAATATCTGGTCTAGTACACAATATTGCATACATAAGACTACCTACAGTAGAAGCATATGAGCATTGCTTCACTCTTTCTAACTGCTAATTTTTTAGAAAGAGAAACCCTGTGTCCAAAAAAATAAGAGGGTTTTTGGGAGAGCTTATGTTTTGGTCAAACTACCTTTTAAGGTAGCTTTTTCATATCTACATTTTTCGTAAAATATCAAATAAGTGAGCTTATTAGTCCCATTTTAAAAGCTGGTGTACCCCAACATTTTTAAAACTAGCTTATAAGCACACTTAAATACGATAGGTTTGACCAAACAAATTACTATTCTACCAAAAAAGTTTATATACAATTTTTATTATAAAAACCAAAAGCCACCAAAAGCTGAGATAGCTTAAAAGCTTATAAAAATAAGCCCAGCCAAACACCCCCTAAGTCTCTTCTTTGAATCTTGCAAGTTAAACTTAGCCACCACCTTACCAATATAAGTAGATTAGGATAATGCTATAATCTGTGAGCCAAATCTACTTATATAATGCCTCACCAAATCTTTCATAGAGAATTTGTTAGACAATCATAATTCAACAGTTGATAACATTGCAAAATCATTCAGATAATTCAAGTATTTGAGAAAAGTTAATTTTTTCAGTTAGAAGTATATGATAAAATCTTTTATAGAGAATTTATTAGACAACCATAATTTTTATATTTTTAAGACTTTTCAGAGGCTATTTCTAAAATTTAAATATTTGGTAGAAGTTTTAGATTGCTCAAATGGATGATCGAAGATTTCGATTTTTTCACATGTTTATAATTTTTACTTTCTTTAGAGTGTTTTCTTCAACTTCAAATTTTTGAAAGTCAGTAAATTTTAAGTTTTTAGGTGTTGTATGTAATTATAGATTGTTTATGGAATTTTTGAAATTTTCTAATTTTCAAGTTGTTTTTTCTAATTCTTAGATTTTTCCGATGTGTTTTTATAAAATTAAGCTTTTCAGGGGTTGTTTATAATTTTGATTTTTAGGGTGTTGTCTATAGTTTCAAGTTTTTAGGGACTGTTTAAAATTTTCATATTTTTTGTAATTTTTGAAATTTTTGTTGAGCGTGTTGTTAGTAATTTTAAATTATAGGTTATGCCTGTAATTTCATATTGTTCTTTAAATTATTGGTTCTGCATATAATTTCATATTGTTCAAGAGGTTGTTTAAAACTTTTAGATTTTTAAAGTTTTTAATAATTTTCAAAATTTTGGGGTGCTTTTATAACTTTTGGGTTTTTCAGAGCTCCTGATGTTTGTAATTTTAGAACTTTTAAATGGCAATTTGTAATTTATAGTCAGATAAGGGGTTGTTTGAAATTTTTAAAGTTTCAAGGACTTTTTCAAAAGTTTTTATTTCTAAGGGATTATTTATAGTTTTCTTATTTAAGGGTGCTTTGTGTAATATTTTTAACAATATTGTTTACAACATTTGGATTGTTAAGAATTTATTAAAGATATCTGTATTAATTTGAATAAGGTCACAAGTAATGTATTATAGATTTATTTAAAAGTAACTATTAATTAGGCTAGATTTATAATGTGATAATATTGTCTAATGAAAGTTTTTTCAAACTCCCACTTTTAAAAGGAGTATGATATGAATTATTGTTAAACGAAAAGTATTTATAGAAAATAATAAAACTCCAATCATAAAATCACTTAAGCTAACAAACTAAAATGATCTCTCACTCTCACACATATATAGTAGTGTAAACGAATGAATGCACACCAGCAAAACAAAGAAGTATAATTGAATGATATATAATACTGTAGATATTTTCCTTTCATCACAACATGTTGGAATTCTTTCATCTGTTAGGGGTCCCCTGTTGATATTTTCATCTCTAAGCTTTTCTTACTAAAACGAAGGATTAAGTGGTGGAAGAAAAATGTTCTTGGTACGTTATCTAAAAGAAAATTAGATCTCCTTTCTCAAATAAATTAGCTGGATGTTAAGGAGGAAAATCAATCCCTTTCTCTCTCTGAATTTGAAGAAAGAAAATCTCTCAAATCTCAATATACATCCATTAAAAAGGAAGAAGAGACGTATTGGCATCAAAGGTCTAGGGTTCAATGATTAAAAGAAGGTGATGCTAACACTTCTTTTTTCCATAAGATAGCCTCGGCACATCGTAGAAAAAATTACATTGGATCTATAAATCATCAAGGATCTGTGATATCTGATGAATCTGAAAAACAAAAAGTTTTTCTAGATTATTTTTCTACACTCTTCAGCCAAGAACATGTTAATTCTCACTTGATTGACTGGTCTCAAATTTACCCGCTAGAGGACTCTGACTTATCCACTCTTGAAGCTCCTTTCACTGATGAGGAAATTAAGAAGGCTGTTTTTAGTATGAACCCCAGCAAAGCCCTAGGACCAGATGGCTATTCTATGTCATTCTTTCAAGTCTTCTGGGATCTACTCAAGCATGATCTATCTGCTCTGATGAATTTTTTATCACTTGATTCATCACCTCTGTTCAGACTAAATAAGGTCTTCATCACTCTTATCCCGAAAGTTAAAGGATCTTCTTCTGTCAAAGATTACAGACCAATCAGTCTTATTAACTGCATTTTCAAAATTTTCAACAAGATTCTTGCCAACAGATTGTCTCCTATCATGCCTACATTAGTGGCTCCAACTCAGTCAGCTTTTCAACCAGGGAAATCCACTTTAGACTCTATCCTAATGGCCCATGAGATGATTAATTTCTAGTCCAAAAGACATAAGGAAGTGGCAATGTTCAAAATAGATTTTGCCAAAGCCTTTGACTCAATTAATTGGTCTTTCTTGATTCAACTCCTTAAAGTTAGAGGCTTTGGTGATAAATGGTGCACATGGATATTTCATATTATATCTTCCTCAAAGTGTGCAGTTCTAATCAATGGCACCCCTTCCAAATTCTTCTCTTGTAAACAGGGTCTCAAGCAAGGAGATCCTCTATCTCCAATGCTCTTTAACTTAGCAGTTGATGTCTTGCATAGGATGGTCCTAAATAATGTAGAGGAAGGTACTCTCTCCAGTCTAAATGTTAAGGAACCACTAAATCATGTCAGAAGTTTACAGTTTGCATATGACACACTTCTTTTTGTTAAAAGCTCCCTTCAGGATACTGCTGCTCTAAAGGCCATCCTTAATAATTTTGAAGATATCTCAGGACTGAGTATTAATTACTCCAAATCCTCTCTCATTTATTTTGGGAGATTGGTTCACAGAGGCCATGTCCTAGCTAGTTCACTAAATTGTAAGTTGGACAAATTACCAATCAAGTATCTTGGTCTTCCACTGAAATGTGGAAAATTGAAAAAGTCAGATTGGCAGCCTATTTTAGATAATCTGCACAAAAAGCTTGATTCTTGGAAAAATACCTTGCTATCCTTTGGTGGAAAACTGGTGTTAATAAACTCTGTTCTTACATCAACTCCTCTATATTTCATGTCCTTTTATAATCTGCCTAATTGGTTAATCAAGGAAATAGATAAAATAAGGAGAAACTTCCTATGGTCAGGCAAAGCTACCACCTCTGCTTATAAGTCTTTGGTTAATTGGAGGACAGTTTGTTTAAGTAAGAAAGAGGGAGGCTTAGGAGTAAGAGATTTGAAAAACTTCAATATATCTCTAACTTCTAAGTGGCTGTGGAAGTGCTTGAGTAGAGACTCAACAGTAGGGATCTTCCTACATCAGTTATACAATAATAGAAGCTGTGGCATCCAATCAATGAGAGTTAGCTCCTCTAATTCATTCTTTTGGAATTCAATAATCTCTCAAAAAGAGGTTTTTTTAAATCTCATCTCCTGGAAACTTGGGTCTGGTACTTCTATTCGCTTTTGGGAAGATAAATGGATAGGTGAAAATTCTTTAGCAAGTCTATTCCCCTCCTTATATAGTCTCTCCAAATCTCAACAAGTCCCTGTCAGCCATCAGGGATACTTACAAGATCAGCATTGGCATTGGCATCCTATTATTAGAAGAACTACTTCTACAGTGACAAAAGAACTCAAATCAGATCTTCAGGCCTTACTAGCTTCTACCACTCCAACTGATCATCCTGATAGCATATCTTGGCACTTGACCAGCACAGGAATCTTCACAATCAGGTCTATGTACAACTTCCTCAATGCCAGATGGGTGAGCACACCTTGGTTTAAAATTATTTGGAACTCAATTCTTCCTAGCAGAGTCAAAGTTTTTACTTGGTTGCTTTCCAAAAACAAACTCAATACCAAAGACAATCTTCTTAAAAAAGGTTGGGAGGGTGATTTTGTTGGATACATGACATACAACGAGGCAGAATATGCATATCATGACTATTAATCAAAATTAATCAAAATCTAGAAGAATACCTGAAACGCTTTCCGAATTTCTTCAATTACCTGTCCCAAGATCAATCCGAAATAGCTTCCTCAAGAGAAAAAGCCTCCAATTGAAATCCACCCGTCACCGAAGAGGAGCAATACTGAGAGATAGGTTCTCAAATTTCTATTTCTATTTTTCTTCTTCATAAGATTTTCTGTATCTTCATAAGGCTACATATGAACCCTACATATAGGATTAGACTAGCCTTAGATATTTTAATTTTAAACAATTCATAATTATTCAAAACTCTATCCATAATAATTAAAGATAGAATAGAATTATTCAAAAACTTTATCCATAATAATTAAGGATAGAAATAGAATTGTATTGCATGTATATCTCTTCTAATGACATTAGTGAGACCAATTGGGTCTCATATCGAGAACCAATTATTAATCAAATTAATAATTTTAATTTAACAATCAAATCCCTATCCGACCAACTGTTCATAAAAGCTCTTCCATAATATGGGATTAATTATTAATAAATAATATCTTACATTCAGTCCTCTCCAGTATCATTTATTTTAGGCAAGTCTTTTGAGCAGGACAATTCACCTATTTGCTCATGACTAAATTGCAATTCCCATGACATAAATAAAAATCATTTTGAAACATCAAACTATTTTATTTTTTTTTATAAGAAAGTAAATTTTGAAAAATATTTTTGTTCGCGGGGAAAATTATTTTGTTATTCATTGTTTGTCGTTGAACTTGCTTACAGCTTCTTGGGCCTACAACAAAATTCAAACAAAGAAAAATCGCCTTTTATTTTAAGGCGTAAATGAAAACAAAAGATTACAACTTTTTCCTCAGATGAACAAACGCCGGATCTCTATTATTGGGATCCTCGCTTTTGTGGGTTCTTCGCTGTCTTGGGGACTTGAATCGTCCGTGGACCACCGCGCAATTCGATCCGTGGAAACCGGGTTGGAACTCTGAGGCGTGGAGGGCTCGTTTCATGAAGGAAGCGAGGCGCTAAGGGGATCACACTCACGAAGGAGAGGATCGCCGAGCGGTGAGATCTACTAGGAGAAATCACGGCTATTCTCAGAGCCGACCAATTCGCTTACCTCGCGATTGTAGATCGGCGTCGATGTGATCCGCGACGATCGAAGTTATCCTTAAGAATATGGGTTTATTCTCCGGGAACTTCGACAAATTAGGAAACAGTTTATACTCGTAATCCTATTTGGAGTAGGATTAAGCGACACGCTGATCGGCGCCGATGTGATCCGCGACGATCGAAGTTATCCTTAAGAATATGGGTTTATTCTCCGTGAACTTCTCGCTGAAAATTAGGAAATAGTTTATACCGTAATCCTATTTGGAGTAGGATTAAGCGACACGCTGATCGGCGCCGATGTGATCCGCGACGATCGAAGTTATCCCTAAGAATATATTTTTATGGAAATATTCTTAGGAACTTCGACAAAGTAGGAAACAGTTTATACTCGTAATCCTATTTGGAGTAGGATTAAGCGACACGCTGATCGGCGCCGATGTGATCCGCGACGATCGAAGTTATCCTTAAGAATATGGGTTTATTCTCCGGGAACTTCGACAAAGTAGGAAACAGTTTATACTGTAATCCTATTTGGAGTAGGATTAAGCGACACGCTGATCGGCGCCGATGTGATCCGCGACGATCGAAGTTATCCCTAAGAATATATTTTTATGGAAATATTCTTCCGGAACTTCGTTGAAAATTAGGAAATAGTTTATACTCGTAATCCTATTTGGAGTAGGATTAAGCGACACGCTGATCGGCGCCGATGTGATCCGCGACGATCGAAGTTATCCTTAAGAATATGGGTTTATTCTCCGGGAACTTCGACAAAGTAGGAAGCGGTTTATACTCGTAATCCTATTTGGAGTAGGATTAAGCGACACGCTGATCGGCGCCGATGTGATCCGCGACGATCGAAGTTATCCTTAAGAATATGGGTTTATTCTCCGTGAACTTCTCGCTGAAAATTAGGAAATAGTTTATACTCGTAATCCTATTTGGAGTAGGATTAAGCGACACGCTGATCGGCGCCGATGTGATCCGCGACGATCGAAGTTATCCCTAAGAATATTTTGTATGGAAATATTCTTCCGGAACTTCGTTGAAAATTAGGAAATAGTTTATACTCGTAATCCTATTTGGAGTAGGATTAAGCGACACGCTGATCGGCGCCGATGTGATCCGCGACGATCGAAGTTATCCCTAAGAATATATTTTTATGGAAATATTCTTCCGGAACTTCGTTGAAAATTAGGAAATAGTTTATACCGTAATCCTATTTGGAGTAGGATTAAGCGACACGCTGATCGGCGCCGATGTGATCCGCGACGATCGAAGTTATCCTTAAGAATATGGGTTTATTCTCCGGGAACTTCGTTGAAAATTAGGAAATAGTTTATACTCGTAATCCTATTTGGAGTAGGATTAGGCCACATGGGAGAATATTTGGAAAATTGAGTCGGCTAATTCTCTTCCAAATATTTGTGAGAGGATGGGGAATTATTGGGCGATTTAGTTTCTTTTAGATATCCATTGGGCTCCAATTAGAATTCCTACTTGTCGCCAAATAGGACTCCTTATTCAAAGAGGATTGGGTCCATGTGGGATTGTTATAAATACCCACAAACCCTCTTTCTTCTTGACCTAGGCCGGCCCCCCCTCTCTGTGCTTTCCTCTTGTTTTCTTCTCGCCTCGTGTCGTTTCATCTTCTCTAAACAACGAGGTATGATGAGGGTTTCACAATGCCTTTTTCTTCTTTTCTTCTTTTCTTCTTGACCTAGGCCAGCCCCCTCTGTGCTTTCCTCTTGTTTTCTTCTGCCTCGTGTCGTTTCATCTTCTCTAAACAACGAGGTATGATGAGGGTTTCACAATGCCTTTTTCTTCTTTTCTTCTTTTCTTCTTGACCTAGGCCAGCCCCCTCTGTGCTTTCCTCTTGTTTTCTTCTGCCTCGTGTCGTTTCATCTTCTCTAAACAACGAGGTATGATGAGGGTTTCACAATGCCTTTTTCTTCTTTTCTTCTTGACCTAGGCCAGCCCCCTCTGTGCTTTCCTCTTGTTTTCTTCTGCCTCGTGTCGTTTCATCTTCTCTAAACAACGAGGTATGATGAGGGTTTCACAATGCCTTTTTCTTCTTTTCTTCTTTTCTTCTTTTCTTCTTGACCTAGGCCAGCCCCCTCTGTGCTTTCCTCTTGTTTTCTTCTGCCTCGTGTCGTTTCATCTTCTCTAAACAACGAGGTATGATGAGGGTTTCACAATGCCTTTTTCTTCTTTTCTTCTTGACCTAGGCCAGCCCCCTCTCTGTGCTTTCCTCTTGTTTTCTTCTGCCTCGTGTCGTTTCATCTTCTCTAAACAACGAGGTATGATGAGGGTTTCACAATGCCTTTTTCTTCTTTTCTTCTTTTCTTCTTTTCTTTTTTTCAAACCGGTGGGTGAGTTTTGTTTGTAACTCGTGTCGATTGGTTGTTGTTTGACTAACCATCAGACTTTTAGACTTCTCCGTATGTCGGCGAACTCCTTGTTGGCGACCGTTGGTACAGTGTCGAATACGTGGAATTTCATAACCCTCAATCGGCTAATTCTTCCATCATCACGTGTGTTGTTGGTTTGACCACAGCGGGAGGACAAATCTTTTCATGGAGATATCCTCCGAGGATTCCTTGTCGAAACAGGAGACCACTTGGCCTTCAACCATCGTCCTAGCCTTCAATCGGCGAGTGCGACGCGTTGACCGCTGTTGGGATATGATTATCCACAGCGGGAGAAGTTTCTTCGAGACTAGACACGTTGTCCGGTGTCAACATGATTTTCATGCCTCGTCAGATTATTCCCTTTTTTTTGATATTATGGTGGGAGGGAATTAAGGGTTATCGAGTTATCCTTAAGAATATGGGTTTATTCTCCAGGAACTTCTCGTTGAAAATTAGGAAATAGTTTATACTCGTATTCCTGATTGGAGTATGATTAGGCGACGCGTTGATTTGCGTCGATGCTATCCGCACGATCGAGTTATCCCTAAGAATATTTTGTATGGAAATATTCTTCCGGGAACTTCTCGACAAATTAGGAAACAGTTTATACTCGTAATCCTATTTGGAGTAGGATTAGGCGACGCGTTGATCGGCGTCGATGTGATCCGCACGATCGAGTTATCCCTAAGAATATTTTTTTATGGAAATATTCTTCCGGGAACTTCTCGACAAAGTAGGAAACAGTTTATACTGTATTCTGATTGGAGTATGATTAGGCGACGCGTTGATTTGCGTCGATGCTATCCGCACGATCGAGTTATCCCTAAGAATATTTTTTATGGAAATATTCTTCCAGGAACTTCTCGACAAATTAGGAAACAGTTTATACTCGTAATCCTATTTGGAGTAGGATTAGGCGACGTGTTGATCGGCGTCGATGTGATCCACACGATCGAGTTATCCCTAAGAATATATTTTTTATGGAAATATTCTTCCAGGAACTTCTCGACAAAGTAGGAAACAGTTTATACTCGTAATCCTATTTGGAGTAGGATTAAGCGACACGTTGATCGGCGTCGATGTGATCCGCACGATCGAGTTATCCCTAAGAATATATTTTTTATGGAAATATTCTTCCGGGAACTTCTCGACAAAGTAGGAAACAGTTTATACTCGTAATCCTATTTGGAGTAGGATTAGGCCACATGGGAGAATATTTGGAAAATTGAGTCGGCTAATTCTCTTCCAAATATTTGTGAGAGAGGATGGGGGAATTATTGGGCCGATTTAGTTTCTTTTTTAGATATCCAATTGGGCTCCAATTAGAATTCCTACTTGTCGCCAAATAGGACTCCTTATTCAAAGAGGATTGGGTCCATGTGGGATTGTTATAAATACCCACAAACCCTCTTTCTTCTTGACCTAGGCCAGCCCCCTCTCTGTGCTTTCCTCTTGTTTTCTTCTCGCCTCGTGTCGTTTCATCTTCTCTAAACAACGAGGTATGATGAGGGTTTCACAATGCCTTTTTCTTCTTTTTCTTCTTTTCTTTTTTTTTGTGCGTGCAGGTGACGCGGACCACGAGGGTGTAGGCATCAAAAATTGCTGAAGAACCTCAAATATGACTAAATTGTGAGAAGATCGAAGGACAACGTCGTCAAAATCTCAAGAAGTCAACACATGGGAAGTTTGTGTCTCGCCATAGTGCGAGACACTTGTTTGTGCCTCGCTACAAGCGAGACACTTGTTTGTGCTCGCTACAAGCGAGACACTTGTTTGTGCCTCGCCACGAGTGAGACACCTTGATGTGTCGCTACTAGCGAACACTTGTTTGTGCCTCGCCACGAGTGAGACACCTTGATGTGTCTCGCTACTAGCGAGACACTTGTTGTGCCTCGCCACGAAGCGAGACACCTTGATGTGTCTCGCTACTAGCGAGACACTTGTTTGTGCCTCGCCACGAGTGAGACACCTTGATGTGTCTCGCTACTAGCGAGACACTTGTTTGTGCCTCGCCACGAGTGAGACACCTTGATGTGTCTCGCTACTAGCGAGACACTTGTTTGTGCCTCGCCACGAGTGAGACACCTTGATGTGTCTCGCTACTAGCGAGACACTTGTTTGTGCCTCGCCACGAGTGAGACATTTGATGTGTCTCGCTACTAGCGAGACACTTGTTTGTGCCTCGCCACGAGTGAGACACCTTGATGTGTCTCGCTACTAGCGAGACACTTGTTTGTGCTCGCTACAAGCGAGACACTTGTTTGTGCCTCGCCACGAGTGAGACACCTTGATGTGTCTCGCTACTAGCGAGACACTTGTTTGTGCCTCGCCACGAGTGAGACACCTTGATGTGTCTCGCTACTAGCGAGACACTTGTTTGTGCCTCGCCACGAGTGAGACACCTTGATGTGTCTCGCTACTAGCGAGACACTTGTTTGTGCCTCGCCACGAGTGAGACACCTTGATGTGTCTCGCTACTAGCGAGACACTTGTTTGTGCCTCGCCACGAGTGAGACATTTGATGTGTCTCGCTACTAGCGAGACACTTGTTTGTGCCTCGCCACGAGTGAGACACCTTGATGTGTCTCGCTACTAGCGAGACACTTGTTTGTGCCTCGCCACGAGTGAGACACCTTGATGTGTCTCGCTACTAGCGAGACACTTGTTTGTGCCTCGCCACGAGTGAGACACCTTGATGTGTCTCGCTACTAGCGAGACACTTGTTTGTGCCTCGCCACGAGTGAGACACCTTGATGTGTCTCGCTACTAGCGAGACACTTGTTTGTGCCTCGCCACGAGTGAGACACCTTGATGTGTCTCGCTACTAGCGAGACACTTGTTTGTGCCTCGCCACGAGTGAGACACCTTGATGTGTCTCGCTACTAGCGAGACACTTGTTTGTGCCTCGCCACGAGTGAGACATTTGATGTGTCTCGCTACTAGCGAGACACTTGTTTGTGCCTCGCCACGAGTGAGACACCTTGATGTGTCTCGCTACTAGCGAGACACTTGTTTGTGCCTCGCCACGAGTGAGACACCTTGATGTGTCTCGCTACTAGCGAGACACTTGTTTGTGCCTCGCCACGAGTGAGACACCTTGATGTGTCTCGCTACTAGCGAGACACTTGTTTGTGCCTCGCCACGAGTGAGACACCTTGATGTGTCTCGCTACTAGCGAGACACTTGTTTGTGCTCGCTACAAGCGAGACACTTGTTTGTGCCTCGCCACGAGTGAGACACCTTGATGTGTCTCGCTACTAGCGAGACACTTGTTTGTGCCTCGCCACGAGTGAGACACCTTGATGTGTCTCGCTACTAGCGAGACACTTGTTTGTGCTCGCTACAAGCGAGACACTTGTTTGTGCCTCGCCACGAGTGAGACACCTTGATGTGTCTCGCTACTAGCGAGACACTTGTTTGTGCCTCGCCACGAGTGAGACACCTTGATGTGTCTCGCTACTAGCGAGACACTTGTTTGTGCCTCGCCACGAGTGAGACACCTTGATGTGTCTCGCTACTAGCGAGACACTTGTTTGTGCCTCGCCACGAGTGAGACACCTTGATGTGTCTCGCTACTAGCGAGACACTTGTTTGTGCCTCGCCACGAGTGAGACACCTTGATGTGTCTCGCTACTAGCGAGACACTTGTTTGTGCTCGCTACAAGCGAGACACTTGTTTGTGCCTCGCCACGAGTGAGACACCTTGATGTGTCTCGCTACTAGCGAGACACTTGTTTGTGCTCGCTACAAGCGAGACACTTGTTTGTGCCTCGCCACGAGTGAGACATTTGATGTGTCTCGCTACTAGCGAGACACTTGTTTGTGCCTCGCCACGAGTGAGACACCTTGATGTGTCTCGCTACTAGCGAGACACTTGTTTGTGCCTCGCCACGAGTGAGACACCTTGATGTGTCTCGCTACTAGCGAGACACTTGTTTGTGCCTCGCCACGAGTGAGACACCTTGATGTGTCTCGCTACTAGCGAGACACTTGTTTGTGCTCGCTACAAGCGAGACACTTGTTTGTGCCTCGCCACGAGTGAGACACCTTGATGTGTCTCGCTACTAGCGAGACACTTGTTTGTGCCTCGCCACGAGTGAGACACCTTGATGTGTCTCGCTACTAGCGAGACACTTGTTTGTGCCTCGCCACGAGTGAGACACCTTGATGTGTCTCGCTACTAGCGAGACACTTGTTTGTGCC
The DNA here is from genome assembly GCA_012295165.1 of Asparagus setaceus. Taxonomy (NCBI): domain Eukaryota; kingdom Viridiplantae; phylum Streptophyta; class Magnoliopsida; order Asparagales; family Asparagaceae; genus Asparagus; species Asparagus setaceus. The sequence continues at coordinate 7,935,004 of CM022706.1, forward strand.
TCGCCACGAGTGAGACACCTTGATGTGTCTCGCTATAGGCGAGCTATTGCAAGGAGAGAGAGAGAGAGAATCCAAGCTTCCAGAGTTCAAGAACACGATCTACGTGGAGATTCCTCGAGTTTAAGCTTTGACTTATTCTTGAGAAGAGTAGATATCTTACTTTGCTAAGATATTTACTTAAGTTCTTATTTCCTTTGCGAAGCATTAACTAAACCCCGTCAATTCGATGATCGTTGCTCGGTGGTCCACGGATTACGCGTCCCCGGCACAGGCAAAGTCCCATGAAAACAGGAGATCTACACTTGTAGTGTCTTTTGTTCGAGTTTGTGAGAGAGTTACTTAAATTTCTTTGTAACTGAGAATCAAAAGTGTAATTTTCTCAAGTTTTACAATGGAAACAACTTTCGACCCAAACACGATGGCGACCACAGTGGGAGCCAACGGTCTCGAGCCCGAGATCGTTGTGTCGCAGCCTTGCAGCGATCAAGCCGACCTCATGGTCGATGGACTGGATTACTTCTTCGATCAAGCCAAGTTCGAAGAATATCTCTCCTCTTCCTCATCGAAGTCCTCCTCACCCCGCAAACATCGGAGGATATCATCTCCTAAGAGGGAGGTTCGTTCTGTTGTGATGCTTAGCGATTCTCGTTAAGCTGCGGCGGGCGATTTCCCTCTCAACAACACCGGTGGATCTCAAAGCCGGAGCTCGCTGTTGACTCCTTTCGAAGAAGGAGTCATTCAATAAGATCTCAACCGCTCGGCGAAGAGGGCTCGCCGAGACAACGCCAAAAGATGGCCCGACAACTTGCAAAGGCCATGGAATCAGCAGACGGAGTTCATTACAACACGAACTTCGGCGTGATCGGGCGTCGGCAAGTTACAACGCCTCAACCTCAATCCGCCAACACTCCTCCCAGGAAGAATGGGTTCTCGTCAAAGGATCCGATTGACAAGGAAGGAGCGCTCAAAAGCGCCGTGCAGCGTTGCTCATGCATCGCCGTTGTTCGCAAGGCGCAATAGCCAAATCGCCAGAAGGAATTGACCCAAAATCACAAAATTTGGGTCCCGGTCGACATCAAAATCGGCTCAAGAGTCCGCCTCGCCATCGCTTCACCGAGATACGAGCCGCCGCGCACAGAGCAAGCTTAAGTGCCGCCGCCAACAACAGGTAGTAAACCGCCTCGCTGCCGCCGACAGCCGAACTCGCCCAATGGTACCTTCCATGCCTTAGCAAAAATTTGGTTTCTCCGCCCCTTTCATTCATTTCTCCGGCTAAGATAACAACAATTAAGCCTGGAAATTTGGCAACTTCAGTGTTTAATCGTCTTGGTCCACAGCTCGGAAATAAAGGCAAGGCACCAGTAAAAGGACGTTTGAGTTACCCAGTCCAGAAGAGTCCTGAGCAAGCTGAAATATCTCAGGTCTCCAGAATTTCAATTGCATCTCGTTTGAGCATCCCGCAAGGGGTCCGCGAGTCTACTAAAGGGAAGAACTTGAGGCATGTGATTCGTGAAGTCACGAGAGATGATAAAACACTTATGATCCATGCCAAGATAACTTCAGCAGATGAAGTTAAAACGTCAAAGGTGCCTCCCAGGTCGAATGATCGACGCCCCCAAAAGAAGACGGGTCCTCCAGTTAAGGACAACGTTACACTTGGGGGTGAAAGTACAACCAGTGACAAACCACATCAACTGTGTCATCAGGCTGGGGGTAGTAACACACGAAAGAGAACGATTGATGAAATAGGTTGTTCTTGCTCGTGTGCACAACTAATCAAGACGTTGTTGTCAGGATGTGCCTGTTCCGAATCAAACGCTCAATCACAAAGAGCTTCAGTATTCGAGAGGCTTTCCCTGCCAGCAACGGAAGATCTGAAGCCAGAGTCAAGACGACATCGAAGAAGAAGGAGATCATCCATCCAATTTGATGAGTTTCCCGAAGTGACTATCAACATGGTGAACAAAGGGAAAGGACCGGCGACGGATGCAGATCCTGATTTTACCCCTGGAGGAAAAGTTAGCTCTCGGATTTCCCAGAGAATGTCCCGATTGCAATTGCGAGCTACGCAACGCATTGACTATAGAAGAATGCATGAAGGAGAGTCATCTGAAGATGAAATTTCCGACGCCTGCTCAGCAATAGCTTCAGACGATACTGTTTCAAGTATGAGTCGTCACCATAGGGAGGCTTTTACCATTACTCCCGATGTCCTGGCTCAAATGTTACAAGAAGCCTTAGCCAAGCAAAGAGAAGAGCTTAAGGCCGAAATGAAAACAGAAATGGAATTAGCCATGCAGCAGATGAGGGAATTGCAAAATCAAACGCCTCATCTACAGCCTGAATCCAGTCAACAAGGTGGAGTTACCCACCATAATGCCCATAATGTCGAAGACAGTGATTCGGAGATAGATGAACACATTTACGCTGATCAACCTCCAAAGAAAGCTGCATTTGGTGCTCAAGGTGGAAATGGTCCAATTCTTCCTATTGGAAGTAATCCAAAACAAGGAGAGGATGATGGCGAAAGGATGAAAGAGCTTGAAGATAAAATCAATGCTTTGATGTCCGCACAGGAAGTCAAAAGGACCAGCATCCCGTGTCCATATCCGAGAGAGTGGGATTCAATCCCTTACCCACCGAAATTTAATTTGATCAACTTCACGCCATTTGACGGGAGAGGGTCACCTACACAACACCTGATTTACTTCAAATCACATTTGGGGGTGATCTCGGGAAACGAGCCTTTGATGGTTCGGTCATTCGTCGGTACCCTTCGCGGGGGTGCCTTCGATTGGTATCGAAGACTCAAAGCTGGGAGCATTAACTGCTGGGATGACATAGAAAGCTTGTTCCTCAGCAACTTCTTCGATGATGACACCGAAGTCTCAATTGGAACCCTCTTGGATGAAAAGCAGAAGAGTGGAGAGACGATTGACTGTTTCGTTAAACGCTTCCGCAATAAGGCCATAAACTGTAAAGATCCAATCACCGAGGAATTCATATTGCAGACGTGCCACAATAATCTCTCCATTGATCTGTTGGAAGTCATGGGGGTCGTCCCACCAACTACATGGAAAGATTTGAAAATACGAGGAGAACAAGCCGAACGTTTCCTCAAAAGGAAGAAAGCTGAAAGAGGCGAAAAGATGGCTGACCCCTGATAATAACATTTTAATGACATTTTAATAACCTCATTATCTATTTTATATCAATAAATATGTTACTAATAATATGTTTTATCTTATTTTGCAGAATAATGGAGTATTAATGAATAAAAGCTCAAATGACTCAAATTCTCGAATTTCTACCAATTTTGAAGCCCAAATCGAAGACAAGCGAAGGCCCAAGATACTAAGGGAATCCAAGAAAAATTCGTGCAAAATATCAAGAAAAGACAAAATCCGTTGGGAACCATCGGTTGGCCAACCGGTTGGCTAACGGTTGGCTAACCGGTTGGCTAACCGATCGGCCAACCGATTGGTCTTGTGGCAATTCAAATTAAGGAAAGATTTCTCTTCCTTTTGGCCAAGTTTGATCAATGGTTCACATCAACTCCGTTGGGGTATAAATAGGGGTAGTATCGAGGGTTTAGAGGTGTGAAATATTTTGTAAAACTCCTTTTGGAGAGAAAGGGTTGCTCTTGTTTTAGAGTACCTTTCATTGTAATAATTTTTCCTCAATAAATAAATATTTTCTCCCCTTCAATCCCATCTTCTTCTTCTTGTTCAAGGACCAAAAGGAGGATGAGTTGATGATGATGAGTTGCGTTTCTCTTTATTTCTCTTTATTATTTCTTTTTCTTTCTTTTTATTTATTTGCTTTGTAGTTTAGATTTAATAGCTTTTGTAGTTTAGATTTAATTGCTTTGTAGTTAGATTAGTTTAGAATTTTTCTTTCTTTTTATTTTCTTTCTTTTTCTATTTGTTTGAATTTCCCAAGATGTTGAACTAAACTCTTGTGGGGATCTAGGTTGCATGAAACTAGTCTAATCTCTTTTGTGTTTATGAATCATCTCTCTTATGCTTAAAAGATCATGTTTAGGTTAATCAACTAGAGAACTAATCGATAAAAGAAGAATTTGATAGTTTATGCTTTCCTTAAGTGGTTTGATAGGCTATGCTTATGAATTCTAGGATTATTATCTTGTTATTACTCTCTTCATGAGTTTGAATTTCAATTAGGTGATAATTTGATAAGTTATGCTTTCCTTAAGTGGTTTGATATCTTATGCTTAATAAATCTAATATGAGATGTGGTAAAAGAGAATTTTTAAGTAGATTATAATTTGAGTTAGCTAGTGGATTCAATTTTAGATTCCTTCATCTCTCTTATTGAATTCGTCTTTTTAATTGTGATTCCTTTCACACACAATCCAAATCCACTCTCTCATCACTTCATCATATTTTCATATTATCTTGAATAAAACCCTAATTGTCACGCATAATTTGAGAACCGAACTTGAATGAAACACTTCCTATTTCCCATTCCTCGTGGGATCGACAATCTTAAATACTATAACTTGACAATGGTTGTGCACTTGCGACTATAAAAGGTAAACACTCGTTTTTGCCCATCAAGTTTTGGCCGCTGTCGGGAACGGTGTTAAGTAGAATTTTTCTTAGTTCTTTAACTTGTGTGTTTGTCTATTGTGAATGACAAAAGGAGCTTGAAGGCAAGGAGTTGAAGATTCGAGATTGAAGGTTGCCTCCAGCGAGGCTTTGCATTGCTTTTATGCAGTAACTCTTCTCTCTAGTATTTTTAATTCCACCCTATAGGTAGTTCATCACATTAGAGACAATTAGGTTAATATAAAAAACTGACTTTCTTTCTTGTCGACCATAATAAAAATATATATATATTTTTCTTTCTCATCCTTTTAGTTGCTTTTAATTTCTAGGGTCGCATTGCATATAATAGTAGGAATTCACCAAAGTGATTTGAGCATTTTGAATTGACACTCACTTGAAAATATTTTTAAGGGCAAAACCCATTAATCAAGATAAGGTGAGGGATTTCATCACCCTTTCCTTCACCAAAAATCACCGATTCCTCACTACACAAACCCAAGCCTCCTAAAAGAATTAGGCGTTGGCCCCTAAGGATTCGAGCTCAATAAGGAACAAGAAATTCTTGAGTGAACTAGTCTAAGTTTATTTGGATTAATTGGTGTCTAAGGCAAGGTTTAGGTGTAGTTACCGCAAGGAACGAGGTACTTAATTGATCTTTGATCTCCTCTAGTACTATCCTTACGGCTAATTACCCACGAACCGATTTTTTTCACTTAGGAGTTTTGGTTAGGAGCTGGTCTAGGCGAGTTTAGGCTTAACCCTAGAGTTAGGGTGATTGAAAAGTGATTGCCTTGATTTGTTAATTTTTCTTTTTTCTTCCCTCTTCTTCTCTTTTCACCATCTCACTAACTTTTTCATTTTTTTAATTAAAAAATCTCTTGATTTTGGTTCATGCAAACTTGGGTTAGGGATAATACCAATCGTTTAGTTAAGCTCGATTCAACTTCTCAACCAAACGAAATGGCCAATCCTCTCGTTCTTCAAGATATCTCGCTACCCAACTAGGAATGCTATCCCTTCATGCATTAAGCTTCGAAGCAAATGGAACTAATTTCAACTCCGACCACATTTCATCAACATGCTTCCAAAATTCTTAGGAATAGAAACCTAAGACGATATATTTTCATCTCTCAATTTGTAGAAGTCGCCTCATGATTAAAATGAAAGACCTAACTGAGGATGCAATTAAGCTTCGATTTATTCCCTTCACTCTTAAGGACAAAGCAAAAATGGTCGCATGCCTTACCCACGATTCGATTTCAACTTTGGTGATTTTGTAAAAGTTTTTCTAAAAATTCTTCCCAATTCACAAAACGGTCAAGCTCGAAGCGACATTCAAAATTTTAGGATTGTCCCGTGAGCCATTCGAAGTATTTCGATAGGTTTAAGGATCTCCTCATCCAATGTCCTCACCATGGTCCGAAAAATGGCGATTGTGCCAAATCATTTACTAAGGATTGGACTATCCCGCAAAACTTCCTTAGAGTCTATGTGTCAAGGGGATTTTATGAAGAAAAATGCCGATGAAGCGTGGGATTTCTTAGAGAGTCGTCGGAAAAACCATGCAATGGGAACACCGTGATGACCGTGGTGCATCGGTTCCTCAAGCCAACTCTAGTGGTCCTTCCGTAGGAACGAATATAGCCGTGAAGCAAAGATGGCGACGATCATGCGTAGGCTAGAAGCTCTCGAAATCAAAGAACGCTCCTCGCCAAGTCAATCAAATCTCGCCTCGAGGTTGTCACAATTGTCAGTCCCCATCTCATGTTGCCGATGAATGCCCTCTTTTAGGATCCGATCGGCCACTAGATCAGGTTAACGCCGATTCCAAAGATCCTAGAAATGATCCTTTTGCCCCAACCTACAATCCGGTTGGCGGAATCATCCCAACTTTGCGTGGAACCAAGGAAGTTACCCGAAATCAAAGCGTCAATCCCACCTCAAACCAACAAATTCCTAGGGGAAACACGATTCGCTCAATCCACCAAACAATTTCCATCACTCAAATCTACCTTTTTCAAATTACCCTCCTCATCAACCCATCTAATCTTTCTAACCCGGATCGGAAAAGCGTCTTGGTGTCATACAAAAGGGTTTAGAAGCCATGATCAAAACCACCACCAACCTGTTGACTCAATCATCCAACACTCTAAATTCCTTCATGCAAACAACCAACCAAGCGATCAACTCAACACTCAAGCCATCGCCAGATAGAAACCCAACTAGGGCAAATAGCAAACGCTGGAGTGAAAGAGAGAAAGGAACATTTCCAAGTCAACCAGAGTCAACCCTAACAACATTGGTTCAAACCCAAATCACCCATCTCGTAAATGCAATCCATACGCTGAGATCCGGGAAACAGATAGATAACCAAGTCAACACCTTCACCAAACTTTGTCTCCCATCCAACACACTCCTTCCGATGACCAAGATGCCGAATCGAACCGAAGTCTAATCCGGATAGGAATACACCGTTGCACCCTTTCGGATAGACTTAGACATAGGAAAAACTCTCCCAAGTAGAGAAAATCCTAGAAACTTTCAAACAGTCAAGATCAACATCCCTCTCTTAGATGCAATGGAACAAATTCCCTCTTATGCAAAATTCTTAAAAGATTTATGCACTAAGAAAAGAACCACAAATGTTCCAAAGAAAGTCTTTCTTGTCGCTAATATCGCTGACATGCTCTCAAAGCCCACCCCTTGAAATATAAGGATCCGTGTTGTCCTACTATCCCGTGTATAATAGGAAACACCGCCATTGATAGGGCATTACTAGACTTAGGAGCTAGTGTAAACCTTCTTCCCTTTTAGGTTTATCGTGACTAGGTGTAGGAGAACTTAAACCCACAAGATGTACCCTACAATTAGCCGATAGATCCGTGAAGATTCCCAAGGAGAGGTAGAGGATGTTTTGATCAAGGTTGGAGAATTCATTTTCCTGTTGATTTCATTGTCCTAGAGATGCACTCGCTCCCAATCTCAAGGGTCAAATCCTAGTCATCCTAGGAAGACCATTCTTAGCAACCTCAAATGCTTTAATCAATTGTAGAACCGGTCTTATGAAACTATCTTTTGGAAACATGGTATCGATCTTAATATTTTCAACTTAGGAAGACAACCACGTGATCCATCGATCAACCCTTAGAGGTAAACTTCATTCGTGGTATTTCCAAAGGAGCAACAAGAAGAGGAGTGTAGTTCGACATCGTTTTCGACCTAGTCATGGAGGAAACTTTCGACGACGATATAGGACTAGATTCACCAATCAATCATGTCTCAAATCACCGGCAACGCGAGCCATTAGATATCGAGCCTCGAACTCAACTTAGCCCTTCCATCGAGGAACCCCTAAGTTAGAGCTCAAACCATTACCCAAAATCTTGAGTATGCCTACTTAGGGAGAATGAGAGTGCACTTTGTCATCATCTCTTCAAAATTGACACTGCTCGTAAGGAAGCCCTCTTAGCGCTTTTAAGAGAGAATAGGGAAGCCATTGGATGGACCATGGCGATATCAAGGGATTAGTCCAACCATTGTTCAACACCAATCCACTTGATTGATGATGCCAAACCTACTAGAGATCCTCAACGTAGGTTAAACCCAAGAATGAAAGAGGTCATAGGAAAGACATTCGAAATGTCTCGATCATGGGATCATTTATCCCATTTGGATAGTTCTGGGTAAGTCCGGTCCAAGTAGTTCAAAAATCGGGATCACCGTGATCCAAAATAATGCTAATGAACTAATTCCCACTCGAATCCAAACCGTTGGCGAAGTCCGCATTGACTATAGAAAACTCAACTTAGCTACAGGAAAGATCACTTCCGCTTCCTTTCATAGACCAAATGTTAGAACGCCTAGCGTGACATGAGTTCTATTGTTTCTTGGATGGATATTCAGGTTATAATCAGATCCCCATTGCCCCGTAAGATCGAGAAAACCACTTTCACATGCCCATACGGAACCTTTGCATATCGCCGCATGCCTTTTGGGTTGTGTAACGCACCGCCACATTCCAACGCCGCATGATTAGTATCTTCTCCGACATGGTAGAACGCTTAGAAATTTTCATGGACGACTTTTCCATCTTTAGCGACACATTCTCGAATGTTTGAATCATCTTCGACCGGTCCTATTACGATGTAGGGAGAAAAATCGACTCTTAATTGGGAGAAATGTCATTTCATGGTCAAACAGGCATTGTCTTAGGTCATGTCATTTCCAATAGGGGTATCGGGTTGACAAAGCTAAGGTAGATCTTATTTCAACCTTCCTCCAAAAATGTTAAGGATGTCGATCATTTCTTGGTCATGCTGGTTTCTATAGACGTTTCATCAAAGATTTTAGCAACATTGCTAGACCTTTGACCAATCTCTTAGTTAAGGATACGCCATTCGAATTCTCCCTTGAATGCCTCAAAGCTTTTGATTATCTGGAAAAAGAACTAACCACGACCCGATCATTCATGCACCGATTGGACCTTACCCTTGAATTAATGTGTGATGCATCGATTACGCAATTGGTCTTTGTTCTAGGACAACGTATTGATGGAAAATCACATGTAATCTACTATGCCAGTAGGACACTAAACGATGCTCAACAAAATTACTCTGTCACTGAGAAAGAATTTTTAGCTGTCATCTTTGCCTTAGAAAAATTCAGGTCCTATCTCATCGGTCTTTGACCAAAGTATTCACAGATCATGCCGCACTTAAGTATCTTTTGACCAAGAAGGATGCTAAAGCACGGCTCATTAGATGGATTCTCCTACTTGAGTTTGACATTCGATCCTTGACAAAAAGGCATAGAAAACCACGTGGCGGATCATCTCTCTAGACTTCCAAATGCACCAACATCAAATGTCCCAATCAATGAACTTTTTCGAGACGAACAACTCCTACAAATCCAACTGCTCCATGGTTTGCGATATTGTCAATTACTTAGTCACTAAACAGCTCCCTCTCATTGGTCTAAACAGATAGATCTCGTTTTCTCTCCCGGGTAAAATACTTCTACCGGGATGATCCATATCCGCTAAGCATCGGTCTCCGACGATTTTTAGGAGGTGTATTCCAAATGAAGAAACTAGGAGTGTTCTATCTTTTGCCACGAGCAAGCATGTGGGGCCACTTTGGCTCAAGAAAAGCAGTAGAAAAAATTCTCCGGTGTGGGCTATATTGGCCAACCGTGTTCAAAGATGCCTATGAGTTTTGCAAAACACATGCGTTGTCGGCTCTTAGGTAAAATCACTAGAAAAATATGATGTCCTTACAACCCATTTTAACTGTTGAACTTTTTGATTTGTGGGGTATAGATTTCATGGGACCTTTTCAAATTCCTTCTAATATGTACATTCTAGTGGTATCAGTATATGTCGAAATGGGTTGAAGCGTTGCTTGCAAGACTAATGATAACAAGGTTGTTGTTCGGTTTCAAGGAGAATATTTTTTCACGATTTGGTGTGCCCCGAGCAATAATTAGCGATAATGGTACACATTTCGCAACCATTCCTTTGAGGCATTAATGAGGAAGTACTGATCACACACAAACCGCCAACTCCTTATCACCCTCAAACCAAGGGTCAAGTAGAGGTCAAATAGGCGATCAAACAAATTCTCGAAAAAGCGGTTTCTCTATGAAAGGATTGGTCCTTAAAACTCGCGATGCTCTATGGGCATATCGAACGCCTTTAAAACTTCGGTTAGAAATGTCACCGTCTGAGACTTGTTTTGGAAAGGCACATCATTTACCGTTGAGTTAGAACACCGAGCAATGTGGGCAATTAAACAACTTAACCTTGATTTAGACTTGGCAGGAAAAATGAGAATGCTTCAATTAAATGAGTTAGAGGAAATTCGAAACGATGCATATATAAATTCAAAAATTTATAAAGAGAAAACCAAGGTTTTTCACGACAATTCAATATTACTTGAGAAACTTCACACCGTGACAAAAGTTTTACTTTACAACTCAAGACTACACATTTTTCCCCGTAAATTAAGATCACGATGGTCAGGACCGTTTATTGTCACTCAAGTTTTCTCACATGGGGCTATCGAGATTAAAGATCCTAAAAATGATCATGTTTTCAAAGTGAATGGTCAACGTTTAAAACCCTTTTTAGAATCTTCTACACTTGGAGAGGAGGAGGTGTTTGTTCTCCATGAGCCACACTATCTGTAATTCAAAAAAAAAAAAAATCTTGTAAATCACTGTGCATAATACGAAAAAAAAAAAAACAATTGGTTTCGTCTCCCCTCATTACCGAGGTAAATCACGGTTTTCAATTTTTTTCTGTTCCGTGTCATCCTAACATCCAGACGTGCTTCCACTCTTCTCCATGTTACTTTCTGCATTTACATTGAGGACAATGCAAATTTTAGGTGTGGGGTGGGACTTAGTCAAATTTCTCTCAGATTTTAGTCATTTTCATTTTCTCATTTTTCATTTTCTTTTTCTTATTCATTTTCTTCTTCTTCTTCTTTTAAAAAAAAAAATTGTCACTTGCCAACTTAATAGAGTTGATTAATAGTCCTCTAATCCTAAGTTAGTTATACACTCAAGTTTACCTTTTATGATAATTTTAAATAAATTTCGAAAGAATGATTTTCAAAGTGGTATACTTTACTAAAGTTTAACTTGATGTTTAATCGAGTGATGAATTTTTAGTGCTTAACTTAGAGTTGAAAATGATTCTTTTAAGTTGCATTAATCCAAATATTTTTCAGAACATATATACATATACACATATATATATTATACTAACTTAACAAAAGAGTGCTAAAATGGGCACCAAATAAATTTCTCTTAAAATCATCGGTAGTTCTTTGTTACTAAGCCTAAGTTGACTGAGTAATTAAGCCCGAGGAGTATTTTTATGCTTAATGACCTAAGCCCAATTGGGTTGGGATTCATTGGCCCAAAACTCGCTAGATGGTCACTTAGAAAGCCGATTAAAAAGAACAAGACTACCAAGAAAAAAAAAAAAACTAACCATGTTTTTATATATATGGAAATAATGGTATATGTTCTTGATTTTTCAAAATGGGTTAAGAGACTTGAACATTGTTTGAAACAAAGAGTTAGCATGTTTCCTTCAAAACTTTTGAATTAAATCTTTGAGAAAAACTTGGTTTTGTATCACTACAATGGAAGGATTTTCTTAAGAAGTTTACTTTGAAATCATGATAAAAACGCTTTGAGTATTAACCGACTTGTGGAATTTTTGAATTATTCAATTAGCTTCTTTAAATTGGCAAGTTGACTGAATTTTGTGGGTATATTCACTGCAAACCCTCACGAGACTACAACTCGCCCACTAGGGTAACCTAGGGGTTTAAAGGCTTGTTGTATGCGCTAAATACAACCGCGATTCTGCGAAAGTGAGTTAGATTTTTCTTTTCTTTCTTTTTCATTTTCTTCCTTGCTAGAGGACTAGAAAAAGTTTAGGTGTGGGGTATTTGATAATCACATTTTAATGACATTTTAATAACCTCATTATCTATTTTATATCAATAAATATGTTACTAATAATATGTTTTATCTTATTTTGCGAATAATGGAGTATTAATGAATAAAAGCTCAAATGACTCAAATTCTCGAATTTCTACCAATTTTGAAGCCCAAATCAAGACAAACGAAGGCCCAAGATACCAAGGGAATCCAAGAAGAATTAGTGCAAAAATATCAAGAAAAGACAAAATCCGTTGGGAACCAATCGGTTGACCAACCGGTTGGCTAACCGGTTGGCTAACCGACGGCCAACCGACAGGGCAAAGATTCAAATTAAGGAAAGATTTCTCTTCCTTTTGGCCAAGTTTGATCCAATGGTTCACATCAACTCCGTTGGGGTATAAATAGGGTAGTATCCGAGGGTTTAGAGGTGTGAAATATTTTGTAAAACTCCTTTTGGAGAAAGGGTTGCTCTTGTTTTAGAGTACCTTTCATTGTAATAATTTTTCCTCAATAAATAAATATTTTCTCCCCTTCAATCCCATCTTCTTCTTCTTGTTCAAGGACCAAAAGGAGGATGAGTTGATGATGATGAGTTGCGTGTTTCTCTTTATTTCTCTTTATTATTTCTTTTTCTTTCTTGTTATTTATTTGCTTTGTAGTTTAGATTTAATAGCTTTTATAGTTTAGATTTAATAGCTTTTGTAGTTTAGATTTCATTGCTTTATAGTTAGATTAGTTTAGAATTTTTCTTTCTTTTTATTTTCTTTCTTTTTCTATTTGTTTGAATTTCCCAAGATGTTGAACTAAACTCTTGTGGGGATCTAGGTTGCATGAAACTAGTCTAATCTCTTTTGTGTTTATGAATCATCTCTCTTATGCTTAAAAGATCATGTTTAGGTTAATCAACTAGAGAACTAATCGATAGAAGAAGAATTTGATAGTTTATGCTTTCCTTAAGTGGTTTGATAGGCTATGCTTATGAATTCTAGGATTATTATCTTGTTATTACTCTCTTCATGAGTTTGAATTTCAATTAGGTGATAATTTGATAAGTTATGCTTTCCTTAAGTGGTTTGATATCTTATGCTTAATAAATCTAATATGAGATGTGGTAAAAGAGAATTTTTAAGTAGATTATAATTTGAGTTAGCTAGTGGATTCAATTCTAGATTCCTTCATCTCTCTTATTGAATTCTCGTCTTTTAATTGTGATTCCTTTCACACACAATCCAAATCCACTCTCTCATCACTTCATCATATTTTCATATTATCTTGAATAAAACCCTAATTGTCACATAATTTGAGAACCGAACTTGAATCAAACACTTCCTATTTCCGTTCCTCGTGGGATCGACAATCTTAAATACTATAACTTGACAATGGTTGTGCACTTGCGACTATAAAAGGTAAACACTCGTTTTTGCCCATCAACCCCTCAAAAGTAAATTTTGCCTCTCGCAATAGAGGAAAGGCATCGTAGGCTGCTGTTGGCGTAAATCAAGCGTCGCAATTCGATACGCCAACAACCTCGGGAGCAACAAAAGCTTCTAAATCAGAATTCCACGGGACATACTCTTTGAGAGATGAAGAAGTTCGATCATTTTCAAGCACCTCCTTGACAAAGAATAAAATTAAGTTGCCACCTATTACAAATCGGGGAGGAGGTGACAAGACTTGAGATCCTAAATCGTGCATACCACGGGGAGGGTCCATCATCCTACCAAAAGTTATTTTGTCCTTAAAGACGCGATCCGTGCTCTAATTGACGCCGGGTCATAACGCCAAAGTGATCTAACTTGGTGAAGCTCTTCGGCCTATCGCATCACGCCCGGATACCTACAAGAGCAACCCTGTGGGTACGAGGCGATCCAAATTTTGTTCGCTAAACGTGGTAGCGTGACGCTGACAAGATCACAATGCCAATTAATGGGAAGTTCCTGAAGAGATACTATCCTTAGTATATTCAGGATAACCCGTCTTATGATGAAGGACTCAGGTTTATCATATTCCGATAGCCTAGAAATACCCTTCGCCAATTTTACCCCCACTATTTTGATGATCAAACTTTTGAATAGTCACGGTGTCCAAACTCCCACCGTGGAAGCTTAAAGATAAGAAAATACCTTCTTTCCTTCATCTTCTGCCAACTCTTCCAAAATCCCCTACAATTCCTATTCAACAGGATGGTAGGCCCACAAGAAAGTTATCTCTGATAACTCCACTAAACTCTCCCACCAATCCTCTTCAATAGGATGACAGGACCACAAAGAAAATAACTATCATGTTAATTATTACCTCTGATAGTTAATTCTTAGTTTAGAAATCAAATCTACACCCACTGGGTCCAGTACGACCAAACCTTTAAACAGTTAGGGTCATTCTTCACTTGACCAAACCTTTGAACAGTTAGGGTCATTTTAAATTTTCACTCCCACTTGGTCAAAACTTTCAATAGTTAGGGCCAAACCATGTAAATTGGGTAATCGACCTTCATGCGCTAGAGTTATTCAAATTCCACCTTTTACTCACATGAGTTAAAAGGTGTCTTCAGAGTCAATGCCACGTGGCCCGACTCCAACTTGATTCTCAAGTGGAGATCCCACTTTGAGTTTTCTATAGATTCCTTGGTGCGTGCATCGGGAATCTTTTAACTCTCACCAGGTGGAACAAAGAGTTGTCAATTGAAGCGAAGATAAGAAAATACCTTCTTCTTCTTCAATACAACGGGTTCGCTTTGCCCCAAGAGAAGACACAACGGGTTCGCCTTTGCCCCAAGAGAAGACACAACGGGTTCGCTTTGCCCCAAGAGAAGACACAAAAAATAACAAACAAAGTCTACGTGATTCAATATCAGAGCATAGATGTCATTACCTAATGACACCTAAACTATGCCTTCATGCATAGGATGTTATCTCTGCCCTTACCGTAGATAAGTCCGCATCTAACACATCTTTGCCGGTAGTCAATTTCGTGATAATTGATCGCTTCACGATTCAATATCGTAGCATAGATGTTATTACCTAATGACACCTAAACTATGCCTTCATGCATAGGATGTTATCTCTGCCCTTACCGTAGATAAGTCGCCTAACACACGCCGTAATCAATTCCGTGATAATTGATCGCTTCACGATTCAATATCGTAGCATAGATGTTATTACTTATGACACCTAAACTATGCCTTCATGCATAGGATGTTATCTCTGCCCTTACCGTAGATAAGTCCGCATCTAACACATCTTTGCCGGGTAGTCAATTTCGTGATAATTGATCAAGTCTACGATTCAATATCGTGAGCATAAAGTCTAAGAGAGTTCATTCTTTTAGCACAACGTAACATGTAGAATGGACTTAGACAAACTACATGCTAGCCCAACTCAAACGGTAGTTGGTAAAGGCTCATCAAATCCGTTGATGGCTGAGGGTTTGCCAAAAATCCTATAGCTATCGTACAAGCAATAACTTGAGACAACATGGTTCTCAAAACACTCAATTATGACCCAAGTGGTGACTTTCAAGATGGAGATGATCAGTTCAAATTCGACTTCGTCATTGCAACCAATCCAAATACAAATGCAACAGTTATTGATCCCAAAATATGGTCACGACGCCACAGAGCCGTGGTTCGAAGTCGAAACAAGATACGCACTCTTCTATAAAGTTCAGCGTTGAGCGGAAGCAAAGCGATCTTATCCAAAGTATTCCGGACCCTCGACAAAATACGAGGAGTCTCAAAACTTTGGAGGGTATCTGTAGGCATCAAAATTGCCGAAGAACCTCAAATATGACTAAATTGTGAGAAGATCGAAGGACAACGCCGCCAAAATCTCAAGAAGTCAACACATGGGAAGTTTGTGTCTCGCCATAGTGCGAGACACTTGTTTGTGCTCGCCACAAGCGAGACATTTGATGTGTCTCGCTACTAGCGAGACACTTGTTTGTGCCTCGCCACGAAGCGAGACATTTGATGTGTCTCGCTACTAGCGACACTTGTTTGTGCCTCGCCACGAGCAAGACACCTTGATGTGTCTCGCTACTAGCGAGACACTTGTTTGTGTCTCGCCACAAGCGAGACACCTTGATGTGTCTCGCTATAGGCGAGGCACTTACTTGTGCCTCGCCAAAGGCGAGACACCCAGAATATTGGAAATGAGCTCTTGAAGGGTCTAAATCAATGCTGGTGGGGCCCAATTGACTTTATCAACGCAAAGAGACGTTCAGCTACTTCAATGGACGGTTATACGCTGAAAATACGCCCACTAGGCGTGATTTTAGGGCATTTAATCGTGCCTAAAAAGCAGGGAAACCGTTACAACAGCTGGAGATCCGACACTGCCTCGCTAGTTAGCGAGGCAGCTTGGCGCGAGGCAGCTCGAGCTGCCGCGCTAACTAAAAATATGGGGCACTTATGACACTTGTGTTTCTTCAGAGGGCACGTTTCCCAAAGGCTATAAATACCCCCTACATCCACTTGGGCAGGGGGGGCAATCAGAGATCAGATAAGCAGAGCTATTGCAAGGAGAGAGAGAGAGAATCCAAGCTTCCAGAGTTCAAGAACACGATCTACGTGGAGATTCCTCGAGTTTAAGCTTTGACTTATTCTTGAGAAGAGTAGATATCTTACTTTGCTAAGATATTTACTTAAGTTCTTGTTTCCTTTGCGAAGCATTAACTAAACCCCGTCGATTCGACGATCGTTGCTCGGTGGTCCACGGATTACGCTGGCCCCCTGCATGTGCAAAGTCCCACGAAAACAGGAGATCTACACTTGTAGTGTCTTTTGTTCGAGTTTGTGAGAGAGTTACTTAAATTTCTTTGTAACTGAGAATCAAAAGTGTAATTTTCTCAAGTTTTACAATGGAAACAACTTTCGACCCAAACAGAGGGGAGAGGACCGAGGGCACGAACGGCGAGGGCTGGGCGGCGCAGGCGGCGCCGGCGCTTGGCCGCTGCTCTCGACCGAGCGCCTCAAGGCTGGCTCGGCCGAGCCGTCGCTGCCCTCGACCGAAGCCGGCGCTGCTCGGCCTCTGCCAGCTGCTGCCGTTTCCACTGGCGTGCCGCTGGTCTCGCTGAGTTGTGGCATCCGCTGGTGCTCGGTCATGGCTACGAGCCACGACCTGACCAACCGGCCTCTTTGTCAATTCGCTGATTTCTCAACCGCATATCTGACTTTATTTTGTCCATTTTGCGCTTCCGATGTCGCCGCTAAGATCTCATGCTCCAAGGGTCGATCCACTCGTATGCCGTGGTGAATGCACGCCTTCTTTGGTGGTGCGCCAGCCGTTGTCGCTCTCGTGATATATATATCGTTGTATCCCGCTTAGCTCTCCTTTGTGGCGATTGGGAAGAGCCGAATCCTCCTTTGTGGGGACCGACGCTTCAGATTGTGTACACCCGTTATGACCCCGCTTCGTTCTCCTTTGTGAGGCGATTGGGAAGAGCCGAAATCCTCCTTTGTGGGGACCGACGCTTCTCCGTTTGCATGCAGGGGGTTTTAGGGATTATGATTCTGGCTTTGATTTTCCTCACCACGATTCTGCTGGGCCCAGTTCTGCTCATGCTGAGCCAAGTTTTACTCAACAAATGTATGGAGCTATGGCGGAGGGGACCAATGTAGGACCTGATTCGGTGAATTCAGGTACATCTAACATCGATAATTCCTCTTTTAGATGGCGAATGTGGGAATTAAACGATTCGGAATTCGTACCCCCTCTAATTGCCTTTTCGCTTTTTTTTGCTCTAGAGAAATTGCAGGAGACAGATGCATGAACCGAGACTAGGCAAGCCAACCCCACTGTAGGAGGTAAGTAGCTTTACCTATTGTTCGTTTTAATTGCATTCGTCTTCCTAATGCTTTCTTTTTCAGACTTCTCAATGGAAGATTTCGTGGAAGCTGGTTTATACAGCAACACTTCCATGGATGACTCACGCTGGTCACAGGATGGTGATACTCTTGGTGAAGATTTACCCGAAGCTACCATCCCTGAAGAAGGTATGAATTTTCTCTTTGATTAATTATAGGACCAGCCATTTGGCCAATACCACTATAATTAAAAGAGGCTGAGAAATTCCCTTTGTGTAGTGGCAGGCACTCCTCTTCCCGCCGCTCTTTCGGAGTCAGCCGCTACTACAGCGACTGTTGAGATAGATGAGCATACTGAGGGGTCAACTGCTGTAGATAGTACTCCAGCGATAGGTACTCCTCTGATAGACTCGCCAGTCCCTGAGACTATGCTGAAGGAAACGGGTAAGAGTCCTCTAACCGAATATGTCTTCGCCCATTTTTTGATTGAAGATTCTAAGGTCCTCTTTTCTTTTGTGTAGAGCCTACATCTCGACTCCATGATCCGGGCGAGCGCTTAATGCCGGATGAAGATCCATCCCATTTTATTATCCGCTTGAAGCACGCCGTTTCTTTTCCTTGGTGAACACGGTGATCGAAAAGGTTCTTCATGGCGGGCTTTCTCTTCATCGATTCAGACCCTTTGCTTAATCCGGATGGCCTTGATACGGGATATGGGTTATCCCGAAATGCTCAGCCATTGCCGACGACCTCGCCATATGGAGAGAAAGTTTCAGAGACTACAAGAGCTGCGGGCACCGAGCTCTCATAACGTGAAGCTACTCGCATCGACGCCGCTTAGAGGCATGGCGCCGATGCTCGTGTTTTACCGGCTCGAGGTCCGATGCAGAGACCGCTACCGATCAGCTCGAGCTGTTGTTGCCGACATATTCTTCCCTAAGCCATATCCGCATCGATGTTGTGGCGAAAAGGAGAGGATAATACCGCCAGGGAAAGCTCCATGCAGAGGAAGATAAGATGAGTATTTTGGAGCTGGCTAAGGCCAACAAGGAAGAAGCTCTCGCCGTCGCATCTAGGGAACTCGAACTGTCGAAGCAGAAACTGGCTGAGATCGAAGAGGCAGCTACGAAGACACTGAATACCGATGAGGAGTCCTTCAGGGCTAAGTTACAGGGAGAACTCCACCAGGCTTATAGTGATGAAGTATCTCAGCTCGAACGACAAATCCTTTGTCATAGACTTAATGTTTAAACAGCTGTAGCTCCTTCTATATTTGCTTCAAATGAATAAGATTTATTCCTTTTATTATTTATTATGATTCTTTTACTTCGTTAGAAATAATTAACCATAATACTTATAGGATTTTTGGCAAACCCTCAGCCCTCAACGGGTTTGATTAGCCTTTACCAACTACCGTTTGAGTTGGGCTAGCGTGCGGATTATCTGGATCCGTTCCACACGTGACGTTGTGCTAAAAGAATGAAACTCTCCTAGACTTGTTGCTATGATATTGAATACATAGGCTCGGTACTCTTTTACGGGTAAGAGACCACCCGGCAATGCGTATTATCGTAGACTCATCCCTTCTTAGGCTTCGGGATAAAATACCCCAGAATTAAACTCTGGTGTCTTCTTCAATCGGAAAAAGACTAAACCGCAACGCTGCAGGAGGCGCTGGCTTTAGGGTTATTGGCCAACCCCAGCCCTCAACGGGTTTGATAAGCCTTTACCAACTACCGCTTGAGTTGGGCTAGCATGTAGATTATCTAAACTGCTCTACACATAACGTTGTGCTAAAAGAATGAAACTCTCTTAGACTTAATGCTACGATGTTGAATACGAGGCTTCGCCTTTTCATCGAAGACTAACCCGGCGACGCTGCAGTTAAGGCCGACCTATCCCTCGCTTAGGATTCGATCAAATTCCCCAAGAAGAATCTTGGATTAAGGAGTTTTGTTGATAGGATTAAATTGGTGAGAGAGGAGGAACTTTATGTTCTATTTCTCGTATCGAAGCCAATAGCGGGCCCGCTATAGGAATCAAGAGGGTTCAGACGCCTTCACCGGACGACTTGATCCAACAATCTCGGCAAGATACCTTCACGGGCGCTACCTAAGATGTAAGTTGGGACTAAGAGTGGGATCTCCACTCCAAGAACCGAAAAGACTCGTGACCTTCAGCGACAACCCGGTTCGAAAATCCCGGCGATACCTTCACGGGCGCTACCTAAGATGCAAGTTCCGCTTACCTTCACCGGCGCTACCTAAGATGAAAGATGGAACTAGAAGGGATCTCCACTTCGAACCGAAGAGACTCAGCGACCTTCACCGGACAACCTGGTTCGAAAATCCCTACAAGATACCTTTAGCCGGGCGCTACCTAGAGAGGGATGGAACTAAGAGTGAGATCTTCACCGAGAACCGAAGAGACTCAGTGACCTTCAGCGGACAACCTGGTTCGAAAATCCCGGCGATACCTTCACCGGCGCTACCTAAAATGAAAGATGGAACTAAAAGTGGGATCTCCACTCGAGAACCGAAAAGACTCAGCGACCTTCACCGGACAACCCGGTCTCGAAAATCCCTACAAGATACCTTCACGGGCGCTACCTAAGATGCAAGTTCCGCTTACCTTCACCGGCGCTACCTAAAATGAAAGATGGAACTAAAAGTGGATCTCCACTCGAGAACCGAAGGACTCGTGTACCCTTCAAAGGACAACCCGGTCTCGAAAATCCCTACAAGATACCTTCACCGCTACCTAAAATGAAAGATGGAACTAAAAGTGGATCTCCACTTCGAGAACCGAAGACTCAGCGACCTTCACCGGACAACCCGGTTCGAAAATCCCGGCAAGATACCTTCACCGGCGCTACCTAAGATGAAAGATGGAACTAGAAGTGGATCTCCACTTCGAGAACCGAAGAGACTCAGCGACCTTCACCGGACAACCCGGTTCGAAAATCCCGGCGATACCTTCACCGGCGCTACCTAGGAGAGGGATGGAACTAAGAGTGAGATCTTCACTCCGAGAACCGAAGAGACTCGTGACCTTCAGCGACAACCCGGTTCGAAAATCCCTACAAGATACCTTCACGGGCGCTACCTAAAATGAAAGATGGAACTAAAAGTGGGATCTCCACTTCGAGAACCGAAGACTCAGCGACCTTCACGGACAACCCGGTCTCGAAAATCCCTACAAGATACCTTCACCGGCTACCTAAGAATAGATGGATAGAACCCTTCCGCTTATCACGAAAGGGATCTTACACTTGGAGAGGAAGAATTTTATATTCTATCTCCCAAGGAAAGGAATTTTGAGTGGGCCTCTTGTTCATAGAAGGAATCAAGAGGGATTTTGGTAATGCACCGCACAATTTGTAGACCTACCGTCAAGGGATTTGATCGGTGGGGGAAATTATGATGGAGGATAGATCTAGGGTTATCCTCAAGGAAAGTGGGTGAAACATCCCACGAGGAACTTCCCGTCGAAACGGGTTATCCTGAAGATACTAAGGGTAATATTTCTTCAGGAACTTCCCATTTATCGGCATTAATTGCCGGTCGCCATTTTGGGTAATTAGGCGATACGCACCATTAGAGTAGACCGTTTCTATTACAAACGGACCCTCCCATTTAGGTTCGAATTTGCCTTTCTTTTTGGAGGTGAGGATTATTGGTCGTCGAGCAGCGAGGACCAAATCTCCTTCTTTGAAACTCCGTTGTCGTACTTTCTTGTTGAAAGCTCTCGATATCCTAGCTTGGTAGAACTCAATGCATTGTTGAGCTTCCAGGCGCTTTTCATCCAACATCTCGAGTTCTTCGATCGTCATCTCCGTTGCAAGAGCGATGCGGAGTGACGGAATCTAGATTTCTAATGGGAGAACTGCTTCACACCCGTGACCGTACGGGTCTCTCCGCCATGGCGTGACGGTTGTGCGATATGCCCAGAGTGCTTCTCCGAGTTTATCATCCCAATCTCGCTTGTTATTCTTCACAAGCTTCGACAGAATCTTGATAATCGTCTTGTTGAATGCCTCAGCTAATCCATTCGCAGCTGGATTATAGGCTGTCGATGAGACGTCTTGTATCTTGAATTTCTCGCAAAACCTGATGAAGGAATTGCTGATGAATTGAGGACCGTTGTCATGCACGATCCGTCTTGGAACACCGTGTCGGTAGATGACATGGTGTTTGATAAATTTAATGACGGTACTCGCCTTTACTTCTTTTAACGGGATTGCTTCAGCCCACTTGGAGAAGTAATCGGTGATCGCTAGAATAAACCGACGCTTTGACCGACGGAGGAAAAATGGGACCTACAACGCCCATTCCCCATGTCTCAATGGCCGATGTGGTCAAGGATGTAACCGCCTCGAGGCCGATGCATATAGTTGGCGTGGACTTGACACGCTGGCATCTCCGAAGGTGACGCGATCGGCCATTAATCATTATTGGCCAAAAGTAGCCCATTCTCCGATTCGATCAGAGTTTAGGACCAGCCGGTGCGCACCACATTCACCTTCGTGCTTCCGAAGGACCTCTTACGCCTCTTTGTTTGAGAGGCATCGAGTAAAGACCATCGTACCCGGCGATATAACATCCGGTCTCCGTGTCGTAGAAGAATCTTGGAGCTCTTAGCGGATTGACTCTCTCTCCCTCCGTCTTACGGGAGAATACCGCAAGACGAAGTCGATGATAGAAAGCCAATCTCGAGGCTCCAATTTGGTTTGGGTCGATATACCTCTTTGGTAACTACCCCTTCGTTTTCTCGTCCCTCATCATATATCGGTACAAAAAGCTAATGAGTCCTGACCGTAACTAGTTGCTCGGTCTCTAAGGTTGTGCTAACGGCCACGCTGCATCCGCCGTAAGCGTTTTGGAGGCGGATATATTCGATGAAGAACTCTTCAATGAGTCCGCCATTTCAACAGCCTATCCGATGATAGGGGACCAGATCAGGGTTCCTAACTTCGTAGTCACCACGGATCTGCTTAACTATCAATTGCGAATCGCCGTACGCTTCGAGATACTCGACCCCCAGCTCCTTGGCGAAACTAAGTCCAATAAGTAGCGCATTGTATTCGGCTACATTATTAGAGCAAGGTTCGAGTGAATAAGCACGGCATGACATGATTCCTGTGGAAATCAAGACAACTCCGACTCAAATGGAGATTTTAGAACATCCGGGCACTTGCCACGTTGGTAGCTCGAAGCTCCGCCAAAGTACGCCATATTTGTTGGTGCGATGTAGTGTTGACTTCGTGGACTTCATCCGAGATCATCATATAGCTCAATCAAGGCCCGCTGTCGGGTTGATACCAAGAGGTCGCAAATCGCTTGTCCTTTAACCGACTTTTGTTGTTTAAAGTGCAAGTCATATTGGGATAAGAGCAGGGCCCATTTCGCCAAACGCCAACTCATTGTTGCCGGCTGGGTCATAAATATTCGGACCAGATTCACGTTAGAGATAACATAAATCGTCTGTCCGACTAAATAGTGCCGCATTTTCTGAATCGCGAACACTAATGCAAGGCACCGCCGACCATTGGGTATCGAGACTCACCACTAATGTTCGCTCGTAATACATCGCCGCTCGCGGACCGCCGCCGCCCCGCACGAGTAAGGCGCTTAACGAGTGATCCGTCGCCTTGACGTAAATCAGAAATGATTTTCCCGACTGCGGTGCGACAAGAACAGGAGATTTAGAGAGATATGACTTAATCTCTTCAAATGCCTTTTGGCAAGCGTCATCCCAAATGAATGATACGCCCTTCTTGTTCAACTTAGAAAATGGTTGGCACGCCCTGATAGGTTCGATATGAACCGCCGGATGTAAGCTAACCGCCCTTGTAACCCTCTCGAAGTTCTCTCGCATTTCTTGAGGTTGCGCTCTTGAATCGCCTTTACTTTGTCGGATCGACATGGATTCCTTTATTGGTAACGACAAAGCCGAGGAACTTGCCACTGGACATCCCGAGGAAGGATTTGGCAGGGGTCATCTTTAACTGATGGGTTCGCATGAGCTCGAATACTGTCCTAAGATCTTTGATGTGATCTCCTTTGTCACAGCTTTTCACGACCAAGTCGCCGACGAGCATTCGACCGCTTTTCCAAGATGATCCCGAAAATCTTAGTCATTGCTCTCGCTGGTACGTGGGCCCGGCTTTTTAAGCCGAACGGCATGACCGTAGCAATATATACCGATGGGTGTTCTGAACGCTGTGTGTTTGGCATCATCGGGGTGCATCTTGATCTGATTGTAACCCGAGAAACCATCCATGAATGACATTCTTTCAAATCCACACGTATTGTCGACTATGACATCAGTGATTGGAAGAGAAAAGTCATCTTTCGCAAGCAGCCGTCAGTCTCGTAGCCCATTACGCACTTAATTAAACCATTCTTCTTCATGACCGACTATATTCGCCACCCAATCCGGATGTTGAATTTCCTTGACGAATCCCGATTCTATGAGTTTCTTCACTTCGTCAACGATTGCCTGCAAGATCTGTGGACGAAACCGTCTTTGCGGTTGCTTGACAGGTTTGACATCCGCCTCGATGTTGAGGCGATGTGTCGCCACATTAGGGTCGAAGTCCCGCATGTCCTCGTGAGCTCCAAGCGAATACATCGATATACTCCCTGATTAGGGCGATCAACTCTTCCTTCTCTTCCGAGGGAAGAGTATTGCTGATGTTTATGAGCTTAGGATGCTCTTCGTCACCCATATTGACCTGGACTACTTCGTCCTTAGTGGGTGGTTCTCTTTGTTCGAATCTATCCCCAAACTGTTCCCTGAGTTGATGGATCCATGGGTCTTCCCATGTTAGCATATCTTCATCATCCTCAATAGTAGCAGGATCAACCGAAGTCATATTTTACATCAAAGCCTTGAAAGCTTCTCCGAGGCTGGTGTCGGAATCCCAAGCCGAAGAATCAGACGAATGTCCGTCTCTCTCATCGGGTGGATTTTTATCAATCAGCCATGAGCATTCATCTTCTGAGGAGGATTCGTATCCCAATCCCCTTCTAAATGCATAGTAATTATCCGGCTTTCCTCTTGGGACATATGCCGCTTTGGGAGGGACTCGAGGACCTCGCCCAAAATATAGACCTTCTCCTTGTGTCAAGTTGTACCCCCACTTCTTCATGATA
This sequence comes from Asparagus setaceus, assembly GCA_012295165.1. Lineage (NCBI taxonomy): Eukaryota > Viridiplantae > Streptophyta > Magnoliopsida > Asparagales > Asparagaceae > Asparagus > Asparagus setaceus. Next base: position 7,959,993 of record CM022706.1, read on the forward strand.
CCCAGTGTTTCTGGACTATATCTGAATGTGTGGAGGATAGGCCCATTGTCATCTTCATCTTCTTCTAAGAAATGATTCGGGGTTGGAACTGCATCTCCTTTTCCGTAAACCAAGTCTTTTTCACTACTTGATCTTCGTGGGATGACGAGTGTTGTCCCAAAGGAGTCTCGAAACTGCTTTTGTGTAAAGCAAAATGACCGAATTGGTAGGTGCAACTCCGGATTGTTGTATAAACCTGTCATCACATCACTCAAAGACAAAGGATACTCTAAATCGTCATTTATTGATTTATCGGCAATTTGCCAATTACAATGTTCATCTGACGATTCTTCATCGTCAAGATTGATTACAAGGTACAATGTCATTTAAAACAAAACCACCACTATAACCAAGCCCGCTTCGTATCGCCTTCTTCACCGCTGTCGTGCCTTGGGCGATGATTGATTTAGGACTCATTAGCGTAGAGGAGAGAATCGGTGAAATAATTCTCCATCCCCTTAAACGGTTGTTTGTCCGCGACCATCGCCTTGACCTCATTATTCGTGGTTCACGATTTGAGACACCGATAAAGAGTAGATGGGACTATAACGCTATCGTGGATCCAAGGTCGACCCAACAATAAGTTATAGGAAGTCTCTGCGTCAATCACATAGCGGTGACTTGGACTTTAAGTCCCCATTTGGCACTTTATCCGATTTTACCAAGCGCCGAGACTACCGGTGTTAAATCCGTAGATCACCGTGCTGTTGGCCTTGACTTCTTGGCGGGGATTCCAAGATGATACATGAGGCGCAGGGCATGATGCTCATTAATGAACCCGGATCGACTTGGATCCGGTTAACTTCACTAGAGCCAATATACCCGGTGAAGTATAGCGGCCTATCGTGCTTGGAATTCCTTGTCTGCATATCCTCCTTTGTAAAAGTGATGCAGGGGAAGTGCTTAGCCGCAAGGTTGCACTGTTGGGCCGACTCTTCTGGGCTCGGCTTAATCTGGGTGAGGAAGACCTCTGAATCGGCCAGGGCTTCTTGAAGAGCTTCTCTTGTCTCTTTTGACAACCGCAACAGCTCGTAAAGAGTGATCCTTGAGGGAATATTAGCCAATTGGACCATAACGTCGAAGCGATATGGGGAGTTAGAGCTTCCCGGTTTGTCTCTTCTAATCGGGTGGTTGAACCGAGACTGCTTCGGGAGCTAAACTTCTTGCGGCTGCTTCGCTGTGGGTTTTTGGCACCACATGGCGCTTTCTCAGAGTGAGAGGAATTGTTGGTACCCCCACCGACAAATGCCTTGGCATTTGGGTCGGGACTTCCGTACTTGTATTTGTACTCGTGTCCGCCTCGTATGCGGCTTCGTGTTCCCTTCGGACAAATGGAATGTCGCCACCGCCGTCATCTCCCTCGAGCGTGGAAGTAGCATGGCATGCCTTTCCTTCCGCTTTGACTTTTCTTGGATGAAGAAGAAGCTACCCATTGATCATCTTCAAGCGGTGCAGGTGGATCCACAGACTTCGCCATTTGGGGTCAGATACGATACAAGTCCTTTCGGCGTTGCTCGTGTGGTCATCATTCACCGCCTTCATTGCGACTTTGACCACCGGTTTAGGCTCAAACCATGTCAAGGGCACCGACCCAAAGCTTATGGACACCGATTTGTTCGACCTTCTTTTCTTTGGACGGCTTCATAGTGATGACCCTACATCAATTAAGGCCTGGATTTTATCCTTAAAGTCAAAACAGATTTAGTAGGGTGATGAACCGCCTGCGGTACGCTGCAGATTTTGGGTCGTTTCGTCCTCATTGCTTCCTCTTGATTCTGAATCGGAGGGAGCTTGATCTTGTTATTTTCCACAAGATATTTGAAGAGACCGGGAATCTCGTCATCCCTAAAGGAGTAGGACTTCGGGAATCTTGACTCTGAGGCCTTCGTTTACGTGGCCACAGTTTGCCCTTTGTGATTGTGCTGTTCGCGGCCGTTGTTCTTCTTCTTCTGCATTCTTTGGGGTTGGAGTTGGAACGTTTGGTTCGCAACTGCCGTCTTGGCCTGCTCTTTCCCTTTGCCACGTGGGACAAAGTTACGTTTCGGGGCTTCCGCTGTCGGCTGACCTCTTTCCGCCTTTTTCCTCTTGAGGAAGCGTTCGGCTTGTTCACCCCGCACCTTCAAGTCTTTCCAGGTGTTGGACGGTGCTGTTCCCATTGCCTCGAGCACGTCTATTGACAAGTTATTGTGGCAGGTCTGGAGGATGAACTCCTCTGTTATCGGATCCCGGCAGTTCATTGCCTTGTTCCGGAATCGTTTGACAAAGATATCCACAGTTTCTCCGTCCTTCTGCTTTTCGTCGAGTAACGTTCCGATGGATACTTCGGTATCGTCATCGAAGAAATTGGAGAGAAACAGGGACTCCATATCGTCCCAGCTGTTGATGCTCCCCTGTTTAAGACGGCGGTACCAATCGAAGGCAGCTCCACGAAGGGTGCCGACGAATGACCGAACCATCAGGGGCTCATTGCCGGAAATGACTCCGAGGTGCGACTTGAAGTAAATCAAGTGCTGCGTCGGGGAACCCTTCCCGTCAAACGGTGTAAAGTTTATTAAGTTAAACTTAGACGGGTATGGGATTGATTCCCACTCCCTCGGGTATGGGCAAGGAATACCTGTTTTCTTCACCTTCTGAGCGGAAATCAGTGAGTTGATTTTGCTCTCGAGGTCTTTGATCTTCTCGCTCTCATGAGCAACAACATCTACATTATGCCCAGCGTTGCGTGGTTCAGGAGGGTTATCATCCTCTTGTATTTCCTCCTGGTCTGAATCGTTGTCATCTTGATCGACGTCGATGCGCTGACTCGATTCACCTCGATGTTTTGTCAAGGCTTGGATCTGTTGGTCATGCATTTCTCTCATCGTCTGCATGGCCAACTCCATTTCTAACTTGAAGTTTTCCTGTTGCTTATTCAATGCTTCGTCTAGCATTTTAGCCACTTGATGCAATGCGATCATAAAGCTTCTTGGGGCATCCTTCGCTAGATACAGTATAATCGAGGCAATTGCGGAGCCAACATCCGACGCATCATCCTCTGCGGGTATCCCTCTCAGAAGTTTGTCGTAATTGGACCGTCGGATAGTCCCGGACCGCAAACGAGTTAACCGTTGCGATGCGCTGGGAATAGTCCGTGACGACGGTTCTTTACTGGTCATGTTGTTAGTGACTGCCGGTAATTCATCATTTCGAGGCGTCGCTCTTCTACGGAATCGCCTTGACCTAGGTCTTGGCGTTTCTGTGGTGAGTCTCTGGAAGACCGACACCCTTTCTGGAGTTTCTTGACAGCAATTACACTCCGAGAGCACCGTTTTGATGAGCTTAGAGCACAAACATGACTGTGACGAGCTGGGAGAGCTCTTTCGAGCCTTCTTCGTACCCCCAGTACGGTAGTATAACTCATCGGCATGGGTGCCGGAGCAATCTTCTGTAAGTCGGCACGATCTCTCGGGTATAACGCTCTCATTGTCAGATGAAAACGTCACCTTCCGAGGACGAGTCAATTCATCGAAACTTCCGAAAGTGACTCGCCTAGACTTTCGCCGATGTGAGCGCGAAGTCTCGGCGGACTCTCGGACTTCGATTTTCAATCCGATAGGAGGGGCTGCAAGAGTCTTCTTGTCCTTGTTGGAGCGGGTGCGACCTCCTGCATGAGGAGTGACCCGTGATTCTCTCAGAGGACCCAGACGATCCTTGATAGTTGGTTTGGTGGTGGTAGTGGGAGTCGGCTTCGCCACCGGTTCAGATACAGACACCTTTGACTTTGAGGCGCCGTCGGACTTAGACTTTGGCGCTGAATTTGCAACGCCTGTAGCCTTCGGCTTAAGTGCCGGGACAGGAACTGGAGCATGGGCAATCTTAGGTTTTGGGGCCGTGCCAGCTGGGGTTGGGGCACCGTTAGACTTAGGCCTCCAAACCTGGTGGTATGTTGGCGGCTTCTTTACCACCTCCCTCTTCAATTCACGAGCTTGCTGCACCAAAGCTCGTGCCTGCGCAAGGAGTGCGTGGCGCTTCCGGATACGCTCCTGAAGCGTGGAGCGGTTCCGTTTGACACGGACCCACTCGTTGGTTGACGGCTTGGATGGACCGTCGATCACTTGAGGCTGGAACCTCTGCGTAAGTCTGGATCTTAGATCCGCTTCGTAACGGACCCCATCCATGGATTGCACGGCCTTGGCGTATTTGCGCGCCATGCTTTGTCGTCGCCTTTGGCGGGCTCACTTGGAGAGTGCGGGCGCGTCATCGGCGTTCATCTCGGCGCCGTTGTAGTCCGACTTCGCCGAGGGGATTTTTCGCTACTGCGGCGAGGTTGGACTTCGCCGTCTGGGGCTCTACATCGAGGCCCATCGGGTTCTCCTTGCGGAGACCTTCTTGGGCGGCGGGGAACTGGATCTCGAGGAGGGTGAGGATAGGTACTCCTCATACTTCTTACGGTCGAACTCGAACTCGACCTCTTCCTCCACCGGATAGGAATCCGCTGGTTATGCACTATCGACTCTCCCGATTCGAGGCCGGTGGCTCCCATCGTGGTCGCCTTGTTCAAGGGAAAATTGTTTTGTTATTCATTGTTTGTCGTTGAACTTGCTTACAGCTTCTTGGGCCTACAACAAAATTCAAACAAAGAAAAATCGCCTTTTATTTTAAGGCGTACAATGAAAATAAAAGATTACAACTTTTTCCTGTATGAACAAACGCTCGGATCTCTATTATTCGATCCTCGCTTTTGTGGGTTCTTCGCCTGTGCCGGGGACTTGAATCGTCCGTGGACCACCGCAATTCGATCCGGTGGAAACCCGGTTCGAACTACAGACGGAGGGCTCGCTTCACCAAGGAAACGAGACGCCTAAGGGGTTCACACTCACGGCGAGAGGATCGCCGGGATCACACTCACGGCGAGAGGATCGCCGAGCGGGTGAGATCTACTAGGAGAAATCAGCCACTGTACTGAGCCGACCGCTAATACACCTCAGCGATTGTAGATCGACGCCGATCGAATCCCGTGTCGCGGTGCTCTGAATCAGGCCGACGGCTCAGATCTCGTGGGAACTCTCTCGCCAATATCGAGAAAATCGAAATCTCCGAAAATTCCCGAAATCCGCCCAATCCCCTCGACCGTCCGGACCCTCCAATGAGGAAGACCCCCATTTATAGAATGGGGGATGCGTAAGCCGAGCCACCTCGGCCACTTGGCGAGGTGGTGGCGAGCCACCTCGGCCACTTGGCGAGGTGGTGGCGAGCCACCTCGGCCACTTGGCGAGGTGGTGGCGAGCCACCTCGGCCACTTGGCGAGGTGGTGGCGAGCCACCTCGGCCACTTGGCGAGGTGGTGGCGAGCCACCTCGGCCACTTGGCGAGGTGGTGGCGAGCCACCTCGGCCACTTGGCGAGGTGGTGGCGAGCCACCTCGGCCACTTGGCGAGGTGGTGGCGAGCCACCTCGGCCACTTGGCGAGGTGGTGGCGAGCCACCTCGGCCACTTGGCGAGGTGGTGGCGAGCCACCTCGGCCACTTGGCGAGGTGGTGGCGAGCCACCTCGGCCACTTGGCGAGGTGGTGGCGAGCCACCTCGGCCACTTGGCGAGGTGGTGGCGAGCCACCTCGGCCACTTGGCGAGGTGGTGGCGAGCCACCTCGGCCACTTGGCGAGGTGGTGGCGAGCCACCTCGGCCACTTGGCGAGGTGGTGGCGAGCCACCTCGGCCACTTGGCGAGGTGGTGGCGAGCCACCTCGGCCACTTGGCGAGGTGGTGGCGAGCCACCTCGGCCACTTGGCGAGGTGGTGGCGAGCCACCTCGGCCACTTGGCGAGGTGGTGGCGAGCCACCTCGGCCACTTGGCGAGGTGGTGGCGAGCCACCTCGGCCACTTGGCGAGGTGGTGGCGAGCCACCTCGGCCACTTGGCGAGGTGGTGGCGAGCCACCTCGGCCACTTGGCGAGGTGGTGGCGAGCCACCTCGGCCACTTGGCGAGGTGGTGGCGAGCCACCTCGGCCACTTGGCGAGGTGGTGGCGAGCCACCTCGGCCACTTGGCGAGGTGGTGGCGAGCCACCTCGGCCACTTGGCGAGGTGGTGGCGAGCCACCTCGGCCACTTGGCGAGGTGGTGGCGAGCCACCTCGGCCACTTGGCGAGGTGGTGGCGAGCCACCTCGGCCACTTGGCGAGGTGGTGGCGAGCCACCTCGGCCACTTGGCGAGGTGGTGGCGAGCCACCTCGGCCACTTGGCGAGGTGGTGGCGAGCCACCTCGGCCACTTGGCGAGGTGGTGGCGAGCCACCTCGGCCACTTGGCGAGGTGGTGGCGAGCCACCTCGGCCACTTGGCGAGGTGGTGGCGAGCCACCTCGGCCACTTGGCGAGGTGGTGGCGAGCCACCTCGGCCACTTGGCGAGGTGGTGGCGAGCCACCTCGGCCACTTGGCGAGGTGGTGGCGAGCCACCTCGGCCACTTGGCGAGGTGGTGGCGAGCCACCTCGGCCACTTGGCGAGGTGGTGGCGAGCCACCTCGGCCACTTGGCGAGGTGGTGGCGAGCCACCTCGGCCACTTGGCGAGGTGGTGGCGAGCCACCTCGGCCACTTGGCGAGGTGGTGGCGAGCCACCTCGGCCACTTGGCGAGGTGGTGGCGAGCCACCTCGGCCACTTGGCGAGGTGGTGGCGAGCCACCTCGGCCACTTGGCGAGGTGGTGGCGAGCCACCTCGGCCACTTGGCGAGGTGGTGGCGAGCCACCTCGGCCACTTGGCGAGGTGGTGGCGAGCCACCTCGGCCACTTAGATTCCGCTCAGATTTGGTTCCGGACTAACTCTTGGTTTGTTCCGGTTCAACAGTTCTGAAATCCGATCGTCTATTCAAGTCCGGTTTAAACCGTGCTTGCGACGCTGTGGGTTTGCAGTCGGGTTCGCGTCTCAGTGATTCGACGTCCGTATTATCCGATGGGTTGTCATTCGCCAACTTCCCGTCACGAGTTGGTTTCGGGGATCTTGTAAGTATTTTTCAACGCCTACAATTTTTCAAAACCACCTGCCGGCAGGAATTTAATAACTTCATGAGAATGCATAATAAATTAACTCATCATAATGAGCATACTGGATCCTATCTAGATATCCATCATTTCTCTAAATGAAATTTAGCAACCCAACATTTCAGGTTGTGTAGCGCTTGCTAAACAAGCTTAACCATCACATCAAAGCATACTAAATTATCAAATTGAAAATGACAATATCATCAAGTCAAAGGAACCATGTAACAATTTGAATTCCTCATCTCCTAGGTGACTCGTCCTAGAGAATGCAAATACGGTCTAGTGCTACACACATCACAATGTGTGCTTATGACATACTGTCACCTAGGGAATCCCCATTCCCGGTGGTTGAGACCCACCACCACATCTCACATGTCGGTGTCATGCATAATAACCTGTTATAACAAAGTTATAATTTACTAGTTATAGGTTAAGCACAAATTTAAGAAATCTCTAAGTTAGATCATATCTCCAAGCAAGCGACCATCACAATGCATGATCTAACAAAATAATTTCTAAGGATATATAACAATTATATAAATGATACCCAAATTATATGTGCAATAATTAAATCTATTAACATTACAATAATATTACATAATTTATATTGGATGTTCAAGGGCATATTATTACTATTCCAGCAATCTCCCACTTGCCCTAACTTCCAATCAAATATAATACTAACTTTCATCTGTCAAAAACATTTTATGACAATGGTGCGTAAAGGACATTAAATGTTATCTGCTTAGCCATCTTTTAAACCATCACATATTTCTTCTTATTAACCATTAATAAGATAATATTTCTTTCTAAGCTTTTGCAACAGCTCCATTACTATCAAATAGTAGTGAGAAAGAAAGAACATTATAAGAAATAATATTAAGCTTATGGAGAAACTCATTTATCCATTTTTAACGGTTTCGATGACACTACATATTCTCGCTATTATTATTAATGATATAACTATAACCCGAAATAGACTTTCTATTATTAGGATTGGATTGGAAACTACTTACAAGATCAATTGCTTCTATAAGGCTCAATCTTCTTTGGAACACATTTTCTTAAAGAGTGAGTATTTATGTCTTATAGGAACCATTCCTTTCTTGACATCTTGTAAGTTGAACGTCCTATGGATCTTATCCATATAAGTAGATTGTGATGATTATATACATCTCTTTTTCTATCTTTATAGAGTTTGAGATCCAAAATATAAAATTTCTAAACAATATCTTTCATAAAGAACTTGTCGAAAACCATACTTTTAATCATGACATTAAAACATCATTCTTAATGAGTAATATGTCATCAATATGCAATGCTAGGAATATAATGGAATTATTTTATTGTTTCTTATACACACAAGATTGCTTTTAAGGATTTGATCAAAATTAATTTCCTTAATCATTTCATCAAAATGAATGTTTCAATTATCTGAAGCTTGATTAAGTTCATAACTTGATTGATTCAATTAATCAATCTTATCTTCTTGAATTTTACATACTTGATTCTATAATCTCTATATGTAAACATCTTCTTTAAGATATCCATTCAAGAAGGTTATTTTGAAATCCATTTATTAATATCTTATATTCATAACATGTCAGAATGACTAAATGGATTCTTATGAACTATAACATTACAATTAGAGAAAAGGTTTCTTCAAAAATTAATTACCGTTTGTCATCAACTATGACATCAACTCACTTACATGAAATCATGTCCAACATGACTTTTGTGTAAGTTTTAGGATTTTATTCTCCTTGTTACTTTCTATCAAATATGTTTTAACAAGGTTACAAGACTATACGGTGGATGAAAATCCTATTTGATCTCCTAATTGTAATCAGTGTATTCAACAATAAATTTAGTAAGTAAATCTCTATTTACTTTATTACTTGAAGCTCCCACTGAATTTATAGAATCTTCAACTCATTTGAAGTTTCTCCCACTGGATTAAATAACTCTCCCACTAAAGAAAATAAATTTTCTTCTAGAGTTATATCGATTCTTAATCAACAAACTTGATTTTATAAAAGAACACATTTCTAATAACAATATTGTCTGAAAACTATACTAGGATTATTAATATAATACCTAGTACTTTCTTTAGGATAACCTACTAGTAGGTTTTTTATTTATTTATTTTAGACTCCAATTTGCCCACATTTTATTCTCTAACAAGAATGTGACAACTCTAAATCTCCAACCGTCGTACACTTAATCTTCTTCATATCCAAATCTAATATGGAGTGGAAGAAAAAGATTTGGTAGGAATTCTATATAATAAATTATATGCAATCTCCAATGCATAACCTATAAGAAAGTAGGAACAAGTAAATGCTTAGCATAAATCCAACCATATCAAATAAGGTTTAGTTCCATTTTTCGGACAAATTATTAAGAGTAGTGAATTAGCAGTGTCAAGTACTAACAATTCCATTTTGTTTATAAATCTCTTAAACTCCTAAGAATAGGAACTTGTCATCTCGATCAAATCGGATGACTTTGATACTTTTATCAAGTTTCTCTATAACTTCAGTCTATATTCTTTGAACTATTTAAGAACATTCTAATTTATGATGCAATCGAATAAATATATCAATATATAAATGCATCATAAATGAATGTTATAAAATAAGAATATTTTAACTATTGCTTTAACATTTAAAGGATCATATACATCTTAATGTATAAAGTCAAGAGTACGTAGAGCTTTAGCACTATTCGAAAAATAGTTTGGTCATCTTGTCTCTTAGACAATATTCACAAGTTGAGAAATATTCTAATTTTAGAGAAATTCAAAGGGCTATCATTTATCAACTTATTGATCTTATCAACATTAACATGACCTAACATTATGTGCCAAAGATAAGTTGGATTACCTTAATCCAATCTATATTTAAGAGATTTATCAATTCCAACAACATTACATAAGAGTTAATGGTGATAATTATGAAATATAAACGGTTTTAATTTCATAATTCTCAACAAAGCAATTTCTAAACTTTTAATAGAAGTTCTATTTTACAATAAAACAGAAAATCACTACTACAAAGTTTAGAAAACAGAAATTAAATTTCTTTTAACTTTAAGAAACATTAAGACAATATTTAAGTTTCATTTCATGCCCTTTACTTAAAACCGAAATAAATTTCTTATTTACAATCTTTGAAAATATGGCTTTTATTTCTATTGTCAAAGTTAATCTTTTCTTATACTCTTACAACAATTTGTAAGTATGTAAAGATAAAATAGAATCAATATATCATATATAAAGAATCATTCACATCAGTAGTCTCTACTAACCAATGGGGTGAACTATCTTCAAAAGATATTTCTTTATTAAGTGACGAATGCAACCTTTGCAATTTCCTTTTCTAATGACTTTTATTATTTACATACTCGCTTGTTGTTTAGAAACCTATTTTACTTTTCAGATTTCTCTCTTAAGAAAACTTTCTTTTCTTAATCTTGGACAATCCATTCGATATCCATCATTATGGATTTAACACCTTCATAATATTCTTTTTCCCTTTTTCTTTAACAAATTGTTCAGTTCTAATAAAGTGATAGTTGAACTGAACAAGAGGTGGGGATTAGGAAGTAAATATCACATCAACGCTTGATTTTTATCTCAACTTCTAACAAATCTAATTTGTCAATATATATCAAAACATCTTATATATATATATATATATATATATATATATATATATATATATATATATATATATATATATATATATATATATATATATATATATATATATATATATATATATATATATATATATATATATATATATATATATATATATATATATATATATATATATATGTGTGTGTTCATCTTATGAACACCACTTTATCATTATTATCTTTAAGGTGATTATGATGATGATCTTTATTATCGCTACATCCGGTTTAGCTGTATGTCACTTTAGACAATCATAGGCCACATTTTCAAAGATTAAGAAATTAAATGATTTCTTTTCCAATCCAATAGTTTGGGCTATTCAATTTATAATCATTCAATAACATATCAAAATGACAAAACTTAATCATCATGTATAAGCGAATATATTAACACAAATATCTCAAATTATTATTTTATTGTTGCACAATCATTACTGTGGATATTTTAAGTAATGACTTCACATTTAACATTTCTCTCATTTATTTAAATGTGAACAGAAATCCAAGTCTATTTATACCCTTCCAGATTGTCAAGATAGAATATAAATAAACAAGGTAGAATCATCTATTCAATCATTTCCAATTAATGACTTTCCTTTAATTTCGGTCTTTAATGTAAGAGTTAATTCCACTATTGTAGCGAGCACCCAAGACATTAATGAAGTGTGCACCCACCGATCCAATCATTTTATGTAAAACAGGTTGCACCTTCTATTGTAGCCAAGTGGTCCCATTATACATAAACTATTTAGCATCCTTATGCGAGATATAAGTAGATAATGAATTTTAACAAACCCTATCCTGTTCGGCTTCAGATAAGTTAAAACTATTATCTGAATTATATCCCAACGGTGGAAGACCTTTAGATTCTTATTTCTTTAAATAATAATCTATCTACACTTCTATACAACTTTTGTTATTTATCATAATTGAGAGAACACAATAAATTTTTGAATTCAATAAGCAGTCAATTTCTAACAAATTCTAAACTGCTTATATTTAATTAAAAATTTCAGAACATATTCTGGACCAAACAGTAGTTTTCCATGCAATTACTATAATCACATAAATTGTTGAATTTAAACAATTTAAAATCAACACAATCATATCACATGTATAATTTAAATAATATTTCGAAATATACATGATACAATATCAATTCTAACAATTCAATCAGAGTTAGATAATCTTTTCAATAAAAGAAACTAAACTATACATGTATATGAACTTCAGAACAATTTCTACAACTGTTAGGGACTAATCAGAAATTAGTCTATATATTCAGATGGACCTTAAAATAATTTCAGAATCAATCAGGGGGCTGAAACTAATTTAACAACAAATTTAATAAACTTGTGGACTCCAGAACAATTTCTGGATCAAACAGGGGTCTATACTAATTTTACAGTTATTTATTAATACTGGTGGACTTCAGAACAGTTTCTGGATTTATCAAGGAGCTATAACTAATTTTATAGCGTATTTGAGAATCTGATGGACTTCAGAACAGTTTCTCAGTCAATCAGGGGTCTCAAATTAATTTTACAATAAAATTCAAATCTTACAGGGTTCGGGTCGGGTTCTGTTCGCGGGTCAGACCCGTTATTATATGTCCTATTCATAATAGGATTCGGGTTTCGGGTTTGAAGCTATATCGGGTCAAACCCGTTTAACTTGAAATTCAATTCTATATGGGTTTCGGGTTTCAAACTAATGCGAGTCAAACCCGTTATGTTTAAAAACTTATTCCTAATTGGTTTGGGTTTCAAAAACCCAATAACAAATTAAACCCAATAAGAAAACTTCTTCTTCACTGAGCTAGGGTCTACTTGGACTCTGCTGAAATTACAAAATTGCCCCTCCGGACCTACTATAAATAGAGGCAATGTCTGCAGCACAAGGGTAAGCAATCTCTTGCAAATTTAACACACTCACACTTCTTCTCCATTCAAGCTCATATTGACTTGATCGTCGGATGAACCACCAGAAAACTCAACTTCGGTCCTCTAACATGTGGCGGTTTTGCAGGAGGCCCAACTTTCTATTGGCGGATCAGCCACCAAATGAGATCAAGGGACCCTAAGTTCTTCTAGATCATCCTCAAATCTTGGTGTTGTGAACTTTGACATCAACAATTTTATTTTATTATTTATTTATTTATTGACCTAATAAGACCCTGAACAATTCAGTTTAACGCTCATGCATGAGCAAATCTAAATTGCTTTATATAGAAAGAAATAATCCCTCCAATTTGGACGGTTTCAAAAGGAGAGAGAACGAGAACTACAAGCTAGTAAATCATAGTTAATTAGGACCCATCTATATCATATACGGAAGAATCAATTATTTTCGAATAAACTTTGAGGGAGTGGATTAATTTTATAGATGAAGATCAAAATTATTTCAGAAAATTTATGGCATGTAAAGCCTTTGTATAGAACGTAAATGAAAAACCAATGACAACCTTTAGTAGCACATGGTACTACTTGTGAAATCAACAACGGAGGAAACAGGCAAATGATGGATTGCTAGCTAGTCCTCTATGTCAATTTCTGGAAGGAAAAAAAAAAAAGAAAGTTTACCAAATTTTGATAGCAATGATGGGCAATAGTCTGGCTCTGAGTTTGGCAATTGTAACCAAGATGATGAAAGGCTGAGGTGGCTTCTATTTTTAGCTCTTTTCTCTGGCTAAGCGTGAGAGTGGGAAATCATTATGGTTTGTTTGCTTATATGATACTATAATTAGGATTTTTTTTTTCTATGAATACCTTCAGTTTGACACTCTATTATTCCATCATTGAATTATAGTTCTTTGCTTTTGTTGGCTTCTATTCATTCATTTACAATACGTACTATGCTAAGTGTGAGAGTGAGAGGTCATTATAATTTATATTGGCTTATGTGATTCTATGATTAGAGTTTTATTATTTTCTATAAATACTTTTCATTTATTTGATAATAATACGCGAAAAACATGTCGGACGCAACAAACCACATTGCACTGTACGAAAACTACAAAGAAAGATAAATAAGCAATTAATTAGCTAGATCGTCCATAATGAAATAATGCATATATACTAGTTACTCCCTTCTTAAGTGATCACAAACTAACACAAAAATGGTAGCATCTAAAAGAAGAGAATACTAGTAATATAACAATTGTTCGATATAATGTTAAAACATTTAGAGGCTGTTTGGTTCGTGGATGGTATTTTGATGCAAGCTATGGATCTAGAAAAATTCATATCCAAAATCTTATTTGTTTGCAATGGATATTAAAGTAAATTTGCATGAGAGATAAAATCCAATCAAATTTTGCTCGGTTACACATGTATTTTATTGAGGATATGTGATTAAAATCACAAATTCGAATAAAATCAGCATAATTTTAGGAGTCTACATTTGATGCACTTATCCTACGTGTCAACGCAAAATTCGAGGCATGGAAAATAGCAAACAAACTATATATTTGATAATTGCCTAGAATTTTAAGCTTTGTGGGTCCATTTTTTTAATGCAAAATCTACCAAATGCATGGAAACAAACATGCCACACTCAACATTAAAAACAATAACATCTAAAAGATAAAAGAATAAATACAACAATGATAATAGTTAATTAGTTATCAACTAAGAAAACTCCATATTATAAGTATAATATATGTTTATTAATTGCTTAATTATGTAGTTGTAAACACAAATTTACAATAAAAATTCAGTGACTACACAAACAACCAAATCATAGTTAGGACCCATCTATATCGATCATTTGCGGAAGAATCAATTATTATCAAATAAAGTTATTGAGAGAGTGGATCCATTTTATACACGAAGATCGAATTTATTTACAAAATTTTTATGGCATGTAAAGCTAATTCGTATAGAATTTTTAATTAAAAACCAACAGAGTAGCAAGTGGCCCTTCCAATGAAATCAACTGGAGAGGAAATGACAGGTTATTTTGATTGCATCTCCATCATGTCAATGTTTGAATAAAAAAATGAAAGATTTCCACATTTTGACAGCAACTATAATGGTATGGGCCCTGGTTTTGTCTTTTAGTTACCGGAGAAGTGGAAGAGGCTGAAGGGTCACCTACGGGAGAAAAAATACAGAACTATATTAACAAGCTAGTTTTGAAATTATATAAACAAAAATGTCTGAGCTTACTAGTTTATATTTACTAAAGGATGAATGTTGGTTGCGGTAAGAAGATTTTAGTTGGATAGGTGGTTAAAATTTTTTACAGTGCAGAATTAGGATAGTCACCTTTCATATGGAATTTATCTGTTATGCTAGCGGTTTGGTTGATTCAAGTTTTGAGTCTCTTCTGTTGTGATCCAAGATGTAGAATTTCTTTTGAAGCATGAGATGTTGGCTGCATATCAAAAATTTCATCTGGGGTTTGATGCTTTTGAGCTCATTTGGTCTTTTTAGTATTGGGAGTTTTGTGAAACTTACCTTTAATTTTATACCAAAAAATTTTCCTATTTATTAATCCCACAAAACATTTATAAAAAAATATTTAATTTATATTCTGAGACATTTAAGTATTCAGAATGTAACGCAACGCGGAAGTGATAACCTCGAAATCCACCAAGGATTGTTCTCTGAGTCCACAAAGAACGATCTCCGAATCCACGACAAACTTTGAATCCACGAAGAAAATATAATTAAGAGAAATTTATTGATAAAAATGTATGTCTCTAGGGCTTACAAGACTCTGTTTAAATAGAAAATAAGCAAGACTCCTACTATGACTCGAACTTTATCAAAACTAGAAATAAAAATAAACAAGACTTGTACTATGACCCGAACTATACCAAAAATAGAAATAAGAAAACTCTCTTTAAAATACTCTCTATGATTAGGGAAGTAAATCGGTCAAATTTGGAATCAAACCGGATTTACTTCCTAATCAAAACAGACTCCCAAAACAGAACCTAAAATAGTAAAAAAACTGACAAAAACGCTGATATCTCTCAATCCGTAGGGAATTTGGCAAAACGGACGGCGGCAAACCGAACTTCGGTCAGTTCGGTTAACTCCGTATCGAAAAAATACGCGATTTATATATATAATTCGTCCAATTCCGACTTACGGTTTGAGAGATATGACCCGTTCTTCGTTGCAAGCTATTTTCCTTGACCGGGTCCGCGTTTGGGCTTGTGACGATTTCGTTTCTCCATGAATATGTCTGCAGTGCGTTCTACATCAGAATGACAATAGACAACAACAAAGCATAAGGTATGGGGGCGACCTAGTAAGTCACATGGCAAAGCCGTGTCGCTCTCTCATGGCAGAGTTAGGTTCGATTCCGGTGTGCCTCAAAGGCACGATCAAAAAATTAAAAAAAAAAAGCACATGGTATGGGACAACGGTAACTACACTTTTTTCATTAATTGTATGACCACATTTTTGGAAACAACAATAACATCAATAGATTTTAAAGAGTATAAGCCAACAACATCCTCGTCAATGAATGAAGAACGGTATTACGAGTTAATTAAGGTGCATATCCTATTTACAGGGGGCCTGTGTGGTTTGTTTCTGTGTATCTCTAGTGAACATATATATGTGCAATATAAGAAATAAATCATCCGTCATGTGATACCAACTAAAAGATGTGACTCTAGATGCAAAATTTCATTAGTAGTATGAGATTTTGATTGTATATAAAAATTTTCATTTATTGTTTGATGATTTCATATCCATCGTGTCATACCAACTAAAACCAATACTTAGTTTCCTGAAAAACATTCGCTGGAGATCTTACTCTATTACGAAGCAGCTAATTAATTATACTGAATGACAACATGACAATTATTAACCAATAACAGGACATAGCAGTGGACGAGCTAATTTTTTAAACCTAGCAATTCAAAATGTTAAAAGGGAGCTGATGAATGAGGAGGGTATTTAAGAGTCAACTGCCATGCATCCCTGATTGTAGGAGTTGTGTACGTAGTGCTTCATGTACCATTTGTGACATAACGTGCATATGTATTCATCTAAAGATATCTAGGTACGCTATCACATTATAATTAAAAAAAGCTTATAATAAAAAAAAAGCTATCTAGGTACATACGCATTGGATTCTTTCATCTTTCCTGGTTTATATGGGAACAAGCTACTCTGCTCACTCTAGCTGGTACATAAGTTTTGGACTTTTTTTTGCCAAAAGATTGCCCATGTGTAATAATGTGACCAACATTATAATTTGGTCACATATGGGCTTAACCGGTCCCAATAGATTGAATAGTCATGTTATCAGATTTTTCAAGAAGAGGAAGTAAAATCATTGATGAAGTGATGCAAGTGCAAGTAAATAGTGAAGGAAAGGAATTGTAAACTGTGAAATAATCCTTTTCCATATTGTTTTTAAGGCTAAATATATAAAAAAAAACCACCCACTCTTAACTTTCTACAATTATCAAGTAATCCTCCATAACTTCAAAATATCAGAAACCCCACTAAGTTTAGGGGTTGCCAGAGAACTCCCTTCAACTTTCAACATTAGTGGGGGCAAAAATCTCTAAAAACGAGAACCATAATTTTCACTAGC
Source organism: Asparagus setaceus (assembly GCA_012295165.1). Lineage (NCBI taxonomy): Eukaryota > Viridiplantae > Streptophyta > Magnoliopsida > Asparagales > Asparagaceae > Asparagus > Asparagus setaceus. The sequence continues at coordinate 7,977,297 of CM022706.1, forward strand.
TAGCAAAAGTATCTCTCTATGTAATTTTACCCAGCCATGTGAAAATTGCACTTAACAACGTTAGGGGCTTTCATGAAAAATATCCTAAAGTTGAAGAGGTACTTTTATTACCCCTAAAGTTAAGGGGTCTTCTGATACTTTGAAAGTTACTAGAGCTTAGCTGATAATAGTCAAAATTAAGGGGGTTTTCTAAAATTTAGCCTTAAAACGGTTTTATTTTTCAAAGAGAGGGATTAATAATTCACAGCTTCAATTCCTTTTCTTCAGTAGTCACTGTCACATGCATTACTCAATGAATGAATGATTTCCTCTTTTGACAACTGGACTGTTAAGCCCATGCGTGATCAAATTATAATCATTGTGACATTACACTTGGGTAACGTATCTTTTAGCCAAAAGAAATCCAAAAACTATGTACCAGTTAGATTGAACAGGGTAGTTTGTTCCCATACAATTAAGGAAAGAAGAAAAAAAGAATCCGATGCGTATGTACCATACTAGCTATAGGTGCATACATGATGTGCACGTACAGCACCACTCACCAGTGATACACGGAGGACTACGTACACAGAACTCCTATAAACAGGGGATGCATCAAAGTTGACTCTCAATACCCTCCTAATTCAACAACTCACTTTCACATTTGTCGAATCGTCCAAAGCTAAACATGTTGAAATTTAATCTTTATTTTACTAATGCACTATTATTTGACTGCCAATACAAGGCGTTGTTATCTCGAAATTAAGCTTGTTAACTAAATTAGCTAGGTTGTAGCCATACTTTGATGCAAAAATTTCACTAGAAAATAAAATTTGGTATTGGATTTTTGTCCTTTGACCCCCGTGAGGACCGCGGGTAAGGCCATTTAGCAACCCACCCTACTAATCCTTTGAGGAAATTTCCACTGAACTTAAATTCTTAATTGAGTAAAAAAAATGTTGAAGTTAATACAAGCGTGTCACCGGCTAAATGTAAAAAATCATGTCGAACCTTGAAAGTGAAGAAATTAGGAAAAGTCTATAATCTCATAGGAAAACAAATAAAATTTTGCTAGAACAGGTTGCCACCATTATTGCAAACATGGTTGTCGTAGTAAATGACAACAATATATATATATATATATATATATATATATATATATATATATATATATATATATATATATATATATATATATATATATATATATATATATATATATATATATATATAGAGAGAGAGAGAGAGAGAGAGAGAGTTCTCCTGCTGATTGCAAAAGCAGATTTATAGTTATCATAGATGAGTAGCGGAACATAACAATTGCCAACACTATGCCGAAGCAAAGTGACCCATATTAATTTCAAATTTTCTTAGCATTATGTTGGCAATTGTTATGATTCTACTACTTTATATGAGAACTCAACTCAGCTCTCCTCTGAATAGGCATAAGGCAACGGTCTCTTTTATAGACGCATATCAGTAATTGTGTTTCCTGGACTTTATTTCATTTTTATTTACTTTTAGATCAAAGGATGGGAACTGACAAGTATAAACCCTAGCCAATTCGTTCAAATTTTCAAGAAATAAATACATGAGTGAGTACAAGGATCCAAGACATGTTTCTGAGTTGTTATGACACATAAAAAGATTTTCCATAATTTTAATGGAAAAAGAAGACTAAAATATTACCTGCACTTGTCCCTCTTCTTTGTTGATCAATTATGAAATCAATGAGATCGTGCATAAAGAAAATGATCTTTTCTAATAAGTGACAAAAGGCTTTTGAAGAGAGGTCAGAACACTTGGCAGAATTAGAAACCGACATCTTGTGGGACTATTGGGATTTGTAAACATCAGAAAGAGAATAAACCTAATTTTCTATGGCTAAATGGAGAATTAATGGAAGTTTATGTGCATGATTGGCTTTCACAGACCTTCAGTGAGCCAGAAGAAGAAGGAGCTCAGCTGCAAACTCAGGCTGCAAATTGCGGTAAGGCTTGCAAAACGAGTGGAGAGTCTGCATAATTATATCAGAAGTTCTTTATTTGAAGTATGGGATCTTGGCAGAATATAAGTTTCATGTAATATTTGACGTTTTCGAGTTGATTATGTATCTACTTAGCTGTCAAAATTAGTTTCGTGCAAATATTCATTAGAAACCTAACACTCGTATTATGAGGCAATTAAGTATACATGATAGTGAAAGACAACAGCAAAGCGCTTGATGAGCATATTTTTTAAAACAACCATAACAACTATAAATTCCCTTCTTTTTTTTTACCCCCTTCAAAAACAAAAACAAAAACAAAAGAAGCTAACAATTTAAGCTGTACTAAAATGGATCGAACTGGTGAATGAAGAGGGGATTAAGAGTTACCTAAGATGTTAAAAGAGTTATGTGTAGTTTCTACTTGTTTATATGTGGGTAGGTAAGCACTGAGGGACAAATAACTATCTATAGCACTGAATTATTTTCTTCTTTCTAGGTTTGTATGAGAAGAGAAACTATATTCAATGAAACTAGTTCATCATTTCTAGGCCTTGTCGGCTAATGTAACATGGGTGTGCTCGTGTCTAAGGTGGTAAACCTATATTTTGTTGATAACAAATAAGCTTTCAGCATGCCCAAGTGGTCCAAATAGGCGCGTTGCAGTCTTTTTACAAAAAGAGGAAATCTACAATTTGATAAAGCAGTAATGTGAGAGTATTGAAGAGGAAATCAATTATATGATGAAGCATTCATGTTAGAGTGAGTATATATTAAAGAAAAGAAATTCAGGCTATGAAATTTCCTCTTTGGTGTTACTTATTAGACTCTTGAATGACTAGCATTGATGAAAGAAGCGGTGGTCCTGAACTAAGCTTTCTCATTAAAACTAGTCAGTTTCTACTTGCCTATTTCCTAAATTCGTATAGTGGTCAATTTGAGATTACACGTGCAACTAGACTTTTTCCCTCAAATCAACTCTCTTTTTTTGTGTTGGATACTTATTAGTGAGTTTCGAGACTAGAGAGGGTTGATGGTATTTCATTAATTACGCAAAGCTCAGACAATGAATTTTATCGTTTTCCCATGCTCCAATTATACAATAATATGAATGTCAAAAAAGGTTTTATTATTTCAAAGAAAATTAAATTAGCAAACAACTCTAAAATATTATCAATTGTCTAACAATATTTTGCAAGACCAAATTAATAAGATCAGAGTTCAAAGAGCAAAATCTTCAACATTCTTCCTCATAGCATCAAGCGTTTGTTGAGAATAAAGGAGAGTATTGCCGGGGAGAACGTAGTTGAGAGAAAATTTTAGAGGAAATTATAGATAAGGGACTTATATCAAAGGCAGCTAAGATGTAAGAGACTAAAACCAAGCTAAATTGATATGAGCTTTCAAAAATTTCTATCCAATAAACAATTTGTTAATGGGCCCTATCAAGCTAGTTACAGGAGCTTGATTTGACCACAAGTAGTTATTCAAAAATAAAACTTAGGAACTTTTTAAGAGGAACTATTCTAAGCTAAGTTTGACGTTTGCAATCAAAACAAGAGACTTTTGTAACAAATTGAAATGGCTCAAGTTTCTTTTCTCTATACTCATGCTCTCACCGTTTGCCATTAACCGAAAAAGCACAGCAAATAGATGAAATAGACATTAGAACATAGAAATTAAGAAGCAAGAGATGTGAACAAGTTATAGATAAAATCTCCAGCTTTATTACCTAACATCACATAGACGGGATGCATAGCAGTCCTGAACATAAAACTAACAACATATTCGTTAATTATTGCCCAATAACGGCAAAACAAAGAAAATACAGAGGAGTCAAGGACACTGCAAACACACTAGAAATTAAGAACTACATGCTGGAGATCTGAGGATCACTACCACAATCCTCAATACTTTTTGCCGATGGCCGCCATGTAGGCCGAACAACAGGGACGCTTCGCCGGGCAACAATCCTTTGCTGGTATCGGTGCCCTGGCTGTTGCCATTGTCATAAGCGTGAATAGTATCGCTATGATGAGCAGCAGGAAGAGCTTTGTTGCAGACATATCTTAATTCAAATTTAAAGGGATACTTTGTTGAATTTAGCCCAACTCCTCACCCCCATTTTATAGCCGAAGGACTTCTGAAAATTGTCCAACATAGTAGCACGTGGCCCTTCCTATGAAATCAACTAGAGAGGAAATGGCAGGTTATTTTGATTGCATCTCCATCATGTCAATGTTTGAATAAAAAAATGAAAGATTTCCAAATTTTGATAGCAATTATAATGGTATGGGCCCTGGTTTTGTTTTTTAGTTACCGGAGAAGAGGAAGAGGCTGAAGTGTCACCTACGCGGGAAAATACAGAACTATATTAACAAGCTAGTTTTGAAATTATATTAACAAAAATGTCTGAGCTTACTAGTTTATATTTACTAAAGGATGAATGTTGGTTCCGGTAAGAAGATTTTAGTTGGATAGGTGGTTAAAATTTTTTACAGTGCAGAATTAGGATATTCACCTTTCATATGGAATTTATCTGTTATGCTAGCGGTTTGGTTGATTCAAGTTTTGAGTATTGGTTGATTCAAGTTTTGAGTCTCTTCTGTTGTGATCCAAGATGCAGAATTTCTTTTGAAGCATGAGATCTTGACTGCATATCAAAAATTTCATCTGGGGTTTGATGCTTTTGAGCTCATTTGGTCTTTTTAGTATTGGGAGTTTTGTGAAACTTACCTTTAATTTTATACCAAAAAATTTTCCTATTTATTAATCCCACAAAACATTTATAAAAAATATTTAATTTATATTCTGAGACATTTAAGTATTCAGAATGTAACGCAACGCGAAAGTGATAACCTCGGAATCCACCAAGGATTGTTCTCTGAGTCCACAAAGAACTATCTCCGAATCCACGATAAACTTTGAATCCACGAAGAAAATATAATTAAGAGAAATTTATTGATAAAAATGTATGTCTCTAGGGCTTACAAGACTCTGTTTAAATAGAAAATAAGCAATACTCCTACTATGACTCGAACTTTATCAAAACTAGAAATAAATATAAACAAGACTTGTACTATGACCCGAACTATACCAAAAATAGAAATAAGAAAACTCTCTTTAAAATACTCCCTATGATTAGGGAAGTAAATCGGTCAAATTTGGAATCAAACCGGATTTACTTCCTAATCAAAACAGACTCTCAAAACAGAGCCTAAAATAGTAAAAAAACTGACAAAAACGCTGATATCTCTCAATCCGTAGGGAATTTGGAAAAACGGACGGCGGCAAACCGAACTTCGGTCAGTTCGGTTAACTCCGTATCGAAAAAATACGCGATTTATATATATAATTCGTCCAATTCCGACTTACGGTTTGAGAGATATGACCCGTTCTTCGTTGCAAGCTATTTTCCTTGACCGGGTCCGCGTTTGGGCTTGTGACGATATCGTTTCTCCATGAATATGTCCGCAGTGCGTTCTACATCAGAATGACAATAGACAACAACAAAGCATAAGGTACGGGGGCCGCCTAGTAGGTCACATGGCAAAGCCGTGTCGCTCTCTCATGGGAGACTTAGGTTCGACTCCGGTGTGCGTCAAAGGCGCGATCAAAAAAATAAAAAAAAAAGCACATGGTATGGGACAACGGTAACTACACTTTTTTCATTAATTGTATGACCATATTTTTGGAAACAACAATAACATCAATAGATTTTAAAGAGTATAAGCCAACAACATCTTCGTCAATGAATGAAGAACGGTATTACGAGTTAATTAAGGTGCATATCCTATTTACAGGGGGCCTGTGTGGTTTGTTTCTGTGTATCTCTAGTGAACATATATATGTGCAATATAAGAAATAAATCATCCGTCATGTGATACCAACTAAAAGATGTGACTCAAGATGCAAAATTTCATTAGTAGTATGAGATTTTGAGTGTATATCAAAATTATCATTTATTGTTTGATGATTTAATATCCATCGTGTCATACCAACTAAAACCAATACTTAGTTTCCTGAAAAACATTCGCTGGAGATCTTACTCTTATTACGAAGCAGCTAATTATCCTGAATGACAACATGACAATTATTAACCAATAACAGGACATAGCAGTGGACGAACTAATTTTTTAAACCTAGCAATTCAAAATGTTAAAGGGAGCTGATGAATGAGGAGGGTATTTAAGAGTCAAACTGCCATGCATCCCTGATTGTAGGAGTTGTGTACATAGTGCTTCATGTACCATTGGTGACATAACGTGCATATGTTTTCATCTAAAGATATCTAGGTACGCTATCACATTATAATTAAAAAAAGCTTATAATAAAAAAAAGCTATCTAGGTACATACGCATTGGATTCTTTCATCTTTCCAGGATTATATGGGAACAAGCTACTCTGCTCACTCTAACTGGTACATAAGTTTTGGACTTCTTTTTGCTAAAAGATTGCCCATGTAATAATGTGACCAGCATTATAATTTTGTCACATATGGGCTTAACCGGTCCCAATAGATTGAATAGTCATGTTACCAGATTTTTCAAGAAGTGGAAAAAAAATCATTGATGAAGTGATGCAAGTGCAAGTGAATAGTGAAGGAAAGGAATTGTAAACTGTGAAATAATCCTTTTCCATATTGTTTTTAAGGCTAAATATATAAAAAAAAACCACCCACTCTTAACTTTCTACAATTATCAAGTAATCCTCCATAACTTCAAAATATCAGAAACCCCACTAAGTTTAGGGGTTGCCAGAGAACTCCCTTCAACTTTCAACATTAGTGGGGGCAAAAATCTCTAAAAACGAGAACCATAATTTTCACTAGCTAGCAAAAGTATCTCTCTATGTAATTTTACCCAGCCATGTGAAAATTGCACTTAACAACGTTAGGGGCTTTCATGAAAAATATCCTAAAGTTGAAGAGGTACTTTTATTACCCCTAAAGTTAAGGGGTCTTCTGATACTTTGAAAGTTACTAGAGCTTAGCTGATAATAGTCAAAATTAAGGGGGTTTTCTAAAATTTAGCCTTAAAACGGTTTTATTTTTCAAAGAGAGGGATTAATAATTCACAGCTTCAATTCCTTTTCTTCAGTAGTCACTGTCACATGCATTACTCAATGAATGAATGATTTCCTCTTTGACAACTGGACTGTTAAGCCCATGCGTGATCAAATTATAATCATTGTGACATTACACTTGGGTAACGTATCTTTTAGCCAAAAGAAATCCAAAAACTATGTACCGGTTAGATTGAACAGGGTAGTTTGTTCCCATACAATTAAGGAAAGAAGAAAAAAAGAATCCGATGCGTATGTACCATACTAGCTATAGGTGCATACATGATGTGCACGTACAGCACCACTCACCAGTGATACACGGAGGACTACGTACACAGAACTCCTATAAACAGGGGATGCATCAAAGTTGACTCTCAATACCCTCCTAATTCAACAACTCACTTTCACATTTGTCGAATCGTCCAAAGCTAAACATGTTGAAATTTAATCTTTATTTTACTAATGCACTATTATTTGACTGCCAATACAAGGCGTTGTTATCTCGAAATTAAGCTTGTTAACTAAATTAGCTAGGTTGTAGCCATACTTTGATGCAAAAATTTCACTAGAAAATAAAATTTGGTATTGGATTTTTGTCCTTTGACCCCCGTGTGGGAAAGGCCATTTAGCAACCCACCCTACTAATCCTTTGAGGAAATTTCCACTAAACTTAAATTCTTAATTGAGTAAAAAAGAAGTTGAAGTTAATACAAGCGTGTCACCGGCTGAATGTAAAAAATCATTTCGAACCTTGAAAGTGAAGAAATTAGGAAAAGTCTATAATCTCATAGGAAAACAAATAAAATTTTGCTAGAACAGGTTGCCACCATTATTGCAAACATGGTTGTCGTAGTAAATGACAACAATTTATATATATATATATATATATATATATATATATATATATATATATATATATATATATATATATATATATATATATATATATATATATATATATATATATATATATATATATTTTAATGGTATCATTGACATATGAGGGATTTTCCTCATATACGCTTAGGTGGCACAATCTCTACCAAGTGTTGGAGAGAGAATGTCTCTTATTTTATTACAATCATACTTGGTGGAGATTGTGTCACGCCAACAGATATGAGAGAATCCCTCATATGTCAATGATACCCATTAATCTCATATATATATATATATATATATATATATATATATATATATATATATATATATATATATATATATATATATATATAGAGAGAGAGAGAGAGAGAGAGAGTTCTCCTGCTGCTTGCAAAAGCAGATTTATAGTTATCATAGATGAGTAGCAGAACATAACAATTGCCAACACTATGCCGAAGCAAAGTGACCCATATTAATTTCAAATTTTCTTAGCATTATGTTGGCACTTGTTATGATTCTACTACTTTATATGAGAACTCAACTCAGCTCTCCTCTGAATAAGCATAAGGCAACGGTCTCTTTTATAGACGCATATCAGTAATTGTGTTTCCTGGACTTTATTTCATTTTTATTTACTTTTAGATCAAAGGATGGGAACTGACAAGTATAAACCCTAGCCAATTCGTTCAAATTTTCAAGAAATAAATACATGAGTGAGTACAAGGATCCAAGACATGTTTCCTGAGTTGTTATGACACATAAAAAAGATTTTCCATAATTTTAATGGAAAAAAGAAGACTAAAATATTACCTGCACTTGTCCCTCTTCTTTGTTGATCAATTATGAAATCAATGAGATCGTGCATAAAGAAAATGATCTTTTCTAATAAGTGACAAAAGGCTTTTGAAGAGAGGTCAGAACACTTGGCAGAATTAGAAACCGACATCTTGTGGGACTATTGGGATTTGTAAACATCAGAAAGAGAATAAACCTAATTTTCTATGGCTAAATGGAGAATTAATGGAAGTTTATGTGCATGATTGGCTTTCACAGACCTTCAGTGAGCCAGAAGAAGAAGGAGCTCAGCTGCAAACTCAGGCTGCAAATTGCGGTAAGGCTTGCAAAACGAGTGGAGAGTCTGCATAATTATATCAGAAGTTCTTTATTTGAAGTATGGGATCTTGGCAAAATATAAGTTTCATGTAATATTTGACGTTTTCGAGTTGATTATGTATCTACTTAGCTGTCAAAATTAGTTTCGTGCAAATATTCATTAGAAACCTAACACTCGTATTATGAGGCAATTAAGTATACATGATAGTGAAAGACAACAAAGAAAGCTTGATGAGCATATTTTTAAAACAACCATAACAACTATAAATTCCTTCTTTTTTACCCCTTCAAAAACAAAACAAAACAAAACAAAAGAAGCTAACAATTTAAGCTGTACTAAAATGGATCGAACTGGTGAATGAAGAGGGGATTAAGAGTTACCTAAGATGTTAAAAGAGTTATGTGTAGTTTCTACTTGTTTATATGTGGGTAGGTAAGCACTGAGGGACAAATAACTATCTATAGCACTGAATTATTTTCTTCTTTCTAGGTTTGTATGAGAAGAGAAACTATATTCAATGAAACTAGTTCATCATTTCTAGGCCTTGTCGGCTAATGTAACATGGGTGTGCTCATGTCTAAGGTGGTAAACCTATATTTTGTTGATAACAAATAAGCTTTCAGCATGCCCAAGTGGTCCAAATAGGCGCGTTGCAGTCTTTTTACAAAAAGAGGAAATCTACAATTTGATAAAGCAGTAATGTGAGAGTATTGAAGAGGAAATCAATTATATGATGAAGCATTCATGTTAGAGTGAGTATTAAAGAAAAGAAATTCAGGCTATGAAATTTCCTCTTTGGTGTTACTTATTAGACTCTTGAATGACTAGCATTGATGAAAGAAGCGGTGGTCCTGAACTAAGCTTTCTCATTAAAACTAGTCAGTTTCTACTTGCCTATTTCCTAAATTCGTATAGTGGTCAATTTGAGATTACACGTGCAACTAGACTTTTTCCCTCAAATCAACTCTCTTTTTTTGTGTTGGATACTTATTAGTGAGTTTCGAGACTAGAGAGGGTTGATGGTATTTCATTAATTACGCAAAGCTCAGACAATGAATTTTATCGTTTTCCCATGCTCCAATTATACAATAATATGAATGTCAAAAAAGGTTTTATTATTTCAAAGAAAATTAAATTAGCAAACAACTCTAAAATATTATCAATTGTCTAACAATATTTTGCAAGACCAAATTAATAAGATCAGAGTTCAAAGAGCAAAATCTTCAACATTCTTCCTCATAGCATCAAGCGTTTGATGAGAATAAAGGAGAGTATTGCCGGGGTCCGGGGAGAACGTAGTCGAGAGAAAATTTCAGAGGAAATTATAGATAAGGGACTTAATATCAAAGGCAGCTAAGAGGTAAGAGACTAAAACCAAGCTAAATTGATATGAGCTTTCAAAAATTTCTATCCAATAAACAATTTGTTAATGGGCCCTATCAAGCTAGTTACAGGAGCTTGATTTGACCACAAGTAGTTATTCAAAAATAAAACTTAGGAACTTTTTAAGAGGAACTATTCTAAGCTAAGTTTGACATTTGCAACTAAAACAAGAGACTTTTGTAACAAATTGAAATGGCTCAAGTTTCTTTTCTCTATACTCATGCTCTCACCGTTTGCCATTAACCGAAAAAGCACAGCAAATAGATGAAATAGACATTAGAACATATAAATTAAGAAGCGAGAGATGTGAACAAGTTATAGATAAAATCTCCAGCTTTATTACCTAACATCACATAGACGGGATACATAGCAGTCCTGAACATAAAACTAACAACATACTAGTTAATTACTGCCCACTAATGGCAAAACAAAGAAAATACAGAGGAGTCAAGGACACTACAAACACACTAAAAATTAAGAACTACATGCTGGAGATCTGAGGACCACTACCACAGTCCTCAATACTTTTTGCCGATGGCCGCCATGTAGGCTGAACAACAGGGACGCTTCTGTAGGCTGTCAAAAAAATTACTACTGATAAGCTACAACCCACTAAATACTGTCGAACGAAGTTACAATCTGAAGGCTTCCACGACAACAGAATAGGGTTACGATTCACTGACTCTAAAACACAGGGATTACAACTTGACAATCCTTATAAGATCTTACCAAGAGATTACAAGAGAACAATCTCTTTAGAACAAACCATGGAGCTTAGCATCGCGTCCAAGCTCAATGCGTCCAAGCTCAAAACGCAGAGTTCATCATCGCGTCCAAGCTCAAAACGCGGACCTCATGACCGCGTTCCAAACTCAAAACGTGGACCTCATGACCGCGTTCCAAGCTCAAAACACGGAGCTCACGGCCGCGTTCAAAGCTTAAAACGCGGGTCTCAACCCCCGCGTCCCAGTTCTAAGCCAGAGACGCGGAGGTCGTTCAAGAACGCGGAGCTCGCGTTCTAACTCGTTCAAACATGATCTAAACAGTTTCAAAATTATTTTTCACGATTTGAGGGCCACGAATCCTCATTCTAAGGGGTCAGTTACACCCCTTAAGCCTCTATAAATAGCTAAAAAATCAACTGAAGAGGAGAGATTTTTTGGGCACCGGAGGAGCTATCAACCTTCGGTTCTTTTGGAGTTTTTCAAGAGCTTGGGCTTAAGCTTTTTGGAGAGAGAGGAGAGATCGGCTTGGAGGTCTAAGAACTCATTCAGAGTTACAAACTTGATCGCAAGTTCTTCACAACTCCTAAAGAGTTCCATCGAAGTTCCAATGAAACTAGGTGTTCGGATCGTCAACGGGATACAATGATCAAACTCCCACCGCTATCGAAGAACCCGGCATTAAAGAAAAGGGAGGATCAAATCATCATTCCTTCTTTTGTAAATTGGATCAACCGATAGGAGCGATTGAGGGGAGAGAGAGGTTGTAAGTCTTTCTTCAGTAAAAGAAACTAATACAATACTTTTCTCCACTTTCTCTTTAACATTTTCCGACAAACAGCTTCGCCGGCCAGCAATCCTTTGCTGATGGTGTCGGTGCCCCGGCTGTTGCCATTGTCATAAGCGTGAATAGTATCACTATGATGAGCAGCAGGAAGAGCTTTGTTGCAAACATATCTTAATTCAAATTTAAAATGATACTTTGTTGAATTGAGCCCAACTCTCCTCACCCCCATTTAATAGCCGAACGACTTCTGAAAATTGTCCAACAGAGTAGCACGTGGCCCTTCCTATGAAATCAACTAGAGAGGAAATGGCAGGTTATTTTGATTGCATCTCCATCATGTCAATGTTTGAATAAAAAAATGAAAGATTTCCAAATTTTGATAGCAATTGCCCTTCCTATGAAATCAACTAGAGAGGAAATGGCAGGTTATTTTGATTGCATCTCCATCATGTCAATGTTTGAATAAAAAAATGAAAGATTTCCAAATTTTGATAGCAATTATAATGGTATGGGCCCTGGTTTTGTTTTTTAGTTACCGGAGAAGAGGAAGAGGCTGAAGGGTCACCTAGGGGGGGGGAATACAAAACTATATTAACAAGCTAGTTTTGAAATTATATTAACAAAAATGTCTGAGCTTACTAGTTTATATTTACTAAAGGATGAATGTCGGTTCCGGTAAGAAGATTTTAGTTGGATAGGTGGCTAAAATTTTTTACATTGCAGAATTAGGATATTCACCTTTCATATGGAATTTATCTGTTATGCTAGCGGTTTGGTTGATTCAAGTTTTGAGTCCCTTCTGTTGTGATCCAAGATGTAGAATTTCTTTTGAAGCATGAGATGTTGGCTGCATATCAAAAATTTCATCTGGGGTTTGATGCTTTTGAGCTCATTTGGTCTTTTCAGTATTAGGAGTTTTGTGAAATTTACCTTTAATTTTATACCAAAAAAATTCCTATTTATTAATCCTACAAAACATTTATAAAAAAATATTTAATTTATATTCTGAGACATTTAAGTATTCAGAATGTAACGCAGCGCGGAAGTGATAACCTGGGAATCCACCAAGGGTTGTTCTCAGAATCCACAAAGAACGATCTCCAAATCCACGAAGAACTTCGAATCCACGAAGAAAATATAATTAAGAGAAATTTATTGATAAAAAGATATGCCTCTAGGGCTTACAAGACTCTGTTTAAATAGAAAATAAACAAGACTCCTACTATAACTCGAACTTTATCAAAACTAGAAATAAAAATAAACAAGACTTCTACTATGACCCGAACTTTACCAAAAATAGAAATAAGAAAACTCTCTTTAAAAGACTCCCTATGATTAGGGAAGTAAATCGGTCAAATTTGGAATCAAACCGGATTTGCTTCCTAATCAAAACAGACTCCCAAAACAGTACCTAAAATAGTAAAAAACTGACAAAAATGCTGATATCTCGTATTATGAAACCTAACACTCATATTATGAGGCAATTAAGTATACATGATAGTAAAAGACAACAGCAAAGCGCTTGATGAGCATATTTTTTAAAACAACCATAACAACTATAAATTCCCTTCTTTTTTTTACCCCCTTCAAAAACAAAAACAAAAACAAAGGAAGCTAACCATTTAAGCTGTACTAAAATGGATCGAACTGGTGAATGAAGAGGGATTTAAGAGTTAACTAAGATGTTAAAAGAGTTATGTGCAGTTTCTTCTTGTTTATATGTGGGTAGGTAAGCACTGAGGGACAAATAACTATCTATAGCACTGAATTATTTTCTTCTTTCTAGGTTTGTATGAGAAGAGAAACTATATTCAATGAAACTAGTTCATCATTTCTAGGCCTTGTCGGCTAATGTAACATGGGTGTGCTCGTGTCTAAGGTGGTAAACCTATATTTTGTTGATAACAAATAAGCTTTCAGCATGCCCAAGTGGTCCAAATAGGCGCGTTGCAGTCTTTTTACAAAAAGAGGAAATCTACAATTTGATAAAGCAGTAATGTGAGAGTATTGAAGAGGAAATCAATTATATGATGAAGCATTCATGTTAGAGTGAGTATTAAAGAAAAGAAATTCAGGCTATGAAATTTCCTCTTTGGTGTTACTTATTAGACTCTTGAATGACTAGCATTGATGAAAGAAGCGGTGGTCCTGAACTAAGCTTTCTCATTAAAACTAGTCAGTTTCTACTTGCCTATTTCCTAAATTCGTATAATGGTCAATTTGAGCTTACACGTGCAATCTCAAATCAACTATCATTTTTTGTGTTGGATACTTATTAATGAGTTTCGAGACTAGAGGGGGTTGATGGGATTTCATCCATTACGCAAAGCTCAGATAATGAATTTTATCGTTTTCCCATGCTCCAATTATACAATAATATGAATGTCAAAAAAGGTTTTATTATTTCAAAGAAAATTACATTAGCAAACAACTCTAAAATATTATCAAATGTCTAACAATATTTTGCAAGACCAAATTAATAAGATCAGAGTTCAAAGAGCAAAATCTTCAACATTCTTCCTCTTAGCATCAAGCGTTTGTTGAGAATAAAGGAGAGTATTGCTGGGGAGAACGGAGTTGAGTGAAAATTTTAGAGGAAATTATAGATAAGGGACTCATATCAAAGGCAGCTAAGATGTAAGAGACTAAAACCAAGCTAAATTGATATGAGCTTTCAAATATTTCTATCCAATAAACAATTTGTTAATGGGCACTATCAAGCTAGTTACAGGAGCCCGATTTGACCACAAGTAGTTATTCAAAAATAAAACTTAGGAACTTTTTAAGAGGAACTATTCTAAGCTAAGTTTGACGTTTGCAACCAAAACTAGAGACTTTTGTAGCAAATTGAAATGGCTCAAGTTTCTTTTCTTTATACTCATGCTCTCACCGTTTGCCATTAACCGAAAAAACACAGCAAATAGATGAAATAGACATTAGAACATAGAAATTAAGAAGCGAGAGATGTGAACAAGTTATAGATAAAATCTACAGCTTTATTACCTAACATCACATAGACGGGATACATAAAACTAACAACATACTAGTTAATTACTGCCCACTAACGGCAAAACAAAGAAAATACAGAGGAGTTAAGGACACTGCAAACACACTAGAAATTAAGAACTACATCTTTGGAGATCGAGGATCAACGCCACGATCCTCAATACTTTTTCGATGGCGCTATGTAGAATTTGAACAACGAGGGCCGTAGGGCGGCAATCCTTTGTCGATGGTGTCGGTGCCCATTTGTTGCCATTGTCATAAGCGCGAATAATATCGCTATGATGAGCAGCAGAAAGAGCTTTGTTGCAGACATATCTTAATTCAAATTTAAAAGGATACTTTGTTGAATTGAGCCCAACTCTCCTCACCCCCATTTTAGAGCTGAAGCACTTCTAAAAATTGTAAAGACATGCTTAAAGTATCTACAAAACATTTTCAGAAAACTTAACAACATGGCGTTCATCTAAACTTCAATCACAAACGGACAGTCATTAGTAGGACATGGTACTACTTGATTATGAAATCAACGGAGGACGAAAAAGACAAGTGATTGATTGTTATCCCATCACGTCCGATGTTTGAATAAAAAAAGAAGAAAGTTCACCAAATTTTGATAGCAATGATAGGCGCAAGACCTGCTCCAAATTTGGAATTTGTAGCCAAGAAGATGAAAGCTGAGGTGGCTTCTATCTTTAGCTCTTTGCTCTGGTGTCATCCATTCATTCATCTACTATTCCTAAGTGTGAGAGTGGGAAATCATTATGGTTTGTTTGATGCGATTCGATAATTAGGATCTTTATTATCACATAAATATAAAGGCAATTATCACATAAATATTGAAAATAATAAAGCCAAAAGTCTTTATAACTCATCGGACTCCGTCAGCACCATGCTTCCTCTGTCACCATCGCATAAATCACAAGGGTGGCTGATGACACCCACAGCGGACACGTGTAAAGTAACTACTGACTAAGCTGTCTACTTGGACTTGGCTGAAATTACAAAATTGCCCCTCTGGACCTACAATAAATAGAGGCAATGTTTGCAGCACAAGGGTAAGCAATCTCTTGCAAATTCAACACACTCACACTTCTTCTCCACTCAAGCTCATATTGACTTGATCGTCGGAGGAACCACCAGAAAACCCAACTTCGGTCCTCTAACATGTTGCGGTTTTGCAGGAGGCCCAACATTCTATTGGCGGATCAACCACCAAAGGAGATCAAGGTACCCTATGCTCTTCGAGATCAGCCTCAAATCCCGCTGTTGCGAACTTTGACATCAACAATTTTATTTTATTATTTATTTATTTATTGACCTAATAAGACCCTGAACAAATCAGTTTAACCCTCATGCATGAGCAAATCTAAATTGCTTTATATTGAAAGAAATAATCCCTCCAATTTGGACGGTTTCAAAATGAGAGAGAACGAGAACTACAAGCTAGTAAATCATAGTTAATTAGGACCCATCTATATCATATACAGAAGAATCAATTATTTTCGAATAAACTTTGAGGGAGTGGATTAATTTTATAGATGAAGATCAAAATTATTTCAGAAAATCTATGGCATGTAAAGCCTTTGTATAGAACATAAATGAAAAACCAATGACAACCTTTAGTAGCACATGGTACTACTTGTGAAATCAACAACGGAGGAAAAAGGCAAATGATGCTAGCTAGTCCTCTATGTCAATTTCTGGAAGGAAAAAAAAAAAAAGAAAGTTTACCAAATTTTGATAGCAATGATGGGCAATAGTCTGGCTCTGAGTTTGGCAATTGTAACCAAGATGATGAAAGGCTGAGGTGGCTTCTATTTTTAGGTCTTTTCTCTGGCTAAGCGTGAGAGTGGGAAATCATTATGGTTTGTTTGCTTATATGATACTATAATTAGGTTTTTTTTTCTTCTATGAATACCTTCAGTTTGACACTCTATTATTCCATCATTGAACTATAGTTCTTTGCTTTTGTTGGCTTCTATTCATTCATTTACAATACGTACCATGCTAAGTGTGAGAATGAGAGGTCATTATAATTTATATTGGCTTATGTGATTCTATGATTAGAGTTTTATTATTTTCTATAAATACTTTTCATTTATTTGATAATAATACGCGAAAAACATATCGGACGCAACAAACCACATTGCACTTTGTAAAAACTACCAAGAAAGATAAATAAGCAATTAATTAGCTAGATTGTCTATAATCAAATAATGCATATATACTAGTTACTCCCTTCTTAAGTGATCACAAACTAACACAAAAATGGTAGCATCTAAAAGAAGAGAATACTAGTAATATAACAATTGTTCGATATAATGTTAAAACATTTAGAGGCTGTTTGGTTCGTGGATGGCATTTTGATGCATGCTATGGACCAAGAAAAATTCATATCCAAAATCTTATTTGTTTGCAATGGATATTAAAGTAAATTTGCATGATGGATAAAATCCAATCAAATTTTGCTCGGTTACACATGTATTTTATTGAGGATATGTGATTAAAATCACAAATTCGAATAAAATCAGCATAATTTTAGGAGTCTACATTTGATGCATTTATCCTACGTGTCAATGCAAAATTCGAGGCATGGAAAATAACAAACAAACTATATATTTGATAATTGCATAGAATTTTAAGCTTTGTGGGTCCATTTTTTTAATGCAAAATCTACCAAATGCATGGAAACAAACATGCCACACTCAACATTAAAACAATAACATCTAAAAGATAAAAGAATAAATACAACAATGATAATAGTTAATTAGTTATCAACTAAGAAAAATCCATATTATAAGTATAATATAGGTTTATTAATTGCTTAATTATGTAGTTGTAAACACAAATTTACAATAAAAATTCAGTGACTTCACAAACAACCAAATCATAGTTAGGACCCATCTATATCGATCATTTGCGGAAGAATCAATTATTTTCAAATAAAGTTATTGAGAGAGTGGATCCATTTTATACACGAAGATCAAATTTATTTACGAAATTTTTATGGCATGTAATGCTAATTTGTATAGAATTTTTAATTAAAAACCAACAAAGTAGCACGTGGCCCTTCCAATGAAATCAACTAGAGAGGAAATGACAGGTCATTTTGATTGCATCTCCATCATGTCAATGTTTGAATAAAAAAATGAAAGATTTCCAAATTTTGATAGCAATTATAATGGTATGGGCCCTGGTTTTGTTTGTTAGTTACCGGAGAAGAGGAAGAGGCTGAAGGGTGACCAACATGGGAAAAAATACAGAACTATATTAACAAGCTAGTTTTAAAATTATATTATATTAACAAAAATGTCTGAGCTTACTAGTTTATATTTACTAAAGGATGAATGTTGGTTCCGGTAAGAAGATTTTAGTTGGATAGGTGGGTAAAATTTTTTACATTGCAGAATTAGGATATTCACTTTTCATATGGAATTTATTTGTTATGCTAGTGGTTTGGTTGATTCAAGTTTTGAGTCTCTTCTGCTGTGATCCAAGAAAGTAGAATTTCTTTTGATGTATGAGATGAGATCTTGACTGCATACCAAAATTTTCACTTGGGGTTTGATGCTTTTGAGCCCGTTTGATCTTTTCAGTATTGGGGGTTTTGTGAAGTTTACCTTCAATGAAAGTATTGTGAACAGTACCGCGCGACAGTTTTGATGAACAATACTGTCGCAGTGAACAGTACCACGCCCCTATAAATAGGTATCTAAACCTAGGGTTTCCTGAGGGTTTTGGAGCAGTGCTTGGGCAGCGGCTATCTAGGGTTTTGAGCATCCTTTTGAGAGAGAATTTGTGAGAGATTAGAGAGTTTGTTTGAGGATTTTATTGGTGAGATCTTGTATGATTATAAACCCTATTTATTTTCTCTTTCTCTCAAGTAGTAAAATCTCCCCTCCTTGTCCCGTGGACGTAGGCAACTTGTCGAACCACGTAAATTCGTTTGTCTTGCTGTTGAGATTTAAAATAGCTTGTTAGGTTCCCTTGATTCAGTCCTAGAACTGAAGAGAGGAAGAGTGTATATCTCACTTTGTTGTGATATTCACTGTCGATTCTTGTTTCCTTAGTGAAACGGGGATTTATTTATGATCTTACTCTCTTGTTGTGGCTATTTCGGTAGAGGTGCTGCCGAGATTTCTCCGCTGCGCGCAACAAGTGGTATCAGAGCCCGGGTTGTGACTTGGGGCTTGTTCGAAGGATTCGCTGAAGGATTCTTATTTGAAGAGTTAGATCTACAACATGGGTGAAACAAGCACATCGGGATCGTCTCTTACGAAGGCGATACAAAGTCTGAGCATCAATAATACAAAGATTAATGTTTCGAAGTTCGACGGCAAGATCAATTTCGGTTTGTGGAGATGCCAGGTGATGGATGCGTTGGATGCACAAAATTTAGATGAGACTCTTGAGTTACAAGAAAAACCTGTAGACATGGATGATAAGGTTTGGAAGAAGATGAACAATAGGGCTTGTGGAGTTATTCGGTCATGCTTGACGCTGGATTTTATTTATGATGTGATGAATGAGACATCGGCGAAGAGATTATGGGAAACACTCAATGAAAAGTATCTTACTAAGAGCATTGAGAATCGGCTTCACTTGAAGAGGAGGTTTTACCAGTTCAAGATGAAGAGGGGAGTTTCCATTATGGAGCATATAAATAACTTCACGAAGTTGCTTTCGGATATGGTCAATGTGGATATCAAGATTGAGGATGAAGACAAGGCGGTACTACTTTTGTGTTCGTTGCCGGAGGATAATTACGGCACATTTGTCCTCACTATGATAAATGGGAGAACTGCTGTTAGTTATAAGGAGGTGATCTCAGCATTAGTAAATTATGAGTTGAGAAAAAGTGATAATGAATCCTTCGAGAAGGTATCGGGAGATGCATTAGCAGTTCGAGACCGTACTCTAAACCGTTGGCAGTCCAACCGCTCAAAATCGAAGAATAGAGATGGCCATAAGAGTGTTGGTAGGAACCAGTGTCGCTTTTATAAAGAAGAGGGACATTGGAAGAACGAGTGCCCAAAGTTAAAAGATAAAGCCGAGAAGAATAAAGGGAAAGGTGTACAAGCTTCGGAAGTGAATGTTGTCAAGGGTAGTGACGACAATTCAGATACGGATTCTTCGGGCTTTTCATGCTCAGCATCATCGTCAGTTTGTTACGTCGACTCTACGAAGTGGATGATAGATTCGGGTGCTACATATCATATTTGCTCTAGGAGGGATTGGTTCTCCAACTTTGAGGAGTTGGAAAGAGGGGATGTCGTGTTCATGGGTAATGATCACGTATGCCCTATTGGTGGTATTGGTACAGTTCGAATCCGCATGTGTGACGGGGTGACTCGAGAGCTGAAGGAAATAAGGTTCGTTCCGCAGTTGACGAAGAACATTATTTTCCTTGGAACTTTAGAGGCAGCTGGATATCGAGTGATCATGGAGAATACAACTCTGAAGGTCACGAAGGGGTCCATGGTGGTGATGCGAGGTGTCAGGGAAAATAACCTATACTACTTGAAAGGCAAGACAGTTACAGGGGGTCTGGCAGCTTCAATCACTACAGAGGAGGACACTACCACCTTATGGCACATGAGACTTGGACACACTGGTGATAAGTCCCTACAGGCATTGGCGAAACAGGGACTATTGAAAGGTGCAAAGACCTGCAAGATGGAATTGTGTGAACATTACATACTTGGGAAGAAGACGAAAGTGAAGTTCGGCACCGCTATTCACAATACCCAAGGTATTTTGGATTACATTCACACAGACGTTTGGGGACCTTCCAAGCACACATCACTTGGTGGGGCTAACTATTTTGTCACTTTCATTGACGATTATTCCAGGAGAAATTGGGTATACCCTATGAAGCATAAATATGAGGTCCTGGATATTTTTGTGGAGTGGAAGAAGAAAGTGGAACTGCAGACAGGTAGAAAGGTGAAGACTCTTCGTTCGGACAATGGTGGAGAGTATAAAAGTGATCCGTTTCTGCAGTTTTGTCGGGATCACGGCATTAGACGACACTTCACAGTTTGTGAGACACCGCAACAGAACGGGGTGGCTGAGAGATTGAACCGTACCTTGCTGGAGAAGGTACGATGTATGATGACGCAGAGTGGATTGTCTAGATCCTTTTGGGCCAAAACGTTAGTTTATGCGAGCCATCTCATAAATAGGTTACTGTGCACTGCGATACAGAGAAAGACTCCAATGGTGCGTTGGTCTGGTTCAGTGGCTAGTGACTATGAGTCACTTCGGATATTTGGGTGTCCATCTTATTATCATGTCAGTGATGGTAAATTGAATCCGAGGGCGAGAAAAGCTATCTTTGTGGGCTTTAGAGAAGGAGTTAAAGGCTTCAAATTGTGGGATCCACAGGACAAGAAGATAGTCATTAGCAGAGATGTCACATTCGACGAGGCGTACATGATGAGGCCTCAAGTCCCTCAGCAGGTGGAGGGAGACCAGACAAGTGGGATATCGCAGCAGGTGGAGGATGATGTGACTCCACCCACTCCAGATAGCATTGTATCCATTGAGGCTCCTACAGAGGTGATACTGGAAGGAGATGGGATGACAAAGGCGGTTGGTGGATACAAAGGAATGGTGAGACTCAGGAGCAGGGTCATGTTCAGGAGTCCATTGCAGCAAGTAGACCCAGAAGAGAAATTCATCGGCCAGCGAGATATAATGATGTCATGGTTGCATATGCCTTATCAGCAGAAGTCGTTGATGATTTGGTTCCTTCTACATTCAGGGAGGCAGAGTCTAGCTCTGATTCAATTAGGTGGAGGGAAGCTATGGAGGAGGAGATGCGGTCTCTTCAGAAGAACGACACTTGGGAACTTACAAAGCTACCGAAGGGTAAGAAAGCTATTGGATGCAAGTGGGTGTATGCAAAGAAAGAGGGATCTTCTATTGGGGACATTCGATACAAAGCCAGATTAGTTGCCAAGGGTTATGCCCAGCTTGAGGGCGTTGATTACAATGAGGTATTCTCACCCGTTGTGAAGCATTCGTCGATTAGGATTCTGTTGGCATTGGTGGCACAGCTGGATTTGGAGTTGGTCCAGATAGATGTGAAGACAGCCTTTCTATATGGAGATTTAGAGGAGGAGATCTACATAACACAACCTATGGGGTTCAAGGCTGCAGGAAAGGAAGAATTGGTGTGCAAGCTGAAGAAGTCTCTTTACGAATTGAAGCAATCACCGCGACAATGGTACAAGAGATTCGACGGCTTTATGATTGGCCGAGGGTACACTAGGAGCCCATATGACCCATGTGTTTACATGCATAAGCTACAGGATGGTGAGTATATCTATTTATTGTTGTATGTTGATGATATGCTCATTGCCACTAGGAATTCTTCGGCTATTCAAAAGTTGAAAAAGGAGCTGTCATCTGAGTTTGAGATGAAGGATCTTGGAGAGGCGAAGAAGATACTGGGTATGGAGATCGAGAGAGACAGGGCGAAGGGGAAATTGAAACTTACATAGAGGAGTTATCTGCAGAAGATGTTGAAGAAGTTCAGCTTTGATGGCAATGCAAAGGCAGTGAGTACTCCGTTGGCTCCCCACTTTAAGCTTTCAGCTAAGATATCACCTGTTTCAGTAAAGGATAGAGAATATATGTCAAATGTTCCATATGCCAATGCGGTGGGTAGCTTGATGTATGCGATGGTGTGTACAAGGCCAGATTTATCACAGGCCGTGAGCATGGTATCAAGGTACATGCATGACCCCGGGAAGGGTCATTGGGAAGCCGTGAAATGGATTCTACGGTACATTAAAGGGACCGTGGATGTTGGTTTGATTTTTCAGAAGAATGAGAAGACAGGACAGGATTGTATTGGTTATGTGGATTCAGATTATGCATGAGATCTTGACAAGCGCCGGTCTACTTCAGGATATGTATTTACATTGGCAGGAGCACCGGTATGTTGGAGATGTACACTTTAGTCGACAGTAGCTCTCTCTACTATAGAGGCGGAGTATATGACTGTGACTAAAGCTATGAAGGAGGCTTTGTGGCTGCAGAGATTATTGGAGGACTTGGGGATATCACAGGACACCATTCGGGTATATTGTGATAGTATGTCGGCCATCTATTTGGCGAAGAACCAGGTTTATCATGCACGCACAAAGCACATTGATGTCAGATTCTATTTTGTTCGTGATGTATTGGATGAAGGAGATGTCAAGTTGGAAAAGATTCACACAAATAACAACCCTGCTGATATGTTGACCAAAGTTATTTCGGGTGTTAAGTTTGGTCATTGTTTGGAGATTTTGAACATTCTTCGGTGTTAAGGCCTTTGGAGGCCATTTGGGTGAACTACGTAAGGCTTGATTCCTTGGGCAAGAGGATACGTAGGCAGTCTTTCAATGCAGCCGGTTTGGATTAGTTGATTTTGATGGAGGGAGATTATTTGAACTCTCGTTTGAGTTCCCGACTTGTTGTGGATTGAGTCCGTTGTCGTGGATTTATTCCACTTCGTCCTGGACGCAACAAGTGGGATATTTTGTTGTTTTGGTGTCGGCTCAGTTTTGGGAGAAACTTCACCGAGGTGGAGAATTGTGAACAGTACCGCGCGACAGTTTTTGTGAACAGTACCGCGCCCCTATAAATAGGTATCTAAACCTAGGGTTTCCTGAGGGTTTTGGAGCAGTGCTTGGGCGGCGGCTATCTAGGGGTTTGAGCATCCTTTTGAGAGAGAATTTGTGAGAGATTAGAGAGTTTGTTTGAGGGTTTTATTGGTGAGATCTTGTATGATTGTAAACCCTATTTGTATTCTCTTTCTCTCAAGTAGTAAAATCTCCCCCCTCATTGCCCTGTGGACGTAGGCAAATTGCTGAACCACGTAAATTCGTTTGTCTTGCTGTTGAGATTTGAAATAACTTGTTAGGTTTCCTTGATTCAGTCCAAGAACTGAAGAGAGGAAGAGTGTATATCTCACTTTGTTGTGATATTCACTGTCGATTCTTGTTTCCTTAGTGAAACGGGGATTTATTTATGATCTTACTCTCTTGTTGTGGCTATTTCGGTAGAGGTGCTGCTGATATTTCTCCGCTGCGCGCAACAAGTATTTAGTAATCCCACAAAATATTTGTAGAAAAAGGCATTCAAGTATTCATAATGACAAGAGACAACTACAAAGCACATTGTATGGAACTAGGGGTGTCCATCCAGGACGGACAAAGCCGGGCAGGGCCGTTGAGGTGCGGGGCTGGCACAGGCGAGCTGGCTTTGTGGGACAAGGTAGGCGGTTTTAAAATTTTTAAAATTTTTTGAAAAATTTTAAGCTATTTTTAAAATTTTGAAATTTTATATTAAAAATTATTTTTAAAATTTTAAACTATTTTTAAATTTGAAATTTTATATTAAAAATTTACACAAAATTTTAATAAAAACAATAATATTATTAATCACTTGAAAAGTTGAAATTACATAAATTACAAATACAAAAATTAACAAAATGAGAGATGTTAAAATAACTTCTTTATTAATAATCAAGAAATCCTTTACAAGTATAAATTTATTTTGGAATTCGTCGCATCACAATAGATGAGTACATCCCAACTAGGTTGGCACCTACTTACCTATATCACTATCATTTGCCATTGATTCCAAAATAATTCATTACAAATCTTCAGTTAAGAAATAAAAATTACAATTTGATGAATATTGTTTAATCATTATATTTATCTGCTAGTCCCAATTCTTCAAATTTATCTTCAATTCCAGCCAACCGATCGATGCCTTGCGTTCTCTTCTCGTACCTCCACCAATCTTGTAAGCACATCACCGCCTGTACAGTATACGGATCTAACGATGTCCTATGTTCGTCGATCAAGCGTCTGCTTTGTGATTCGAAAACACCGTCGAGCACACACTTTGTTAGTAAGTCACGAACCATGGTGGAAAGTATAGGATATGAAACTGATCCATATACTTTCCACCATTGCAAAATATCAAAATTTTGATTTTGACATTTAACTAAAGAAGCAGATAAATAATCATCTATTTCAGAAACCTCCGATGATAATCCAAATCCAGATCCACCAGTTAGCTCAGCTATCATTGCATCTGTTGATGTATATAATCACAGTCACTAACCTCGAGCGAGTTTAGTTCTTAAGAGAGTGGAGTCCGCTTTCTCTCCTAAAGCCCAGCGACGCTGACTCCAGCCAAAGGGTTCGCCTACAACAAAGGAAGGACCTGCGGAAGAGGCGGAGTTGGGATCTCCGGTGGTTCCTCCGACGGTCAAGTTAGCGAAGTGGGAGATAGTTTAATGGAGCAGGAATTCACACTGAGAAGATTGCTTACCTTGTTAGCTGTTCACGTTGCTTTTTATAGTTAGGGTTAAGGGGGTATTTCCGTCTTTCCACTGGTTTGGGAACCAGCGGTGAGTCGACCCTCCTCTCTCCGCGTGTGTTGTTGATTGGTGAACACTTCTCGATGCGCTAGAGTGGTGGCCTTCTGAGTGTCAATGTGGGTGATTCGAGGGTTGGTGTGGTCTATTCACTATTAATGAGATGGGATTGGCGGCGCCTGTAGCTGCATGGGTCCGAGGTGCCTTAAATACTGTGAGAGATGGGGGAATTAAGGGGCTGTCAGTGCATTTAATGCGATGTTGATGGATTCAGTCTTGTATAACCGTCGTTCAGTGGAGGGAACCACATGGGATGAGAGGGAGGGAGTTGAGGCGGGTGGCCGACTCGCACGACCTCTTAGAGGCGTCCTGGGATGATTCTTTGAGGGGCGATTGGGGCGCCTTATCGTCGCCCTAGAGGGCAGTGGCGAGAAGGGTAAGCTGGATTTGTTCCACATTGTTTGGAGAAGTCGGCAACTTGTAGGAAGGGATCATGCGGTAGTCGGAAGGGCGTAGCCTTCTTGTCGTAGAGAGGGCTGTCGATGGGCGACTTCGCTACCTTCAGCGTCGGTCATGGCGATGGTCGTCTGATGGACCGGGACTGGGTTGGTACATGCAGGCCGGTCGGTGGGTTAAGTGCGGAGGTTCTTGTCGGTCCTCATTGGTAAACAAGCGTTCGTTCGGATCGGCGCTTGGTTTTTCTCTTTAATCACTGATTAGTGGTTATGACCATAACAGTTGGCCCTTTGGCTGAGTCGGTTGGAAGCGAGTCAAGTGAAATAATCGCGTTACGGCGGGAGAGTTCGAAGGGTTCGAATCGTTACATCGATGGGACGTGGCTGACGTCAGCGAGCAGTTTCTTGGCCATTGGCGCTTCGCCTTACTGGGCGTAGAGGTGGGGCCCTCTGGGACTGCTTTTCGCCTCCCGAGGCGGTGCCTCGGGAGTGGGGTTTAATCTTCCCGTTGATCGCGAAAGGGCTGTCGATGGGTCCCACCGTATAAATAGAGAGAGGTGACGGAGGAAGGCATTCGCTTCTCTTCCCTCGTCTCTGGTCGATATTTCCGTGGTGGTAAAGATCGGCATGGATTCCGATCGTCATAAGCAACTTCGATGAGTTCCGCCGAAGGTTACCCAGACGCAAATGAGGTCTTTGCTCAGTTCGACATCTGGGGTACAAGTTGGAGGCTCGTGAAATCATCTCGGTATCTGACCACGGCGAGGGCTCCCACGTATCTCAAACACTTGGAATGCGGCCTCCGGTTGCCATTGCACCCTTTTCTTGAAAAGTGTTTGATGAGTTAGGTGTCTCCCAATGCAAATGACGCCAAACTCGATAGCCATATTGGTCGGCTTCACCGTCATCGCCGTTGGCTCTCGATTCGACCCGACGATGAAGTCTTGAGCCGCCGTGCAAATGCGGTCGGCCTCCTATTATCTCGGATGTCGGGAGAGTTCAAGGTTATCCTTGATCCGCCCAAGTCGATCAAAGGGTGGAAAAACGGGTTAAATGCAGGTCAGGGCGACTTCGAACTTAGGGTGTCGCGTCGGCGAGATTAGGAGAGAAACCCTAGAGCCTACATCCTTGTCGGCCGAGCACCGGCGAGTTGGAGCAGATCGTTAACTACGGGGCAGCGCCACGATGGGCGCCTTGCTCGGCAAGTCGGTTTTGCGGCTTCATGGGATTTCGCCCCTCCTCAGCCCCGCCGATGGCGAGGGCACATAGCGTGACTTCGGAGACGGTCGGGAGAAGTCTTGGGCGGCCCGGATGATGAAACTCCGGAGGAACGGCGGTTAGCTCGGCCGATAAGCGGTGGCCGGCAAACCGTCCAGAGAGTCGCTTCAGCCGGAGAAGTAGGTGAAGAGGCGGCGATAGGGAGACGGCTATGGCGGGAAGCGGTCGTATATCAGAAAGTGTCGCCTTGGGTGGCGGGCTCGGTTCGGAGGACCGGCAAAAACAGCCATGGTCCCCGAGGTGCTAGACGGGCAGGAGAGAGTATGGAGCATCCGATAGGAGAGGAGTTGCTAGAGTCGGAAGGGCGGGAGGACGACCGACCATCGACCGAGGCAGAGGGGGAGGTCGGCCCCCAAGGTACCGGTGCGGCCTCTGAATCTATGCCGGGGGAGGCTCCCTTGGGGGACGGTGTTCCATCTTGAGGCGGCAGTAAGCCGGGCAGGGAGTGCGACCATCGAGGGATAGCTCATCACCGACAGGAAAAGAACCACCGGTGATCGTGGAGCGGGTTTTGCTCAGTGGTGGCCCTCCCCTATCAGCGGTTGAGGTGAGGATTGGAACAAAGAGTAGAGGCGATGATGGGGCTCTCTCTCCCTCGGCGTTATGATGGGGAGCGGATGTGGAGCATCGGCATAGGCGGCATGGTACTGGATGCTCGCTTCGTCGGTGTTAAGGTCGAGCTATGTACAAGGAAAGCGAGCGTTCGGCTGCCGCGGATCGGGAGATTTTGGCGATTCCGATGTCGGCGCACATCATCCTGCGGAGTTATTTGACCAGGGGATGTTTGGTGGAGGACGAGCTGTTCAGTCGGCTGCGTCAGGGCCATCAAGCCTATGAAAGGCTTCGAGAGAAGCATCTGGCCACCGAGGCCGCCCCTAACGAGGATCTAGACCGAGCTATCAAGGAGCTTTCAATTAAACAGGCCGAGCTTGATGATTGGCGGCGTGAGATGGAGGTTAAGGACCAAGTCATCAGGGAACTCAAAGCGTCCAGGGAGAGAATGTTGGTCGATATAGCAGATCTCCGACGACGCCTTCAGATGGCGGGGACGCACCGGGTCGTCCGGCGTTTATAAAGCTGACACAGCGGCCCGGATTAGGCGAGCGCCAACCGCCAAAACTCGGTTAAGCGGAGAATTCGGTCGCCCGTGAGCAACCGGCAAGGAGTGTGTGCGACTTAAGGAATCCTTAAAGCGTGGCGGAGGAAAGGGCGAAACATCCGAGTCGCTCGATTATCGGTCATCCACGAAGAACAAAACCGGCCGGCCATCATCGAAGAATACCGACAAAGCACGATGGGGAAGGTCGAAGTTGCTCTGGCCTGTAAGGCGGGTTGTGACTTCATAGTTAAACAACTACCGTCCGAGTATCGGGGGTCAGGCGGCCGATATCCTCCAAGTATAGCCGCCGCATGCATCTCCTCTCGAGATTTGAGGCGGCGGAGTGCGAGGATACGACCTAGGCGACAACGACGCCGAGGAGGGAGAGGAGGACGGATCATCAAGCGGTGGCTCTGCAAGCGACGCCGACCCGAGTCCGTAGTTTAGGTTTTAAGCACTCATTTGTAATGTAATCGGCGGTGTATTTTGTACTTGTCCAATGAATGAATGCAATAAGAGTTTGTTTTCGTAGTTGTGTTTTGTGTAAGCTTTCTATGGTGAGATTATTTGGTGAATTGGTGGCTTAACATGATCCGTCACGTTGGCGTCTTGAATGGCGGGACGGTCTTCCATTAGGCGACTGCGGTGACCCCTCTCGTTAGTTGAGTCGGCCTTTGGGGTCACTTGTTCTTGTTGTTGGTTCATTGGGCGGTTTGGTAGTCGATCCGCCCGGACAAAACGGGCTTAGTTTTTGGAAGTAACGGTATGCTTGTAGGTGATAAGCCTTGGCGTCAGTGCCCGGTGCGTCGGCGCTTTGAATTCGGCGAAGAGGCGTGGGCCATAAAGGCGGGCTTTTCAATTTTCAAGTGGCGGTTCGGCGTTTGAGCATCAATCTCGACCGTTGGGTTGGCGCCGCCCGAGGGGCGGACCGTGGGCATTCAGGTGTCTATATATACCCTTACTCCATTTGGGGATTTCTTTTTGCACTTTCTAAAGACCTATCCTCTTCTTCTTTCTCAAAAGCGAGTCTTACGCCATGGTCGCTTCTACTCCGCTCTGTTGATAGGATTGCCAAGCTCAAATCTTGGCAATCGAAGAAGAGGACACGGAGGATCCACGAGCGATACGATCTTCTGTAGGGTTCCAGTTTCTCTTCGAGAGAAAACGGCGCCATTGTCGATCATGGCGGATAAGCTACCGCTGTACATGGCGCATTTGGACAATGGATTGCGCCTCCCCTGCGGTGTTAGGTGAAGAGGCTATGCGAGCGGCTCGGGGTGTCTCCGTCTGATTTGCCCCTAACGCCATCGCTACGATAATGGCGTTCTTGGTGATCTGTCATCGTGTTAAGGTGGTGCCGACTCTTCAACTCTTCGGCAACCTCGTCCGCGGTGAGGCGACAAAGAAGGGCGCCCATTTCTTCTTCGGGTATGTGGGTGGTCGGTTTGTCGACATTCGGACTTCGAATAAGGCTGGAAGAACAAATTCGTCACAGGTTTTGGCCGGCGCCGGGTGGCTTACCGTTCATGGCCGGAGATCAACAAAGACGGCCTGAAGAACCTTCCTCTTTCTGCGGACGAGAGGCGCGACCTGGACAAGTTCCGCCACTATTCAGGGTCGCGGAGGGGCCACAACTTGTTCGACAACGCTTCGTTGAGGGTAGCGGGGCTATCGTTCGTTCGACCGACCGAGGCCGACGAGGAAAGGGAGAAAGAGTTGCTAGAGGTGGCTCCCCAGCAGGTTGAAGATCCCAAGAGTGGGGGTTCTAGCCCCACTGTGGCTATCGAATCGCAACTCCCAAGAAGTCGAGGGGAGGTACGTCGGTGCGGGCAGCGGCGGTGGAGAGGTTTGAAGAAATGGCGGCTAGGCTGCAGGTGAAGAGGGCTCTCCCTCCGTCCGGGGCCGACCGACCGAAGAAGAAGAAGAAGAAGGCGAAGGAGTCGGTGGGGCCGACCTTGGGGGAGGCGGTCGAGAGGGTGGTCTCCGGCGCCGAGGGCGACCACGATGAGGATGAGGACGACGGGAGGACGAGGGACTAAGATGGAGAGGAGGGAGACGGCGGCGAGGGAGGAGATTAGGTCGCCCAAGCATCTTGTTCTTTTGTTTTGCATTGACAAAGTTGTCTTATTTGTAATATATTTCTTGGTGAATGAAAATTTAATTTGCGTTTCTCTGCGAACTTTCTTTCCCCTTTTTCTTTGCTCTTTAGATGCGACATGGCAAATGGAGTGAGGCTGAATTCGTCGCCCGTCGGCACGATCGATAATTCGCGTTTGATTTGTGGTTGACCGTAAATGAGTTAGATTGACCGCTGGGTGATAAGTCGTTGTGGGCTGTGGGGGTGCGACTATTCGCTCGATTTGGGCACGCGCCATCATCGGACCGCCCTTTGGTCGACTTTTGGGTTTCGGGATGGGCGGTAGGCTTCATTTAAGAGACGCTGGGTGATTTTCGAGATGGCGATTCAGTCTTCGGGTGACTGAAGTTCCCACTCTTAATTTTTTCCGCTGATCACGAGGGGCTTAGCATTTATGGGTCCTGTTATAAATAGTGGGGGAGACCATTACTTATCGGGTTCTCGCTAGGTTGGTGGTTAATTCCGGCTTTATTCGTCATCTAAGGTCTCAAATTGGGAGCACCGGCGAAGTTTTGCCGAGATGGTTGCGGTGGATCCTCTCCCCGAGTCCATCTTCGCTTTTCCACGAGAGTGCACGGTGCTTCTCGGGGTGGGGCGGTTCGTCGCCTCGGGCAGTTCACTCTCCCGACAAGGATCTCTGGAGGAGGCGCCCTCGGCCGGCCTCGGCAAGCCCTCTTGAGTTACCACACTCGAGGGGCCTTGGTAGGGAGGAGCTTTACGGCCGGCTATCTTGCGCCATGAATGCCGTGGCGACAAGCGGAGAGGTTGGTCATGAAAAGAGGAGCCGGAGGAGGCGAGAAGAGGGCGACCGCCCTTGAGGCGGAGAAGTCAGAAGCCGGCGCCAAATGGCGCGCTGAGTTGGAGGCCAAGCGATCTACCATCGCCGATCTCCAAACTCATCACTCAGTGCAGGCGGTAGTTATCGATGAGCTGAAGGGGGAGGTCGCCCGATTGAAAAGGACGGTTGAAGGCTCCGAGAGGGAGATCGAGGAGTGGAAGGCTCGATTGGGAGGCTAGAGGGCTTAGCCGGGGCCGAGAGTTGAGAGCCGAACTTGCGGGTCGCCTCGATGAGTCGGGCGCCCATCGATCTCTTGTGGGCAACAAATTGATCGAGGCTCGGCTCAAGTCTGCGTCGGAGGAGGGCAAGAAGGAGGTCATTGAAGAGTACAGCAGGACCTATGGGGAAAGTGGAAGTACGTCCTTAAATTTATCAAGGCGGCTATGATTATTTGAAAGCCCAACTTCCTTCGGAAGTTCTCTCGACGCTGAGGCTCACGTATCCCAGTGGAGGGTTCTCTCGCTGCTTCTCCAAGGCCCGGAAGCCGTGGGAGCAGGAGTACAACTTGGCGCCGAGGGCGACCACGATGAGGATGAGGACGACGGGAGGACGAGGGACTAAGATGGAGAGGAGGGAGACGGCGGCGAGGGAGGAGATTAGGTCGCCCAAGCATCTTGTTCTTTTGTTTTGCATTGACAAAGTTGTCTTATTTGTAATATATTTCTTGGTGAATGAAAATTTAATTTGCGTTTCTCTGCGAACTTTCTTTCCCCTTTTTCTTTGCTCTTTAAATGCGACATGGCAAATGGAGTGAGGCTGCAGTGGTCGCCCGTCGGCTGATCGATAATTTAGCGTTTGATTTGTGGTTGACCGTAAATGAGTTAGATTGACCAGCGGGTGATAAATTCGTTGTGGGTGGGGGTCGCGACTATTAGTTTCTCGATTTGAGCGAGCGTCATCATCGGACCGTCCTTTGGTCGTGACTTTTGGGTTTAGGGATGGGCGGTAGGCTTCATTTAAGAGCGTTTGGTGATTTTGAGATGGCGATTCGGTCTTGGGGTGACCCTCGAGTTCCCCACTCTTAATTTTTTCCGTTGATCACGAGGGGCTTAGCATTTATGGGTCTGTTATAAATAGTGGGGAGACCATTACTTATCGGGTTCTCGCTAGGTTGGTGGTTAATTCGGCTTTATTAGTCATCTAAGGTCTCAAATTGGGAGCACCGTGAGTTTCTTTGAGATGGTTGGGGCGTGGGGTGGATCCTCTCCCGAGTCCATCTTCGGGGTTTTCGGAGTGCGGTAGTTCCGTTCGTCTGTGAAGGAAGGGGAAAACCCTCGCTTGCATCCAAAGAATTGGGGCACGGTTTGTGATCGTCATTGTGTCTGTTTTAGTAAGGGATAGTGGAGTGCGTTGAGTGTATCTCCAAGAAAGGCCGCTTTTGTTTACATCCATGGATTACGATTTATATTTTGTTTACATCCATGGATTACGATTTATTGTGCTGATATGGAACCATGGGGGCAACACCCAAAATCCTTTGGCAGTACTTCGCTCATATCCTCTAGGTCGTCTTGGTGCCCTTTCATTAACTTCGGCAACAATTGCGGTACTCCCCTTGTTGGAAGAGCGTCGGCTTAGACGTCGAGGTGAGCAGAGGAGGCTACGGAAAAGTCGAAGACAGGCGGCGACTATTAGGATGTATACCTAGGCTTGTAGTTTTAATTTTTCTTTTATTTTGGTATTTCGGACGTGCAGACTATTGTAAAACTTTGCTTGGAATATCAATGAAAAGTCGTATTTCATGGATGGTTGTTCATTCGATTCACTCCTTTCCCCTTCTCTTTTTTTTGTTGTCGAAAACGAGTCGGCCCCTGTGGGGCTTATAAGAAACACAAGTAGATCGAACACGGGTCGGCCCCTGTGGGGCTTACAATAAACATAAGTAGATCGAACAGATTGCGGCCCTGTGGGGCTTACAATAAACATAAGTAGACCGAACACGGTCGGCCCTGTGGGGCTTACAATAAACATAAGTAGACCGAACAGATTGCGGCCCTGTGGGGCTTACTTCTGAGTTGGCCCAATCAGCGTGGCGGTCGTTCGGGCCGCCATCGACTAGCTAGTTGGGCGACGGGGCCGTCTTCATCTGCGATCCCTTTGTCAAGGTCATTACGTCTCGAGTGCGGAGCTAACCGGGTCGGCTCTTATGGTGGCGAGATCTTAGCGAGGAGGGCGACAGCGTAGGTCGGCGCCTAGGACTACGTGGCGCCTAGGTCTTAATTTTGGCGAGCCGATCTCTATTTTGAGGCAAAGAGCAAGCTGAGTCGGCTCCGCGTGGGGCGGCGACTCCGTGAGACGGCCAGCGTAGGTCGGGCGCCTAGGACTTCGTGGCGCCTAGGTCTTAATTTTCGGCGAGCCGATCTCTATTTTGAGGCAAAGAGCAAGCTGAGTCGGCTCACGTGGGGCGGCGACTCCGTAGGGGCGACAGCGTAGGTCGGCGCCTAGGACTTCACGTGGCGCTAGGTCTTAATTTTGGCGAGCCGATCTGTTTTGAGGCAAAGAGCAAGCTGAGTCGGCTCCGCGTGGGGCGGCGACTCCGTAGGGGCGACAGCGTAGGTCGGCGCCTAGGACTTCGTGGCGCCTAGGTCTTAATTTTGGCGAGCCGATCTCTATTTTGAGGCAAAGAGCAAGCTGAGTCGGCTCACGTGGGGCGGCGACTCCGTAGGGGCGGCCAGCGTAGGTCGGCGCCTAGGACTACGTGGCGCCTAGGTCTTAATTTTGGCGAGCCGATCTCTATTTTGAGGCAAAGAGCAAGCCTGAGTCGGCTCACGTGGGAGAGACGACTCCGTAGGGGCGGCCAGCGTAGGTCGGGCGCCTAGGACTACGTGGCGCCTAGGTCTTAATTTTGGCGAGCCGATCTCTATTTTGAGGCAAAGAGCAAGCTGAGTCGGCTCCGCGTGGGGCGGCGACTCCGTAGGGGCGACAGCGTAGGTCGGCGCCTAGGACTACGTGGCGCCTAGGTCTTATGGGGTCGGGTCACATGGGCCACGACTTGGCGGCGGATATGCTCCTTGACTTCGACTTGGCGTGGTTGGGCAACCCGTTTTGACTTGGCGAGTAGGGTGTGGTTACTTAATTGGCGAGTGGGATCACTGTCGCGACTAGGTGAAAGGGTTCCTTGACTCGCCCTAACCGAGAGGGAATGCCTCAACTTCGACTTAGTGAGAGTGGTAGGTTAAACTTGACTAAGTAAGTTGGGTGCTTTGTCTCAACTAGGTGAGAAGGGTTCCTTGACTCGACGTGGCGAGAAGGGTTCCTTGACTCGACCTAGCAGGAAGGGTCGCCTGAACTACACCCAGTAAGGAAGTTACCTCGACTCGAACTAAGAGAGTGGGATGTCCCGACTCGTGTTAGGAGAGAAGGACGTACCTCGTCTCACCCCAGCGGGAAGGGTCCCCTAAACTCGGCTCTAACAAAGTAGCCATCCCGACTTGATAGACGAAATTGGATCTTCACAATTCGCTTTTGGCGGGAAGGCCGGTTTGATCTGCCGTGACGAGCTGAACATTTAAGACGCTCCTTGCACCATTTAAGACAAGGAGGATTGTCAGGCAAAATTCTATTTATATTGATGGCTTTTGGCGAGATTTACAATGCAAATTTATTGAAAAAACTTCCTGAGGTGTTCTATGTTCCAGGGATGGGGTAGGACTCTCCCATCGGGACTTCTGAGGCGATATGTTCCGGGACGTGGTTCTTGAGGGCGGTGTAGGGTCCTTCCCAATTAAGCCAACTTGCGTCACGGTGTCCTTGTCGAAGGCCGCCTTCCTCAGCACTAGGTCGCCGACTTGGAATCTCCTCGGTCGGACTTTGCTGTTGTAATGTCGGGCGATCCGCTGTTGATTGACGACTTGTCGGTGTAGAGCGGTTGCCCGGATCTCCTCCATCAAGTCCAGCTGTCCTCGACGTCCCTCGGAGTTTGTTTCTTCATCAAAGTGTTGGAGTCGGATGGTGGGCATGCCGACCTCCACTGGGGTCACCGCTTCTGCTCCATAAGTCAGCATGAATGGGGTTTCCCCGGTTGAACTCTTGTGGGTCGTCCTGTACGACCATAAGATGCTCGGTAGTTCTTCAACCCAATTGCCGAGCGCTTGGTCGACCTTCTTCTTCAAAGCTTGGAGGATGCATTTATTGGCGGCTTACGCGACCCGTTACGCAGGGTGGGCTACGAAGCGAACTTGAGCTTGATCCCCATTCTCCACAAAATCTTGGAATCCCCGGCTGGCGGGTGCGTTGTCGGTGATGAATGGCGGGGGCAAACCGACATCTGATCGACTTCCAAGCGAAGGCGGTGATGTTAGTCTCCCAATCTTCGCCAAAGGCTCGGCCTCGATCCATTTGGTGAAGTAGTCAATAGCGACTATCAAAATTCTGTGCCGAAGCAATGGGAAGTGGCCCGGGATATCCGGCCCCATTGGGCGAAAGGAAGAGGGTCAAGATAGAAGTAAGCTCGTGGCGGCTCTTGGGATTTCATGGCGACACTTCTTGCATTTGGAGACGAAGCCGGGAGTCGGCCACGATGGTCGACGATAATATCCTTGGCGTATAATCTTACGGGCAAGAGTTCTTGCCCACAGGTGGTTTCATGAGGTGCCCTCGTGGATTTCCTTAGAACATAATCGGCCCGCAGGTCGGAGGCAGGAGATAGGGCCCCACCCCACGCTTAGGTAGGACGACCGATAGAGCTGGCCGTCAATCATGAGGTAGCGGTGACCCTCTGCAAACTCTTCGCCTCTGCCGGGTCGGTGGGTAAGGAGCCGGCTGTCAAGAATTGGATGAAAGGGTCCGCCCAACAAGATTCCCGAAGGGTCGGTGCATGATATCTGAAGGGACTTCGCGATCTTTGGAGTGTGGAAGTGTGTCGGCGAAGATGGGTCGAGCTACTCAAGGCTGGTTGATGCCAGCTTTGACAAGGCATCCGCTCGTGCGTTGCGGGCGCGAGGGACTTGGATGATCTTGAAGTTGGCGAAGTGGGGGAGCAGGTCCTTGACAATCTTCAGGTATTGGGCCATCCTTTTATCTTTTGCAGCGTACTTGCCGTTAACCTGATGAACGACCAACTGAGAGTCGGCCCGGCCTGAATTAGGCTTCGGCTTTGGGCGCTGAGAGCCTTGAGCCAGCTATGAGGGCTTCATATTCGGCCTCATTGTTCGAGGCGGGGAACTTGAAGGCGATGGACTGCTCCGTGACTGCTCCCTCGGGGCTGCGCAGGACGACGCCGGCTCCGCTTCCCGCCTCACTTGAGGACCCGTCCACCTTCAACTCCCACCAAGAAGCGACTTCAGGGGAGTCGGCTTCAGGTTGAACCGAAGTCTTTGCGGCTTCGCCCGGCGGCTTAGGGGTATGGATTGGCGATAGTAGCTAGGTCATCTGCCGCCATCTGGCGAGGTGGACTCTGAGGAAGTCGGCCAATGCTTGCGCTTTTATGGTGGTCACGGGCTCGGCCCGAACATCATATTGAGCTCGATCGACCACGCCACCATCCTCCCGGATGTGGTGGGACTCCCCAGGGATTTCTTCATCGGGAGGCTCGTCCGTACGATGATAGGATGCGCTTGGAAGTACGGACGTAATCTGCGAGCCGTAGTGATGAGTCGCGAGGCCTTTTCGACTAAGGGGTAGTTCAACTCCCCTGCCCTCAAGATCCGGCTGACATAGTAGACCGGCTTCTGGATGTGGTTTTCTTCTCTAACTAATGCCAAGCTCCTTTGCTTGGTGAGGCGGCCAGAAATCTGAGTATAGGGTCTCCCCTTCCACCGGTTGGCTCAGGAGTGGTTTGGTGCTCAGATATGCTTTGAGTTCTCTGAAGGCGGCGCAGCATTCTTCGGTCCACTCCAACTTCTTCTTGGGATCTTTGGCCCCTCTGAGAACTTTGAAGAAAGGGAGGCTTCTCTCTGCCGACTTGGACAGGAAGCGCCCCAGGGCGGCTATCTTCCCATTGAGCTTCTGAATATCCTTCATGGTGCGCGGCTCGGGAAGTCGCTCGATGGCTTCTATCTTCTCCGGGTTGATTTCAATCCCTCTCTGGGTGATCATAAATCCCAAAATTTTCCCATTGCACTCCAAAAGCGCATTTGGTGGGTTGAGCTTCATCTTGGTATCTTAGAAGGGTGGCGAAGGTCTCCTCAGTCGGTGATATGGGCGGCCGCCAATCTCGACTTCACCAAGATGTCGTCCATGTAGGCTTCCACATTGCGGCCGGTGGGCCTTGAAGATCTTGTTGACCGACCTCGGTAGGTGTGGCGGCATTCTTGAGACCAAAGGGCATCACTTTGTAGCAAAAGGTGCCTCGATTCGGTGATGAAGGGCGTCTTCTCGATCATGCTTCGCCATGCGATCTGGTTGTAACTGAAAAAGCATCCAAGAAACTTAGCAAGCGATGCCCGCACTTTCGTCCACCAAGCCGATCAATGCGGGGAGGGTAGCTGTCCTTGGGGCATGCTTTGTTGAGGTCGGTGAAGTCGGCCACGTCCTCCATTTGCCGCTAGACTTCTTCACTAGGGCGGCGTTGGACAACCACTTTCGGGGTATTGGACCTCCCGAATGAAGTCGGCTCTCGAGCCGCTCGACCTCTTCTGCTGCGCCTTTTGCGCTCGGGTCCCGAGTGCCTCTTCTTACGTCGAGCCGGCGGCGTGTCGGTCGACGAGAGCTCATGGCAAATGGCGTCGGCGAAATGCGGCATGTCTTACGGACTCCAAGCAAACACATCAAGATTAGCTAAAAGAAAAGCAATTATCGCACCTCGTAATGGTTCCGAGGTTGGACCCTATCTGGCGTCCTCTGCGCCTTTGTGGTCGATGGGGATCTCATGGAGGTCTTCGACCGAGTCGTTCTCTCGCCTCCGTCCTCTCTTCGAGTTGGCGAGCCGTCTTCTCAATGGGCATTGCGGTCGCGACTCCTTTCCCCTTTGTGGTGAGGTAGCGAGCTCGAGCTTCCTTACGGTAAGCGGACCGTCCGACCCCTCTTGGTGTCGGGAATTTGATCATCGATGGTAGGTGGGCGGGATGGCTGCAAGAGGTGGAGAGCGTTGACCCAAGATGACATTATCGCCGACTTGATGTCCATCACCACGGCTGGGCGTTGGCGGTTGATTGGCATGGCGGTTGACCTGATCGGGGAAGGGTGATCGACCTTCCGGAAGGCGAGAATGTCTGTGAAGCCAATCGAGGGGACCAATGGGCGGTGGAGCTTGGACGGTCGATGCCCATGCGGTTGAATCGTCCAAAAGCGGTATGTCGACCGAGCTCCGGTGTCGATCATGATCCTCTTCACCTTGAAGCCGTGGATGTCGGTGATATGGCGATAAGTGCGTCGTGGCGTCTCGACTCCTTCCAAGTCCGCCTGTTGAAAGAGATGGAGCACGTCGGCCTTCCGCCTCTTGTCATGTTGTTCACACGCAAAGCATGTCTAGCATACCTCTTAGGGCGTTATTGGACTCCCCTCCTAAGGTCGGACCTCCGTGATGGTGTTGATGACTCCCGACTCCCTTGGCGGTTTCTCTGCACTCAGAGTGGTCAGTGCAGGGGACCGAGATCGAGGTCGGTGGTCGTCCCTCCTGGCTTGCTGCTCTCGGTGGATCAAATTCTTCAAGAAGCCTCTCTGGATGAGGTCTTCAATGTCCTTCTGGAGAACACGGCACTCTCTGGTGTCGTGGCCGTGGTCTCGGTGGTATCGGCAGAATCGCCGTGAGTCTCTCTTGCTCGGGTCCGCCCTCATCGGCGGCGGGGGCTTGTGGAGGAGCCCCTCTCTCTGGGCCTTGTCGGGGCCCGAAAGGAGGTATTGAGGGCTGTGAACACTGGAGGGCGTCTGCTCTTCTATCCTCCCTCCTGTCGAACCGACCATTGCGGTTGTTCTTGGGAGGAGGATTTCTTGGGATGTGCCTCGGCTCTTCTCTCCGAGGCGGGTCTGGAACCGACCTAGCGGGATGGGTCATTTGGAGGCGGCATAGGTGGTGGTGAGGAGGATGAGTCTTGAATGCTGGCGGTGGGGGCGTCTTGGGGTAGTTGTGGCGATCTTGTAAGCTTCCGCTTCTTCCATGTTCATGTAAGCATGGGCTTTGGACATCAAGTGCTCGTAGCTCCTGATGGGCTTCTTGTTGAGGGCTTTGGACAGTCGCCAGGTCGCAGCCCCGCCACCAGAGCCGCCATAGCGACTTGGCTCCCTTGGTCTTGATCTCTAGCCTCTTCGCTGAAACCTCTTAATGTAGGCTCACGAGGCTCTCGCCCGGCTCTGCTTGGTTTGAATGAGCACACCGGAGGGCGCTTTGGGCTTGGCATTGGCCAAGGCGTGGTGTATGAACCGACTCGGTTCTCCAAAGTTGCCGATGGATTTCTTCTCCAGCGAGTTCCACCAAAGCTTAAGCTTCTTCCATGTTCATGTAAGCATGGGCTTTGGACATCAAGTGCTCGTAGCTCTGATGGGCTTCTTGTTGAGGGCTTTGGACAGTCGCCAGTGTGACCATACAGGCTGCCATAGCGACTTGGCTCCCTTGGTCTTGATCTCTAGCCTCTTCGCTGAAACCTCTTAATGTAGGCTCACGAGGCTCTCGCCCGGCTCTGCTTGGTTTGAATGAGCACACCGGAGGGCGCTTTGGGCTTGGCATTGGCCAAGGCGTGGTGTATGAACCGACTCGGTTCTCCAAAGTTGCCGATGGATTTCTTCTCCAGCGAGTTCCACCAAAGCTTAGCGCTTCCGTCAAAGTAGCGAGCGGCCGAATGATGTCGCCTCACGGTGCTTGCATCATGATCATGGTGTTGTAATAGTCTTGCACATGCTCGGATGGGTCCCTGTCGCCCGCATACTTGTCCATCGTCGGCATCTTGAACTTCTCGGCTGGCGCTTGTATGATGGAGTCGGTGAAGGGGGTGCTCCCTCCGATGGCGTCGGCGACCGGCTGGTATACTTGATTGTAGTCGCCGGTACGGTGGTGGGTGGTTGGGAGTGGTGCCGCGGGCGCGGTGTGAGGTCTGGAGGCTGCGCCGGCAGGCGGTCTACCGCCTTGGCTGGGAGAAGGGCTTTCATCGGTGAGGTCAAAGGCGAGGGGGCGGCGCCTAGAACTGGCGCCATGCGCTGGCTGCCTCTGCAGGGGTGAGGTGGCGCGCTCCTGGTGATCCCTCCGTGACTTGTCAAGGTGGGGAGTCTCCGGGAACGGGATCTGCCTCTGGCCTTGTGATGCATTGCCGGCGGTGGAATGGCGGTTGGCGGAAGGCTGCCGTTATTCTTGATAAGCGCTTCTTCCATGTTCATGTAAGCATGGGCTTTGGACATCAAGTGCTCGTAGCTCTGATGGGCTTCTTGTTGAGGGCTTTGGGCTTGGCATTGGCCAAGGCGTGGTGTATGAACCGACTCGGTTCTCCAAAGTTGCCGATGGATTTCTTCTCCAGCGAGTTCCACCAAAGCTTAAGCTTCTTCCATGTTCATGTAAGCATGGGCTTTGGACATCAAGTGCTCGTAGCTCTGATGGGCTTCTTGTTGAGGGCTTTGGACAGTCGCCAGTGTGACCATACAGGCTGCCATAGCGACTTGGCTCCCTTGGTCTTGATCTCTAGCCTCTTCGCTGAAACCTCTTAATGTAGGCTCACGAGGCTCTCGCCCGGCTCTGCTTGGTTTGAATGAGCACACCGGAGGCGGTTTGGGCTTGGCATTGGCCAAGGCGTGGTGTATGAACCGACTCGGTTCTCCAAAGTTGCCGATGGATTTCTTCTCCAGCGAGTTCCACCAAAGCTTAGCGCTTCCGTCAAAGTAGCGGGGAAGCGGCGAATAGTCGCCTCTGGTGCTTGCATCATGATCATGGTGTTGTAATAGTCTTGCACATGCTCGGATGGGTCCCTGTCGCCCGCATACTTGTCCATCGTCGGCATCTTGAACTTCTCGGCTGGCGCTTGTATGATGGAGTCGGTGAAGGGGGTGCTCCCTCCGATGGCGTCGGCGACCGGCTGGTATACTTGATTGTAGTCGCCGGTACGGTGGTGGGTGGTTGGGAGTGGTGCCGCGGGCGCGGTGTGAGGTCTGGAGGCTGCGCCGGCAGGCGGTCTACCGCCTTGGCTGGGAGAAGGGCTTTCATCGGTGAGGTCAAAGTCGGCTACAAAAGCTTAGGCGGGCATGCATGGTGGCTTGCATGGCTTGGGTGATCTTCGGTGGATTCACGGAGTTGGGCACAGGTGACATAGCCGCATGTAGGTTCCACGACGGAAAAGATCATCGCCCGGACATAGCCGCAAGAAGAAGAAAGGAGGCCCCACGGTGGTAAGCTGATGATGTATATAATCACGATCACTAACCTCGAGCGAGTTTAGTTTTTAAGAGAGCGGAGTCCGCTTTCTCTCCTAAAGCCCAGCGACGCTGACTCCAGCCAAAGGGTTCGCCTACAACAAAGGAAGGACCTGCGGAAGAGGCGGAGTTGGGATCTCCGGTGGTTCCTCCGACGGTCAAGTTAGCGAAGTGGGAGATAGTTTAATGGAGCAGGAATTCACACTGAGAAGATTGCTTACCTTGTTAGCTGTTCACGTTGCTTTTTATAGTTAGGGTTAAGGGGGTATTTCCGTCTTTCCACTGGTTTGGGAACCACTGGTGAGTCAGCCCTCCTCTCTCCACGTGTGAGCTGTTGATTGGCTGAACACTTCTCGGTCTGCTAGAGTGGCTGGCCTTTACAGGTGTCCAATCGCGGGTGATTCGAGGGTTGGTGTGGTCTATTCACTATTAATGAGATGGGATTGGCGGCGCCTGTAGCTGCATGGGTCCGAGGTGCCTTAAATACTGTGAGAGATGGGGAATTAAAGAGTCGGTGCATTTAATGCGATGTTGATGGATTCGAGTACTGTATAACCGTCGTTCGAGTGGAGGGAACCACATGGGATGAGAGGGAGGGGAGTTGAGGCCGGGTGGCCGACTCGCACGACCTCTTAGGGCGTCCCTTGGGATGATTTGCTGAGGGGGACGATTGGGAGCGCCTTATGCGTCGCCCTAGAGGACGAGTGGCCGAGAAGGGTAAGCCTGGATTTGTTCCACATTGTTTGGAGAAGTCGGCAACTTGTAGGAAGGGATCGTGCGGGCGGTCGGTGGGTTAAGTCGCGGAGGTTCTTGTCGGTCCTCATTGGTAAACAAGCGTTCGTTCGGATCAGCGCTTGGTTTTTCTCTTTAATCACTGATTAGTGGTTATGACCATAACAGCATCCCTATCAAAACTTACACTTTTACCTCGACTTGAGCTCGAAGAAGCCGAAGCTGTAGACTGCTGTGTAGCTAGACCTTGTTTAGCTGCATACTCATCATATAAGGTTTGAAAATAATTTCTAATAGTATTATCTTTGAGAAATGCGGTAATAGTGGATCCATCATCTAAATCAATAATCTGATTACCATATAATGATTGTAACAAACTTCGAATGCCAATATCCTTCAATTGCGGATCAATAAGAACCCCCAAACCAAAAATTAGAGAAATAGGCCTAAAATACTTATTAAATTTGCTCTCCATTTGAAAAATTATATCTCCAAAAGTGGGATCCATACGATATTTAGCAAAAAATTTTGAATATTTAAAATTTGTAAAGCGACTAAAGTAATGGTTGGATAATATGACGGATAATAATATTGTAGCATCATAAAAATTTGTAACATCTCTTTTAAATTACTTATAATTGTCCACTCATCTTCGGTTATTCCATAGGTGCTACGAGCTAGAACTAGAAGAATAAAAGCAATAAAATTATTTATAACTTCTTTATACTCTATGATCAACATCTTTTGGAATCAGTCATATTTTTCTTTTCTTGAAATTGTTTCCATCTTCTAATTCTTTGATCGAAGCATTATGCATATAAGTTCTGATCCTAACCTTTTCTATCATGGGTTTAATTTGATAAATGCACTTTGAACAATTAAATTTAAAATATGACAGATACATCTAATATGAAAAGATCATGATGACATGGCAATGACACAGTTGCTTGATAAAATCAACACTACATTATTATTACTTACATTATCTAGTGAAAGAGAAAATATTCTTTCGAAATTTCTAATCTTAAAAGCTCTTCAAGTATTAAATTTGCAACATTAATACCAGTATGTGCCTCTTCAATTGCAATAAAAGAAATAACTCTTTTAAACATTTGCCAATCATTATCAATCCAATGTGCTGTGATACATAAATAACCGGTTTGTGCTTTAGATGTCCAAATATCAGAAGTTAAAGAAAATTCTGATTTAAACTTTGAAAATAAGAAATTATTTTTCCTTGTTCCTCCTAATAATATTTTAAAATATCACGTTGACAAGTTTGACGAGAAAATTTTTTAAATGCAGGGTAAAAACCATCTGTAAATAAATCTTCGAATTCATCATCTTCTACTAATTTAAAAGGAAGATTTTTAAGAATGATAAACGATTCGCATTTCACGGCTCGGCGACATCATAATTCCAACTCCCGAGACTACCAGAAGATGAGGATTGGGAGATCATAGATTGTCGAATATCACCTTGCGGCGTCTGGCCTTTGTTGTGTTTATCTAAATGGCGTTTGAGGTGGGTGGTGCCGCTCTTATGATGAGCCTAGAAAATCTTACCGCACAACGCACATTTAGCCTTCTAGGTGATGATTTTACCGTGTTCATACTTGGTGACATCTAACTTTTCGAAAAAATTCCACACATCGGATCTCGGCCTTTTAGGAGCTCTTGGTGTAGAATCGCCTCCGCCGGATTCAGGATTAACATCGGTAGAAGGCATAGAAGCAGGCTGAGAAGCTATAGCAGGAGGACTCATTTCATTGATTTCATTATCAGACGATTCAGCCCCAGAAGCCATTTGAATGAAGAAGTAGTGAGTATAAGAGATTATTAGAGAGTATAAGAGAGTATAAGAATGTATAAGAGAGTATTAGAGAGAAGTAGATGAGTTTTGATGTGAGGAAAATGAGTGAAAACCCCCCTCTATTTATAGAGGCAGTCCCCTGGACAAATGATCAAAATACCCTCACCAAATGACCGTTTTTTGACCGTTTTTAGGGGCAAAATGGTCAAAACGGCCAATTTGGCCGTTATGGCCCGGCCCGGCCACAACGACCAAAAATGTGGTCGTTGTGGCCGGGCCGACCCGGCCCGGTCATTTTGCCAACGGTCACCTCCATGGTGACCGTTGTGGCCGGCCCGGGAAGTTTAGCAACGGTCACCTCGGT
The DNA here is from genome assembly GCA_012295165.1 of Asparagus setaceus. Taxonomy (NCBI): domain Eukaryota; kingdom Viridiplantae; phylum Streptophyta; class Magnoliopsida; order Asparagales; family Asparagaceae; genus Asparagus; species Asparagus setaceus. The sequence continues at coordinate 8,021,586 of CM022706.1, forward strand.
ATTTGTTGTCGCCGGCGGGCGAACTTAGCCGATTTTGCCGTGCGTCTTGTACTGGCCGGGCACCGTGGACTCGGCCGTGCGGGCCGGAACGATCACGGCGGACGGGCGGGCGGGCTTAGCCGATTTTGCCGTGCGTCTTGTACTGGCCGGGCACCGTGGACTCGGCCGTGCGGGCCGGAACCCGATCGGCGGACGGGCGGGCGGAGTCCCCGCCAGCGGGCCGGGCCCATGGGCTTTTTGGACACCCCTATATGGAACAACGGTAACTACACTTTTTTCAGCAATTATATGACCATATTTTTGGAAACAACAATGACATCAAGAAATACAAACTTTTCTGAAAAAGGAAACTAGCAATTTTAAAGAGTATAAGCAAACATCCTCGTGAATGAATGAAGAAGGGTACTACGAGTTAATTAAGGTGCATATCTTATTTACAGATGTATGTGTGTGCAATATAAGAAGTAAATCACCCCTCTGTTTTTTAAAAATAAATTCATTGGCTCTTTTGGCTTAAGATAAAGCGGGTGAGGCCTCATGTTTTGAAAAATATTTTATTTGATCAAACATAGGCTTACAGCTACCAGCCTACCACAAGTGGCCTAAAATCATGTGTTTTTTTTTTTTTTTTTCCTCTTCCTGTTATTGAGGAATCATGTTGTACTTTAAACCTTTCAGTACAAGAGGGAATCAATTAACTGAAGAATGAGGAAGAGATTTGTATTCAAAATAAGGAATTAGTCCTTTTTGACATTATTTTATTGGTTTTACTCTCGAGCACCCTTGAAACGAAGCTGCTTCATTAAATCAGTCAGTTTCCCCCATTTCCTAATTTCAAAGTATTATATCTGGTCAACATGAAATTGCTCATTTTACCGCTCAAATCAACTGTCTACTGTATTGTGTTACTTGAGAAATTGTATAGTACTGTTTCGCTATGCAAAATCAAACAATTAATCTATTTTCTCCCCTTGCTCCAATTAGGTATCCATATGAACTTGACCCATAATAGTACAAACCAAAATGATCGGTTTCCTTAACTATATATCTCTTTGTATAACCATATGAAGTTGTCCAATAATGCATGAATAAAATGATCAGTTTCCTTAACCAGATATCGCTTTGTTCTAGTTGAAACACGAGCACCATCAATTGCAAAAGAGCAGAAACATTAATGCATTTTGATGGCAAACGATAGAACACAAGCGACGTCAATGGCAAGCGACAAGCTCACAAATAGGATGCACAACAAAATTCTCATGCCCCATGTCTAGATCTACAAAACCTTCAAAAAGTCAAAAGTAAATTAAAAAAAAGGATAAATTAATGCTTCACACCCCATGGTTAGACGCAAATTATAATCCAAATACTCTTATCAAATGCATAGAGCTAATATTTGTCAGAAACTAATATCAACGATGATTTCAAAATTTTATATCCGTAGCTATGCTATATCAATATCCGTTTCCACCTCTTGCTGTCATGCATTTTTCTCATATAGACCCATATTTAAGGAATTACTAAGTTTTGAGATCTTAGAGCTCTGTTGATGAACTTGAAGTTAAAGATTCCTGCAAGTATTCTGCCAAAAATATAGATGATATGTACAGGTAAACAATGTTGATTTCAGATCAAACCATCAAAAAAGCTGAAAGAGCACAGAAAAAAGGGGGGAAGTTAACGTAGATGAAGAGTTTATTACCCTTGTACTCTTAGGCCCAATAGATACCCAGGCACTTCTCTGATAAAAGGAAACAAAGATACTAACAACAAGAAGGGCTACACAATTTATTTCCACTCAGAAGGGGCTTCTTCCATGCACAATTCATGGAACAAAACCCCATATTTCATTTTTCTTCTGTAATAAAGAATGATGCAATGTACAATGGTATAGAATTCTATCCTATCACCCATATTAATAAACAAATAAAAATTACAAAGACGAAATAAAACAATGATTATCACAGAAGTTTGCTGGTGCGACGCTTTGATGGACCTCCTGGGAAAAGCTTCATAATCCAACCCAAAACCCTTTCAACCACCTACAGGATGCAACGGTAGATAATGCTTAGCAAAAATATATAACTAAAGGTGTGAATGTAAATCTTAGAGAAGCTATGGATTGGAGGTAGCTTTCAAATAATATTGACGTAGTAGTTACAGTCAACTGCAGATTTTCTGCTGTCTAAATATGTGAAAGAATATTGACTCGAAAATATGTTTTAGGTCTAAATGAATTTATCCACTAATGCTTAACACGTCTAGGAGAATATATTTCCTTTTAGAGGTAACTTAAAAATAGCACTTCAGTACGATACCTCATCTCCCTCATCAGCATATTCTGTTGTATCTTGCATACTCTGGGTGTCTAAGGGTCTTGCCAAGATACTTTCATTAGCCATTCGCTGGGCAGTCAGAAGCTCTAGTCTCTGTGTTTGTGCCTCCAGTTTTTGTGACAGGTCCTTGTTCAAGTCCTTTAACAATAAGAAAATATAAGCAACAAAAGAAAGGCGACAGCATGGAAATGTCTAAATACAATGCACGTAGAAGCTTTGGGCCATATATCAGCAGTCACTATAAGGTTATAGCATGAACAACATTCTGCTAGTAAGAATTCATCAGTTTGCAAAGAATAATATAATTGCATGACATGGATTTTAACCTAAAAATGAGAAGTGAGAAACTTTTTATGACAATAGAAACCGATAACTAGAATCTATTCAATAAATGGTTTTAGAAACAAAGACAGGATACGCATTTGAAACATACGGAATTTCTATGTGCATTCAATAACATATCAAACAAGTGAAATATTGAATTTTTATTCCAACTTATGTTGAAATGATAATGTACAATACCTTCAGCTTGGCACAATTCATTGACTCAATTTTCAGAGCTCCAACTAGCTCTTCTTTCTCCAAAGCCAACTGTTCAGTTCCAAACTAATTTAATTAGTTCAATGTTTACAAGATGAAAGGAAAGCATGACATGCGCCTTAGTTTTCATCCTGATAATATGAAAAGGTAGGGATTACTACCTCAGATATCAATGAATTAATATTTTCGACCATTCTAAGTTGATCATGTGGAATATCACCAGAAGCATCTGAAAGAGCAAATGTCCCATCTTCAGGCAACAGAGAGGATGTAGAAGTATCAGTAGATGGAACCATTCTTGCACGATTTTGCACTTGATTTATGGAATCGTTCAGCATCATGTTTGCAGTACCCGTTTCTCCATAAACCAAATTGAAAGGCTCAACACCTGGAGAAATGTGGATGATACATCATGGAAATTTCTTAAAGCTGTACAGAGAAACCAAATAATACACATAATCGCTGAATTGATCCAATTATAATCAGCTGTTAACATTAATTTAGCTGCTGAATAATACTGAACAGTCCAGTTAAGACAAGAGTTTGAATCAATTCAGTTGCTGAATAACAACGTCTGATCCAATTGGAATTACTCTATGCATATAGGCTCGTGCTTGCAGTTAAAACATTAACTTTGCTTGATATGATTAGGCTTTTGGCCAAGGTAATTAACTGGCATGCTATAAGAACACCAGGTCCTGGGTTAACATCATTTACAGACCAAAACATACTAAACATATTATCATGTGATGAGTGAACAGCAGGGGGGAAACAAGACTCGATACCTAAATTCTCTGTTGAGGTAGAAACATCTTTTCTAACGGAGATCTTCTTAGAATCAGGTTTCTCATTTGTAGAGACTTCCCGCAGCTTAGATTGCAAGAGCTTCTTTTCTGCGTGACAAAAATATTAATCACAATAATAAACTAAGAGAACAATCCTTCATAACAGGTAAGACAACAGCATTCTTCTAATATATCCAACGTTTAGAAGTAAAAAATATCTGTACGTGGTGCATTTACTTTCAGAAGATAACAGGAGATGCTTCAAGATGAACAATTTACCGCGCGATGTTGAAGAACTATTGAAAGTACTAAGAAGCTTCTACGTACAGAAGATCTGATAACTTGCAGTAAAGGGGGAAAAAGGTCTCGTAATGACATATGCAGTATCCAAAAGGTAACATATAAGAGATGAGACATTGTTGACAAGGAAACTATACCTTCTTGCAGGGCATCAACCGTGAATTGAAAATCTTGGCGCTCTTTCTCTAGAAGTGACACTTTGCGCCTGCATGAATGCAGAAAAAGAGAAAAGATTAGTTAACCCTCAAGCTTAGAAATGACTGGTGAAGAATGAAGTAATTGTGCAATTAAGAAGTAGATGTGCAAATATGATTTCTTTATTCTTTACAATTCTAAATCAGAATGTTCAAAAGACTTACATATTACTCAAGCTTAACAAGCTTAGAAAGACAGAGTACAATATAGCTTAAGCTTAGAAATCTTAATATTCGAGCTCTAATCTGAGCACAGTTAGCACTATCTTCATAAGTCACAACTAATTGTGCGTGAACAAGTTATTTTCCATCATTGGACCAAACTGTACATTTGTGTCTTGTTCAGAATTGCAGCCCTAGTCTCAGTAGACTACTACAGAATCAACAATGATTTAGAGCCTAGAAAAGACAAACCAATTTTGTAATCACGCAAGCGTCTCTTTTAAGTGTTCATTCTATTCCAAAGTTGCAGACAGATGGATGTTGAACCAATCAATTTCTTTTCTTCCAATTCACTGAAAGAGATTAACATACAGTTAAATTAGAAGAAAGTGAGAATATTATACATACTTGTACGATGTGATCTCAGAACTCAAGTTCTCCAACTGCTTTTCCAGCTTCAGCTCATTTGACCTCAATCTGAGTGCCTATGCAGAATTCCATGAATGAATTAGATCAGCAACCACTCATAAGATAGGAAAATATCATGCTGATATAATACCAGCAAAGGTACTAAAACATAACTATGTATGCACACCACAAATTCCCAAATAATGTCAATGCATAAAATGATAGTAACGTCTAAATAAGTTCTCTCTTTCACCGGGAATTATGGGTCTCTAATCTGATATCAGTCGCACACAACATGGCTGCAAAAAAGACTTGGCTACACATGCACAGCTAAATGAAAGATACATGCTGATACTCTAATGCAGTGGCGGAGCCAAGATTTTTTGTTGGGGGGTTGTTGGGGGGTGAGGGGGTGGGGTAAAGTACAACCAATATGCTATACATCAATCAAAAAAGGGTCAAATATATTAATATATAATAAATTTTCATATATGTAAAGAGGTAAAAGAAAAACTCCAAATAGAAGTAAAGAAAAAATAAAGTCTTTGTTTTAATTGGGGATGAGGTAACATTATATTAACTAATTTGTTAGTTCGGTCACTTAATCTTTCTTATCCACGGGTCTACATCTTAACCAGTTAAATGTTCTCAATCATAGACTCAGAACTTTTTCTTATTTTTACTTTTGAAATTTGTCCCTCCAATAAAGAGTAGAATTAGCAATTAGAGGAACTAACTTGAAAAACATATGAGAATTGAGGGGCGTAATACCAATTTTAATAATTCAAGGAATTTCAAAATAACTTAAGAATTCAAGGACATAGTGAAAATTTCAATTACTTAAGCAATTAATTTCAAATATGAAAGATTAATTGTAGAAGTACATGAACATAAAAAAATCATTTCATATATCGATTTTTAATGTAAAACTTTCTAAAATTGGAAAAGCCTCATTTCACAGTTTCATTACAAAATTGTAAAACCACATGAAATATAAACTCTATTTCAAATTTCTAATATTAAATGCAAAAGTACAAAAATTTAAACCTTATTTTCCCATTATACTTGAAATGCAAAGAAAACTACACGAAAAGGTGGTGTGTGTGAGCGCGCGCGCATGCGTACACACATGTGTGTACGGTTTTTCCATATGTCCCCTAAATCTTTTGAGCGAATTAAATTAGTCCCTCTACTTAGAGAGTTGTCGGAATTGAGAGAATATTCTTATCATGTGTACAGTTTTGGGTGTAAAAGAAATTATGCCCATATCCATTCCAACCCAAACTCCGAAAACAATTCACTCGAGTACAAGTTGGAACATATTACATGAGACTTAAAACTATTGATTTTGGTGGATTTTAATATTGATTATGGTTGATTTGGTAATTACTGATATTTGATTAACTACTACTGGGGTGAGCATACTTCGGCATAAAATGCAATAACCGACAGAACTGCCCGAACTTGAACAGTTCGGTTCGGTTTTAAATCTGCTTCGGGTCAGATCGGGTTGAAAAGATATCAACCCGAACTGCCCGATCCAACCAAAGATTACAGTAATATAGAGTGGGTATTTGGGTTATAGGGTTAATATCCAAACCGAATTGAGTTTAGATCGCGATTGACGTGATTCTGTGAAAATCTGAGACAATAGCGGTTAACAAACCCTAATTCCCGATTCCTGAGGAAACTGATCATTCGCCTCCCTATCTCTCTCCACATTTCAATTCTCATCTCTATTCTTTTGCAGTCCAAAAGGATACAAAAAAACAAACTGCAATGTTTCAATCTCTAAATGGTTGAAGGATCCACCAATTCAAGGTTGTCTCTGTTGTTTGAGTGCCACTTCTCAATATGATTGTGAAACTATATCATTCTTATTGTTCTTATTGTTATAAACTTATACTAGCTACCCAATATAATTGATCTCCAAGCTTGCAACTGCACTTACCCACTTACTCAACCGATGAAACCGACTCGAACAACCGAACCGAATATGGTCGGTTCGGTTTGGTTCCAGAAAACATGCGATGCAGTTTCGGTTTGGCCAGTTCTGGCCAATACCGAGCCGACCGACCGATTGCACACCCCTAACTACTACCCAGCTGTGTTAGCAATTTGAATGGTATATATAATAAAGGGTAATTTCGAACACTTCAAAGCGTGGGAGACCAAGTGCAAGAAGATTTGAGGGACTAATTTCAAATATGAAAGATTTGGGGGATTAATTTCAAATATATAAGCTTTGGAAACTAATTTCAAATATGAAAGATTTGAGGGACTAATATGAGAAAACCTCATATACCTACCTCTTCTTGTAAAAAGCCAGGGAGTCATGGCCACCCCCAGCCCCCTGGCTCCGTCATTGCTCTAATGCATAACAATAGAATGTTTTCACTTACACTAAATGTTTCTTTTTACTGGGTCTGGCATTAACAAAGCACTAGATAAATCAAATATGACCATATTGCACCAAAGAAAAACTGGCCAAACTTATATGAACAGCTGTGCAAGAGTACAGAGATAACTAGTAGAATACATATCACAGACTGCATCCTGTAACCTTTAATTCTGTTGTCAATATACCAGCAATAACCCTAAAAAGACAAATGGATAAAAAATGCATTGACATGTCTTCATCAATAAGCCTTGTGTAAATCAGGATATAATCCAGTACGACATACATCAAACTAAAAGAAAGAAAGAGAAAATTTCTCCACAAGAAACAAGACCAAAATATGGAGGGAAAACAAGTCCATAAAAATCACAAATTAATTTGAGTTCAAATAACTGCTGCAGCTTCCAGATACTAATTGAAGAATAGATAAAAATCTCCAAATTATCAAGTCGAAATTGATTAAGCAGATAATTCACAAAGATGTAGAAAGCAATGATAAGTTGATAACCATTCTAAATACTAGGGATAGCAAGCTTTCTCAAGACAGTAGGGTATATAGAGAGAACTACCAAAAAGAAACATGAACTACCTTCTCTTCCAAGCCAATGATTTCAGATGTAAGTATTTTTGCTCTTTCATCTGCAGCATTGCATTCCATTTGTGCATTCACATACTCTGATCTTACAGATTCAATAGCCAACTGCGTTACATAACGGCATAAAAGAATGATATAAATAAAATTCTGCATCTGACATGTCGCATATTAACACAGAGAAACACATGTATCTTGAAATATGAGACAATTACATTAACACGGATAAATGCACAACAATAGTTTTGAGCAGGAATGACTAATGAGTAGGTCCAGAAACAACATAGAAATGTTTAAGAACAACTACATCACAAGAGACGATAGGCTTCTCATATTTCTGTCTGTGAACAACCATCCGCACAATTTCCCTTCACAGCATATTTAAATTTAATCCTGTAAACTAATATCTTGATTTGTCAGTGAAGAATCACACTGGAAATCAAGCCTTGAACTAGTATTAAGTTCTTCAGTAGTGAGCTACTCTTAAAGTCAATAATTTAATAGGTTGCTGGAAAAACTGAAAAATTGCTGGAAGATCGTCATTATACAAGTATTCAGAAAATGATAAACTATTCACTTTGGACCTACATAAAATGTGCATGTTAATTAACTAATTTTTAATACATTTAAATTAATAAAATAAATTGCTCAAAAATGAAGAAATTAAAATTCTGACAAATCTTTAGATTTGATAATAATACTTTCAGTGCTGATGACATCTTCTTAAGAATTTCTCCTTGATATATTACAATGCGAGCATATACTATATATATAGTTTGATCACATGAGCACATAGATCTATTTTGTCTCATGCATCTTTAGACCTAGAAAACATATCTTTTAAGAAATAATTTTCTCATCCAAACTTTAAAATGAACAGAAAATAGTTTAAATAATAAATTTAAAATCCAATAAGATTTTCGGATATCATTGAATAAAGTATATTGCTAGAAATAATTCATACTCCAACAAATCATAAAATTTAGTACAGAATTTTTACCGTTCAATTATTAAAATGTACATTTGCTTTTGATCTTTTACAATAGAAATATGATAGAGATACATACATATAGTATTATAGTTCTTCATAACTCATTTTAGGTTTTATAGCATGTGTGTGAGGCCCAACATTTGTATCTTTTCTTTATTAAATGAAGAATGCAATTTCATTATTGTACTTTTTCATTTTGTTTTATCCAAATAAGTTCTCTCAAGAAATCTCCTTCTTGTTGTTCCCCATCAACTTGGATCAAAATTTCCAGAACAGTGTTAGAACGGGACTAGTATCAGATTAAACTGTAGTTAATGAGTTGTTTTATCTTCAGGTATTAAAAGAAACAGTACTCTCCAATTCAACAATCCATAATTCACTAAAAGCACACTCTCTCTTATCAATGTGTTTAAAGGGAAAAAAAAATCACTTGCCCGCCTCTCCACAAAGAATTTAACTAACTCTGGGAGAAGGCTCCATGGATTAAGAAGTCTTGCATCATATCATGTTAGCTTGAAGCAATCAAGCTCTATCTGTGTGATCCATCACGTGGCAGGATATGTCAGTACAAATTTCCTATAAACATAATTCTACAGATGTAGCAGATTATGGAAAAGGTAAGTGACATCAAGGATGAAAACGAACTGACCAGTTGAGCCTTGATTTCTTCCTGCAACCCTTCCATGTCAGATTTCAATCGGCTGACAATGTGCCCCTGGAACACAATTTTATATTTGAAACAAAAAGAGCTATACAAACTCCAAAATAAAGACTCGCCTTAATAAAGACCATTTCATAGTCTCTGCAATGAAACAAATGTACAAGACTGAACTGCAGCTCAATAGTGAAGCAGTAGGCTTTATTGTTCATAAATACTACATTTTAATAATACTTTATGCCTGCAAATAATGTCATAATTTAACTAGCTTAAGTCAAAGAAATTAGTATTATTAAATTATAAATGTATTAGCCATGAGCTTACTAGAAAGGTATGATACTAAGTGATGTCTGTAATAACTAATAATTTTTTTAGGGTAGATATTAACATGCATATGGGTTCTCTTCAAGAATGCAAGATAAGAGTATCTGTCATGAACATTGCAAAAATTATTAACAGATTTAAATGCTAAACTACCAAATGCCTAAGAATTATAAACTTTCATGTTCTTTTTTTCTTCTTTGTTCTTCTTGTGAGGTCTGCAATGTGCATTGGTTGCATGTGTGTACATGTGGGCTGGCAGGAGAACGATTCATAACTAGATCAATTGGATACTGCAATAGGTTTCGCAGATGTGGTGTGAGATTTGTAAATTACTAAAAGGTTGCAACCAACCGAGTCGAGATCCTAGTTCAAATCCAAATTATGACCATGATTTCTCATTCAAACTCGAAGAACAAGGTAAGAAGCTCGGGAGATGATTATGAAGGAGCACTAAAAGAATGGTTGACCAGGTTAGCCCACACTCCAACCCCAGAAAACCACTTCCTCTCCACCAACTATTCCTTTAGGACTCTAGTTTGTTAAGATTGTTCTGTGTAACCAACAACCATCAATTGCTAATTTTGAGCAAAGTAATTGATCGACATGGTAGCAAAGCACTACAGAAAGCACTAAGGTCAAACCTCACTACTCATGACAAAAGTTTGTTATATAACCTCCATTTATTCTACCATTTAAAGTGTGCCATCTTTTAGGTTGGAGTTTTATATGTATCCAAAGGCCCAAGTCCATGGTGCAGTCTGAAGGTTGCTTTATAACTTGCTGGCCCAGAACGTGACTGCTATATTGGTCGGCTCAAAAAGCTTTAGTCTGACCATCTACGTCTGCTCGAGTGGTTTAGAAGCCATCAGGGCTTTATTGCTCATTTTCTTATCACTCCTTCCCACATTCTCCCTCATTGCCTTTCTTCCATGATTACGAGAAGGCCTAGACCAAACCTCAGTTGAAACCAGTCATTTAGTTTATGCTGTTTCCAGACTCCCCACGACAGGTAAAGAATTGCCATAAGGAATTGTTTTCTGTCAATTTCTAAACCTGGAATGCATACATCCTAAATACTATGTTTAAGCTTAGGCTTCTTGTTTAACTAAATAGTGTCATTACTTTTTAAGGATTTTGGTTCTTTTCTGCTGGATAAAAGAACAGGCCAAGACAAAAAGCAAATAAAAAAAGGACTCAACACAAACCTAAAATCATTGTCTGAGCCTTCCCCTCAAAAGGGACAGGTCATGAAGAAAGAGGCTTAGAATCAAGAAAAACTTTAAATGACCAATCAAGGTGCCTAAGCAGCTGGCAACTTATGCCAACCCTCTAAATGATACCTGTATTTGACAACAAAGTACCTGTTACCAAGCAAGGACCATAAAAAATAGAACAACAAAGGTTAGTCAGCAGGTAGAACCAAAGCATCTTCTGGCCATGCAGCTTAAGATCATACGAATACAAGGAGTGCCCTAACTTCACCAAAAACAAAAAGGGACTACAAGGTAAATGAAACTGTTACCAGACATGATCAGTATGCATCTCAAATACGCAGTATTGTTAAGAAACTGACAGATTGCATGAACAATTGAAAATAGATATATCATCAGGTAAACAACTAAACCAGTGTCCTCATCTAACTGCTAAGAGTCAAAAAGGATCACAAGTACAAGTGTAAAAGGAAAGAAGATTCTTTTAACTGAAAATCTTATTTTATAGTTAGGGACTAAGTTTAATGCCTGCTAGGCAATTGGAGAACAAACCTGCTGGTTATAGCTCTCAGTCAAAGATGAATTCTCAGCAGCTAAGGATTCTGCTAATGTTCTTGATGTCTCCAGAGCTCTTTGAAGTGAAAACTTTTCTTGTGTCAAATCTTCAATATGCTGCACAGAAAGAAGAATCGTGAATGGACCCGACTATATGCTATACAGGGAATATAAGATGACTACTTTGTTGCAAGCTAAAATCTAAGTAAACATAGATTCACACCTTTTAAGAGCCCAAAACAACCACCCACAACAACAAAATTTGACACTAGAGGAATAACTTTTCAAGTAGTGAGATTCCTCAAAGGTTGCTCTGATCTATTCAGTCCGTCAACAACATGTAGTTTGACAAAGAAACTTCATGTTCAATCCACAAAACCGACTTTATAATTATTAATCTACTCGTGCAGTATTGGTCCATGCATGTTTGAAGACTGATTTGTATGTTGTAACAGAACAAACAAGATTTTAAACAATAATACAAGCATAACAAACCTCTGTTTGGTTCCAATGTCTAAACAGTAAATTTACATAAAATTATATGCATTAGCTTTAACAAGAAACTATTGTAGGCACGCTATGAAGAAAGATGCAAATCATAACAAAAGTGCACCTGTTCCAGAGCTGCAAAATCTTCATCCTTTGAAGTGAACTCATGGTCCCTCTGTGCATGATGATCCCCAGCCGGCTTCACCAGTTTCTCATTGTTTGAAGAAACAAAAGTCTCCATGGGTAACTCATTATCACTTTTAGAACTATAAGTGGTTGAATTTAAAGAGCGGTTAGCAGTGGTGAGCTCTCCAAATGGCTTTGCAGGAGAAGATAATGGAACCTCTGTACTTTGAGCCCTTGAAATATCAAACGATCCAGGCATATTTGCTTTCTCAGGCTCTTGATATGGAGCATAAAACATTGAAGAACCTCTAGAAACACCTAGAGAATCAAGAAAAGATGGACGAGATCGACCAGAATTAGTTCCAAAACCAGTTGGAGGAAAGGTATCTTCATATTGTGTGCCTTTATAAGCCAAACTAGAATCTCTGTATGAAGGTTCTCCTGCGTGCCAGCGTGCACCATCAACATTAATGTTGTAATCAATGGAGGGAGCAATCTTCCCTCCTATGATGCCAATATCAGTACCACTGTTTTTGTACGAGCTACCAGGATAAGAGAACTCCATCTCAGGAGATGATTCTGTTTATCATGGTCGCAAACATAACAACAGACCTTAAAAGAAGTTAACTCAAGAAAACAAAATCATAGGTAACCAATCTGTAGAACCAGAATTTACCTTTATGTAATACGGAAGTGCTCGGAAACCCCAGTCTGTTTCGCTCAGAAGCCATCTCTGGGTTCTTGGCAATGCTCAAGGAATTAGCAAAAGTTGTTTCAGGGTGACTCAAGTGAACCTTTGATAAATATATGTCTTCATTAGGTGGAGCATTGGAAATTGAATGCAAACCTGAATTACTGATGTTCATATCAAGGTATGAATTTGGCTTAACTGCGCTACAAGTGTCAAACTGATCTGTTGCATTAGCACCGGATGTTTCGACCTCTGCATTCTTTTTGTGATTAAGATCACTATTTTCCTTCCACTGATCATAATAACCATTAACAAGTTGAGGGAAGCTAGAGTTTTCATATTCATTAGGTACTTCTTTCGCTGCATATTGTACTGTTTCACCATATAATGCATGATTACTGTCAAGCAAGACAGGAGAGCTACCATGCATCCTGTTTGAGGAGTGAACCTCTGTGCTATGGGAAGAATCAACTGCTTCATTTTGACCAGTTAAACTCGACCTACAGGAATCAGTATCAGTAGCAGCTGTAGTTCCATCTCTCACATGCTCATTCTTTTGACGGACTTTTTGTTGTTGATCTACATCAGCAGATACCAATTGCCCTGTAGATGCAGCCTTTTTAGCTCGTCCTTCAGCCTTTTTCTTACGGAACTCCTCCAACTGAGAAAGGAGTTTCAAACACCTTGTAACTCAAAAATAATAATAACAACAACAAAAAATTACATACCCATTGCTTGAAATAAACTAGAAACAGGTCAATGCTAAGACCAGACTACAACAGTAATTCAATTTTAAAACAAAGATGGTGTGGTTTGGAATTAGGATGTTAAATGTTTACTAGTTGCGCGATTCCCTGGACCCCCCCTCGAACTGTCGAACAGTTCATGCGAACTGATTCCCGGTTCATTTACGAACCGATTCCCTCCGATACACAAATTGGTTCCCCAAAATTAGCGTACCGCTTACTAAGTATGAGGGGACCAAAATTGATTTACAAGTCTGTTTTCGTGCACATGCGCAATGATTTTTTTTATATGTTTCGATAATATCATTGAAAGTATTCTGTTAGTAAGTGGAAGTTATCTAAAGTTAATAACTATTTCTAGATCACTATTTCTTTAACTAAAATATATATTGAGACAAGACAATAAATTATCAATATGAGTGAATGACTTTATTGCAACTTACAAAATAGCTATGTTAATAAAACATGAAATGAAATGATCATCTCAATAAAAACTATGTGAAAAGAAAAAAATTTAAAATGAACTCTAAAGAACAAAAAAAAAAAAAAAGAAAAAGATTTGACTGGAAATGCATAAGACAAAAAGAATTGACTAGAAATGCATAGGACATTCTTGAAATAGAGAACGAACTTCTAAAAAACATTAAGACCACACTTGATGTTAAGGTGAAGAAAGTTCTTGAAATAGCAAAAAAAATTATTAAGAGGCTATCTAATATTTAATGTTTTTAGTTTTATGTATTCAGAAACTATAAAAATGAAGTATTGAAGTATTTTATATGAAAAAATATTGAAATGCATAATTAGTTTTCTAGTTTCTAAGTTTCTACTATACACTTTGAAAAATGATAAGCGTACCCAAAAAAAATTACATTGTATCCTATATCGAACTTGCGTATCGAAGCAAGCTACCACCGTCGAATCCAAAATTTCAAAGTTTCGAATTGCGTACCCGAATTCGTACAATGACCCGCTACGTACTGCGAACCATGTAACTATAGTTTACTTAGACCGACAAATTTATGCATCCAACTAGAACATTGGCATCTTTCCCAGTGTAAAGTACAGTGAGAAGAGCAAAAGACTTGTGTGTGTGCGCACTTTTTCTTTCTTTCTTTTTTTGGGTTTGGTTTTTTTTTTTTGGGGGCAGGGCATAACCAGTCTCCTACATTCTACTTAGATCAGAGCTTCCATACACTTGTTAGTCATTACATTTTAGGTTTCTTCCAACTGGGTCCAATCATGCTGCACTACATGTAGGAAGCAAATCGTTGAGTGTGTGATACAGGATCTAGAATGAAGTGCTTGCCAATGACAAGGAGGCAAGGTCATGATCCTAGTCCCTGTTACCCTGTATCAAGATAATACACAAATTCTGCAAATCTTCCAAAGTAACTTCTCAATCAGAGGTGCATAATGAATCAATTTGTCAATTATCTCGATTCTCGAGGATAAAAATCAGCCAAAAATCCCAGAAGACTAGTATAATATAGCCATTTACTGCAGAAGTCAATCGTTATGTTCCCTTCAGCAAGAAAACTGCTCTCTAATTGTGTGATTTCTGATGCATTTATCGTTTAAGGGTAGACCAAACTTCGGATTCTCTAAAATGCTACCATGTAGTAGCTATAAGCCATCCCTCAAACAAATTGCACAAGGTGTAATCTCACCTACCACATCCTCTGATTATATTCCCCCAAATGATTAGTTCAGCTCTGAATCTGTAAAAAAAAAGCTCAACTTTGGCTACTGACTACTGCAACAGCATCGTATATCGAAAACTGCAACAGCATCGTATATCGAAAACTATCTTTCAAAAAGAAACGTGACAAAGGTATTCTACCTCACGAGCTTGAAAATAAACGCATAACTTCGGGATTCAAGATCCTACCTTTTTCTTCCCCGCTTCGAGATGCCCTAACTTTCTCGAATTAGGCAGGACCTGCGCTGATGCCATACGATCCGAATCCTAAATCCTGCTCAATTTCCCCTAATTCTCCAATTGATGGCTTTCAAATTGGAGAAAAGGAACGGTCCAAAGAAGTGAGGAAGAGAGAGAAATGGGAGTCCGATCCGAGTAATTTGAATTTAAATGACAGGGTAAGGATTTAGCAGGGGAGACGAGAGAATCTCCTTGCAGATCTTCTCCCTCTCTTTCTTTCCCCTAAATTGTTTCCTTTCATCGGCTTTTTTTCGTTTGCGAAACGTTGGAGGAGTCGGGTGTAGGGTGCTGTAGGATCCACTTGGGATCCGAACCCGCTAAAATTATCTTGAATTCGCTTTGAAACAGATCCAATAATTTACTAGATCCATTTTCAAATTGAGATGGCATTATTATTGTTGTCTCATTTCTTTTTTATTCTCGTGTTTTTTTTTTTACCCTTCATATTTCTAGTCGACAGACCAAAAGGTTTGTATAGGAGGAAAGAAATTGTTTTCTTTTGCACTTTTCTTTTTTATGAACAAATATAGACCATCTGTACAACCTTACTATTGTTCCTATCAGAGGAGAGCAAAATATGCAAAAATAATAGTGCATCTTCAGCCATGGGATCCTCTACATCCTTATTTGTAGAGGTTGCTTACAGTTCACCAATAACCTCCCTTCACTCTACGGACCTCATGAATTATATTAATTAAATAAATTATATAAAAATTTATTTAGTTGTAGGGCCCATTGGATGAACTAATCCCATTCATCCACCTAAATAATTGTAGGCATTCTCTGCAGTTTAGGATGTAGATTAATGAATGAACGGGACATCTGGATCCCTGTTTTTAATTTTTTTTTTTTTTTTAAATTAGGATGTAGAGGATTTCTTCTTGTGTCTTTAAGCCACACCCCGTGCCCAATAACATTCAAGCACTCTTGATTTTTTTGTGCTAAACAGTGACTCATTTGAAAATTGTCCGCATTGCCGATGCACATCCTCCACAAGCTTCGTAGAACATGCACAAAACATGCACAGCATAGCCAGGTTTCAAGAGTCGACTACTAGGTATTGTAGTCGACTAATCTGCGGTAGTAGTCGACTAATCTGCGGTAGTAGTCGACTAATCTGCGGTAGTAGTCGACTAATCTGCGGTAGTAGTCGACTAATCTGCGGTAGTAGTCGACTAATCTGCGGTAGTAGTCGACTAATCTGCGGTAGTAGTCGACTAATCTGCGGTAGTAGTCGACTAATCGTGTTGTAGTCGACTAATCTGCGGTAGTAGTCGACTAATGCAGATTCGAAACGGTTTTGGTTTTAAACCCGGTTCGTTTAGAGTTTATATATAACCCTAAACCCGATTATTTGGAAGTAATCAAGCACGATTTGGAGCGACTTTTGAGAGGGTTTTGTGCATCTTTGGAGAGGAGATCTTTTGAGAGATTGAGAGGTTTGTTTTAGGGTTTCTTTGTGAGAACTTGTAATCCTAATTTGTATTCTCTCTTTCTATTAGTGAAAATCCCCCTCCTTACCCAGTGGGCGTAGGCAACTTGCGAACCACGTAAATCTCGTGTCTTTACTCTTTTATTGTGTTTTGCTATCGTTTGTGGTGGTTTCTCTCGACGGTTCCATGGTCCGCTACCAACAATTGGTATCGAGCTATTGTTGATTGGAAGTGGTGTAATTTCTAATTTGAGGGGTGTTGGTGATTCTGAGAAGCGGATTCACGAAGACAAGCGAGGATGGCGTCAACCATGAATCGATCAAAGTGGGAAAATTCGAGATTGAAAAGTTCAATGGGAAGAACGATTTTTCTTATTGGAGGATGCGGATGAAAAACTTTCTAATTTCATAAAAATTGCACAAGACTTTGGATGGAAAGGAGAAGAAGAACAAGGATATGTCGATGAGGATTGGGAGGAGTTGGATCACGGAAGCAGTCGATTATCCTATGCCTCGAGAGGGATGTAGCTTTCTTGGTAGATGGAGAGGAAGCAGTACTTGGTGTGGAAGAAGTTAGAGGGTACCTTCATGACGAAGAGTCTAACTAACAGGATCTACTTAAAATCCAAATTGTATACTTGCAAGATGGAGGAGGGCTCATCAATCAGGAACACATCAACAAGTTTGATAGGATCATATCAGTTGAAAGACATAGATGTTAAAGTAGGAGGCGAGGATCGGTAGCTTCTACTACGTCTGCAGAAGTCTTATGAGAACTGGTGCAAACACCGAGGCTTGTGGGAGAAAATCACGAAGATGGATGAGACTAGAACGGCACTTCTAGCGGACGATCTTGAAGATCGCAACTAGTGACATGGCACCTGGTGGTAACGAGAACAAAAAGCCTTGAGGGAAGAACAGAATGGCGAGGAAAAAGCAAAGGGAGGAAAGTCTAGATCTAAATCAAGACCTCTTGCGGGGAAAAGGATGTTTCAAGTCGCGGTGAAGCTGGGCATTTCAAAGTCGACCATCCAAATAAGAGAGTAGGTGGAAAGAAGAACAACAACAAGGCCGAGAGGAGAGAGGGCAAGGAAGAAGCGAGCTACGTTTGAGGAAGGGAGCGATAAGGAATGCTATGTCGTCACGGTGGCGAGGAGATCTCCGGAAGTGGATACTTGATTCGGTTGCTCTTACCATATGTGTCCAAATAGGAAGTGGTTTACTACCTAGAGGCATTGATGGTGGAACTGTATTGATGGGGAATAACCATGCTTGTAAAAGCGGTGGGGCTAGGTAATATCAAAATCAAGATGCATGATGGAGTGGTTCGAACCTTGGCGGATGTGAGGCATGTTCCCGTTGCGGAAGAATCTTATCTCGGTTGGTGCTTTGGACTCCGGTGGTTGCGAGTTGTGGCGGAAAGCGAAGGTTGTTCGTGGTTCCTTAGTAGTGATGAAGGGTGTTCGTCACGGTAATCTATATACTCTCGAATGCAGCGGTGAGATGCGGCGGTTGGGCTGAAGGAAGTGGTGGAGACCCATGTGAGCACACGGTTATGGCATAGGCGGCTTGGGCATATGTCGAGAAGGTCTAGTTACCTTGGTAAAGAGGGTCTGGCGAAGAATCGAAGGAACCTAGCATGGATTTTTGCGAGGATTGTGTGTATGGAAAGGAGATCTTTTGAGAGATTGAGAGGTTTGTTTTAGGGTTTCTTTGTGAGAACTTGTAATCCTAATTTGTATTCTCTCTTTCTATTAGTGAAAATCCCCCTCCTTACCCAGGTGGTAGGCAACTAGAACCACGTAAATCTCGTGTCTTTACTCTTTTATTGTGTTTTGCTATCGTTTGTGGTGGTTTCTCTCGGCGGTTCCATGGTCCGACAATTAATTATCGAGCTATTGTTCAGTTGGAAGTGGTGTAATTTCTAATTTGAGGGGTGTTCGGTGATTCTGAGAGAAGCGGATTCACGAAGACAAGCGAGAGGATGGCGTCAACGATGCATCAGTCAAAGTGGGAAAATTGAGATTGAAAAGTTCAATGGGAAGAACGATTTTTCTTATTGGAGGATGAGATGAAAAACTTTCTAATTTCGCAAAAATTGCACAAGACTTTGGATGGAAAGGAGAAGAAGAACAAGGATATGTCGATGAGGATTGGGAGGAGTTGGATCACGGAAGCAGTCGATTATCCTATGCCTCGAGAGGATGTAGCTTTCTTGGTAGATGGAGAGAAAGCGAGCGTGTGGAAGAAGTTAGAGGGTACCTTCATGACGAAGAGTCTAACTAACGGATCTACTTAAAATCCAAATTGTATACTTGCAAGATGGAGGAGGGCTCATCAATCAGGAACACATCAACAAGTTTGATAGGATCATATCGATTTGAAAGACATAGATGTTAAAGTAGGAGACGAGGATCGAGGCTACTACTTGTCTCTAGAAGTCTTATGAGAACACAGTGCAAACGAGGCTTGTGGGAGAAAATCGAAGATGGATGAGACTAGAACGGCACTTCTAGCGACGATCTTGAAGATCGCAACTAGTGACATGGCCACCGGTGGTAACGAGGAACAAGCGAGGGGCTGACAAGAGGAAGGAGCAATGAGCGAGGAAAAGGCAAGGGAGGAAAGTCTAGATCTAAATCAAGACCTCTTGCGGGAAAAGGATGTTTCAAGTCGCGGTGAAGCTGGGCATTTCAAAGTCGGTGTCAAATAAGAGTAGGTGGAAAGAAGAACAACAACAAGGCCGAGAGGAGAGAGGGCAAGGAAGAAGCGAGCTACGTTTGAGGAAGGGCGATAAGGAATGCTATGTCGCCACGGTGGCGAGGAGATCTCCGGAAGTGGATACTTGATTCGGTTGCTCTTACCATATGTGTCCAAATAGGAAGTGGTTTACTACCTACGAGGCATTGATGGTGGAAGCGTATTGATGGGGAATAACCATGCTTGTAAGCAGTGGGGCTAGGTAATATCAAAATCAAGATGCATGATGGAGTGGTTCGAACCTTGCGGATGTGAGGCATGTTCGATTCGCGGAAGAATCTTATCTCGGTTGGTGCTTTGGACTCCGGTGGTTGCGGGATTGTGACGGAAAACGGAGTGAAGAAGGTTGTTCGTGGTTCCTTAGTAGTGATGAAGGGTGTTCGTCACGGTAATCTATATACTCTCTAGTCTGACGGTAGCGGAGATCTGGCCGGTTGGAGGCGAAGGAAGTGGTGGAGACCCATGTGAGCACACACGGTTATGGCATAGGCGGCTTGGGCATATGTCGAGAAGGGTCTAGTTCGCTTGGTAAAGAGGGTCTGTGAAGAATCTGAAGGAACCTAGCATGGATTTTTCGAGGATTGTGTGTATGGAAAGTCACACGGGGTCAAGTTCGAGCGGCAAGTCTAAGAGCAGAGGGATACTAGATTATGTGCACACGGATGTTTGGGGTCCGGCTCGAGACAACTTCAAGGGTGGTTCCGGTATTATGTCTCGTTTATTGATGATTATTCTAGGTATGCTTGGATTTATTTTCGAAGCACAAGAATGAGGTGTTCGAGACATTCAAGAAGTGGAGAACAATGGTTGAGAACAGGAATGGAAAAAGAAATTGAAGACGGAGATCGATAGCGGTCTGAGTATACGGATGGTGCTTTCAAGGAGTTCTGTGATCGGGGAGGAATTGTTCGACACCGGGCGGTCAGGTCTACACCAGCCGAGAATGGGTCCTGGAGACAGAACCGCTACTTGGGAAAAGCGTGAGTATCGCGATCTTATCACGATTGGGCAACGAATGGTGAAGCGGTGGCTACTGACTTGTTACATTGTGAACCGTTCACCACATTCGACATTGGATGGTGATACACCCTATAGGGTGTGGTCAGGGGAGCATGCAGATTATGATAGGCTCGTAATTTTCTGGATGTACGCCTACTATCACGCCAACGAGGGAAAGCTTGACGCGAGGGCCAAGAAGGCAATATTCTTGGGATATGCAAAGGCGTAAAGGCTATCGCCTTTGGTGTACGGAAGATTCAAAGTTAGGTGGTCGGCGGGGATGTTACCTTTGATGAGAAATCCATGATTGCTAGAAGTCCAAGGATGATGGTGTTATGGTGGTGAGACTTCTAAGTCTCGGTTATTGAAATAGAACCTAAAGACCAACTAGGTTCTAATCGTGCTCAAGTGGGAAGTCGTAGATGATGAGCTTGGCGGGGAGGAGGTTCAGCAGGAAAATACAGGTACTACAACAACAGCTCGAGGATAATTTGGCTTCCACTAGGCCAGCGAGCATACAAGCGAGTTTTGAAGGCGATCAACCTGAAGCACTATGGGCGAGGCTAATATGGTTGAATACGCACTCGGTGGAGGAGGGCGAGCCGGTCTCCTTCAAGGAAGCTATTCGGGACAAGGATAGTGAGAGTTGGTTGGTCTGCGATGGAGGAAGAGATGGAATCTCTTGGAAGAACAAACATGGGAGGTGGTCCCATTGCCGTAGGAAGAAAAGCTATTGGTTGTAAGTGGGTGTATAAAAGAAAGGAAGATCTTCGAGCTTCGGTGGTGTAAGATACAAGGCGAGG
This sequence comes from Asparagus setaceus, assembly GCA_012295165.1. Lineage (NCBI taxonomy): Eukaryota > Viridiplantae > Streptophyta > Magnoliopsida > Asparagales > Asparagaceae > Asparagus > Asparagus setaceus. The sequence goes on from CM022706.1 coordinate 8,043,028, forward strand.
CTAGTGGCTAAGGGTTTTGCCTTGAAAGAGGGTGTGGCAAGAAGAATCGAAGGAACCTAGCATGGATTTTTGCGAGGATTGTGTGTATGGAAAGTCACACGTGGTCAAGTTTCAACGCAAGTCTAAGAGCGAGGGATACTAGATTATGTGCACACGGATGTTTGGGGTCCGGCTCGAGACAACTTCAAGGGTGGTTCCGTATTATGTCTCGTTTATTGATGATTATTCTAGGTATGCTTGGATTTATTTTCCAAGCACAAGAATGAGGTGTTGAGACATTCAAGAAGTGGAGAACAATGGTTGAAAACGGAAGAGGAAAAGTGAAAACGCGAGATCGATAGCGGTCTGGTATCTGAGATGGTGCTTTCAAGGAGTTCGTGATCGAGGAGAATTGTTCGACCTTGAGACGTCAGTCTACACCAGCAAGAATGGGGTCGTGAGAGAACCGAACCAACTGCTGCGGGAAAAGCGGTGAGTATCGCGATCTTATGCGGGATTGGGCAACGAATGGTGGGCGGCGGTGGCTACTGACTTGTTACATTGTGAACCGTTCACCACATTCGACATTGGATGGTGATACACCTATAGGGTGTGGTCGAGAAACATGCGAGATTATGATAGGCTCGAAATTTTCGGATGTACCGCCTACTATCCGTCAACGAGGGAAAGCTTGACGCGAGGGCCAAGAAGGCAATATTCTTGGGATATGCAAAGAGGCGTAAAGGCTATCGCCTTTGGTGTCTGGAAGATTCAAAGTTCGTGGTCGCCAGGATGTTACCTTTGATGAGAAATCCATGATTGCTAGGCGTCCAAGGATGATGGTGTTATGGCCGGTGAGACTTCTAAGTCTCGGTTATTGAAATAGAACCTAAAGACCAACTAGGTTCTAATCGTGCTCAAGTGGGAAGTCGGTAGATGATGAGCTTGGCGGGGAGGAGGTTCAGCAGAAAATACACAGTACTACAACAACGGCTACTGAGGATAATTTGGCTTCCACTAGGCCAAAGCGAGCATACAAGCGAGTTTTGAAGGCGGGGCCGATCAACCTGAAGCACTATGGGCGAGGCTAATATGGTTGAATCACGCTCGGTGGAGGAGGGCGAGCGGTCTCCTTCAAAGGCTATTCGGGACAAGGATAGTGAGAGTTGGTTGGGCTGCGATGGAGGAAGAGATGGAATCTCTTGGAAGAACAAACATGGGAGGTGGTCCCATTGCCGTAGGAAGAAAAGCTATTGGTTGTAAGTGGGTGTATAAAAGAAAGGAAGATCTTTCGAGCTTCGGTGGTGTAAGATACAAGGCGAGGCTAGTGGCTAAGGGTTTTGCACGAGAAAGAGGGTGTGGATTACAATGAGATATTTTCTCCGGTGGTGAAACATACTTCTATTCGGTGCTATTGAGTATTGTTGCTCATGGTGATTTTGAGTCGGATCAACTCGATGTTAAAACGACCTTCTTGCACGGAGACTTGGATGAAGAGATCTACATGCATCAACGAGGGCTACAAGGTTGAGGATAAGGAGAATCATGTGTGTCGTTTGAGGAAGTCCTTGTATGGATTAAAGCAATCTCGGCTGATGGTACAAGCGATTTGACTCCTTCATCTTTGAAGCATGGGTTTTCCGCGATCATGATTGTTGTGTTTACATTCGAAGCTTCATGGAGGTAATTTTATCTATCTTCTTTGTATGTGGATGACATGCTTATTGCTTCTAAGAGCGGGGTGGAGATAGATAGGTTGAAATCTCAACTTGGTGAAGAGTTCGAGATGAAGGACATGGGTCTTTGCTAGGAAAATACTGGGTATGGAGATTAGAAGAGAGCGGGCGAATCGGCGATTGTTCTTGAGTCAGAAGGGCTACATAGAGCGGGTGATCGCGAGGTTCGGGATGCAAAGTGCTAAGTCGGTGGTGACTCCATTGGCTCCACACTTTAGGCTTTACGGTAATCAATCTCCCACTGTGTGGAAGAAGGCACATGGGCGTGTTCCCTATGCTAGTGCAGTTGGCGGTTTAATGTATGCAATGGTGTGTACGCCCGAGATATTTCCTGGCGGTTAGTGTGGTCGATAGATTCATGGCGAATCCGAAAGGCGACCGGGAAGCGATGAAGTGGGTCCTCAAGTACTTAAAGGGTACCGTTGATCTGGTCGTGTTTTGGTGGAGAAACATGTCGATTGGCGGGTTTGTGGACTCGATTATGCGGCGATCTAGATAGACGGCGATCTACTACCGGTTATGTATTCAAGATACATGGGGCTCGGTTAGTTGGCGTCGATGTTGCGAGCTCTGATGGCACTTTCTACTCTGGTAGAGTACATGGCCATGGCGAGGGAGTGAAGGAAGCATTGTGGTTGTGGGGTCTTCTAGGCGATTTGGGGATTGAGCAGAAAACGTGAACTTGTGGTGTGGTGATGGAGTGTTCACTTGGCGAAGAATCAGTTCATCATGCTCGTACCAAGCATATTGATGTCGGTATCATTTTGTGCGGGATGTCATAGAGGAGGTGATATTTCTCTCATGAAGGTGCACGAATGAGAATCCCGGACATGTTAACCAAGGTGGTCACAGGTAGTAAGTTTAAGCATTGCTTAGACTTGCTTCATATCGACTCTTGTTGATTTCCCGAGAGCAATTAGTGATGGTAATGGTGGGAGTTTTGAGGTGAACTACGGTGAGCTTGATCCGGTTATGGAGTGGTATGATGTAAATGTATTTGGATTAACTGGATTGGCTAATGGTGATCTCTAGATGTTCTTGGTGTTCTTGGTGTTCGTCCAAAATTTGAGGTGAATCAAATGATGTGCGAGGTGGAGAATTGTAGAACATGCACAAAACATGCACAAGAGCAGGTTTTCGGGTTGATGTTGGACTACTAGGTATTGTAGTCGACTATCTGCGTGGACGAGTTTTGGGCTGGGAGCGAGTAGTCGACTAATCTGCGGTAGTAGTCGACTAATGCGTGTTGTAGTCGACTAATCTGCGAGCAACGAAAGGTGTGTTTAGCGTTGGAGTGCGAGTAGTCGACTAATCTGAAGTAGTAGTCGACTAATCTACGATGAGTAGTCGACTAATCTGAAGTAGTAGTCGACTAATGCAGCGGTCAGCGGGTTTTGGTTTTAAACCGGTTCGTTTAGAGTTTATATATAACCCTAAACACGATTATTTGGAAGTAATCAAGCACGATTTGGAGCGACTTTTGAGGGTTTTGTGCATCTTTGGAGAGGAGATCTTTGAGAGATTGAGAGGTTTGTTTTAGGGTTTCTTTGTGAGAACTTGTAATCCTAATTTGTATTCTCTCTTTCTATTAGTGAAAATCCCCTCCTTACCCGTGGGCGTAGGCAACTTGCTAGAACCACGTAAATCTCGTCTTTACTCTTTTATTGTGTTTTGCTATCGTTTGTGGTGGTTTCTCTCGGCGGTTCCGCGGTCGTATGACACTACGGTAAAAGAGAAAAGGAGTTTCATCCTTCCTGAGTATCGACAACAATTCCTCAGCTTGTCCTTCAAATATTACCACCCTAAACTAATGGAATATGCCTGTATATATATTGCTATTAAATTCTGGCTAATTAAAATATGAATAACTGAGTTATTTATTTTCCATTGTTCTATTATATCTTCAGACCTGATTGCATAGTTTAAAAGAAAAAGAAAAATAAAAGAAAGGAACAGGATTAGATCATCATCATAAATAAAATACAATAAAATAAAAAACAAGAGGAATGTATATAGAAAAAATAATGGTGAATGTTAATGGTAAGGATCCAAATAGAACAAGTGAAGGTTTTATTGCTACTCCTTATCGCCACTCCAATAAGAGGTGCTACGTGGGACCTTTCAAAGCATGGGAATGGAAGCGGCGAAAACAAACATAAAGTTGCTTAATAAAAACAGAGTCATCCATGTATTTTCTTTTAAAAATCCATCATAAGTGCTTGTTTCTAATATCACCCAAAAGAAAATATACCGATCTAAACGTTAATAACGAGTTTTGTCTCATTAGAACACACAATTTCATTAGAGAGATCATACAAATTCTTGTCCTAGCGGATATATCCGGATCATAAAGTTTTGGCATGCAATCTATATCTATATCTATATCTATATCTATACTATTTATAAAAGAGGATTAGAGTGTTAAAACTTTTGATTGCCTCTTTTACCCTTTCAAAATTTGATAATTTCCAATAACACCTTGAAATTTATTCAGTTCATTCTATTTATTACACTATATAATTATTCTTGCAATGAACATAAGAACTAATATTAAAAACTAAATATATAATATAAGTTTTAATCGTATTCCTTAAATTTTATTCAATTCATTCTATTTATTGCACTATAATTATTGTTGCAATAAACATAATAGCTAATATATATTATAAATTTTAACCATGTTAGTCTTATGTTAAATAAGAAAAATATTTCACTTTAGATATTAGGTATTATACAATAAATATACAATTAATATATAAGATAATAATATCAAAACTTATATTTATAAATTATATTGTAATTTAAGATAATTTCGTATTTAATTAAAAATTTAATATTTAATTAAAAATCTAACATCTAATCTAATACAATAATATATTAATATGGGTGTGTTATATTTAAAAATTCATGGAGATGAATACTAATACAAATGTCAAACTTTTAGTGTAGTCTAGAAGTAGCATAGAAAATTATCATAATATACATTAGTAACTATTGCCATACACTCATCATAATATTTGGATCTGAGGTAATCGAGGCATGCGAGAATTCCAAGTGGTGTGGAAAACTATTACATTTGCTCTTGACACTGGATTTGGGAAGGAATTTTTCAAAGAAGATGCGGAGGCCATAATTAGAGATATCTAAAATGAAGCGGAGCAACACTCGATTTTCGGACACTTTGTGGATGATGTTCAGCAATGTTGCACATGGCTCGAGGAATGGGATTTTCAGATAGTTCGTCAAACGAGGAACATAATGGCCCATGTGTTGGTCTGAAGAGCTAAGGAAATTAATGATTTTGTGGTATGGCCCAAAGAGCCACCACCATTTTTGCACAATGTTCTGCAGTCTGATAAGGAGCAGTGTTAATCCAAATTCTTTTGGTGTGCTTCTGAGTTTTCAGTTTTAGTTAGGATGTGTCTTACTATTTTTCCCATAAAAATCTATTGCCATATAATAATTAGATCCTAGCTAACAAAGTAATATATGACATCGCCCTTTAATATGAATAATACGATAAAATGAACCCATCATTAAAGCATTAAGGCTAAATTACCAATTGGCTAAATTGGTTTTAATAAGCATTGCTTCAATAACTTCCTTATGATAAGGCTCTTCCAATTTTCTCATTTAGTCATCATTTTAATTCTCCTTCTTTACCCCTCCCTCCTCCTCCATCTCTCTTTCTCTCTCCCCATCCCTCCATCCTCCATCTCTCTTTCTCTCTCCCTCCTCCTCCTCCATCTCTCTCTCTCCCCTTCCCCATTGTCTTCTTTCCTCCTCCTCCATCTCTCTCTCTCCTCCCCTCCATCCTCATCTCTCTTTCTCTCTCCCTCCTCCTCCTTCTTCTCTCTCTCTCCCCTTCCCCATTGTCTCCTTCCCTCCTCCATATCTCTTTCTCTCCCCTTCCCCATTGTCTTCTTCAGCTCATCCATCTCTCTTTTCTCTCCCCATCCCTCCATCCTCCATCTCTTTCTCTCTCCCTCCTCCTCCTCCATCTCTTTCTCTCCCCTTCCTCATTGTTTTGAAGGAGGGATGGAATGAAAAAGAGGAGAGAGGATGGAGGATAGAGAGAAGGAAATGGAGGAGATGGGAAAGAAGAAATGGAGGAGGAGGGGAGAGAGTCGAGGTGAGAGTCGAGGAAATCAATGGAGTCAGATGGTCAATCAAATGAATCAATTACAGGACGCAATAGCCGGAGTCAATATCTAATCGTTACAAGCGACTAATAATTATAAGCGATAATGTATCTTCTCTCATTGACTAATCAAATTCTCTTAATTAATTATGCACTAATTATCTTATGACTAATCTACTTCCATAAACATTTCACTTTGATCTCAAGTGTTGCACAAAATTATACTATATATGGATGTGTTATATTTAAAAATTCATGGAGATGAATACTAATACAAATGTCAAACTTTTAGTGTAGTCTAGAAGTAGCATAGAAAATTATCATAATATACATTAGTAACTATTGCCATACACTCATCATAATATTTGGATACGAGGTAATTCTGAGCATGCAGAATTCCAAGTGGTGTGGAAAACTATTACATTTGCTCTTGACACTGGATTTGGGAAGGAATTTTTCAAAGAAGATGCGGAGGCCATAATTAGAGATATCTAAAATGAAGCGGAGCAACACTCGATTTTCGGACACTTTGTGGATGATGTTCAGCAATGTTGCACATGGCTCGAGGAATGGGATTTTCAGATAGTTCGTCAAACGAGGAACATAATGGCCCATGTGTTGGTCTGAAGAGCTAAGGAAATTAATGATTTTGTGGTATGGCCCAAAGAGCCACCACCATTTTGCCTGATGTTGATGCGATAAGGGCGGTGTTAATCCAAATTCTTTTGGTGTGCTTCTGAGTTTTCAGTTTTAGTTAGGATGTGTCTTACTATTTTTTCCCCATAAAAAATCTATTGCCATATAATAATTAGATCCTAGCTAACAAAGTAATATATGACATCTGCCCTTTAATATGAATATTACTGATAAAATGAACCCATCATTAAAGCATTAAGGCTAAATTACCAAATTGGCCTAAAATTGACCTTACGGTTTTAATAAGGCAAAATTATTTCGACTACAATGGGCCAAAGTGACTCACTTAACCAATAAGGCCACTCGGATGGAATTTTCAAACTTACATTTTAGTCCTCTAAATTTTAATTCTCCTTTCTTTTTAACCCCTCCCTCCCTCCTCCATCTCTCTTTCTCTCTCCCCCATCCCTCCATCCTCCATCTCTCTTCTCTCCCTCCTCCTCCTCCATCTCTCTCTCCCCCCTTCCCCATTGTCTTCTTTCCTCCTCCTCCATCTCTCTTCTCTCCCTCCTCCTCCTCCATCTCTCTTTCTCTCTCCTCCTCCTCCTTCTTCTCTCTCTCCCCTTCCCCATTGTCTCCTTCCCTCCTCCATCTCTTTCTCTCCCCTTCCCCATTGTCTCCTTCCCTCCTCCATCTCTCTTTCTCTCCCCATCCCTCCATCCTCCATCTCTTTCTCTCTCCTCCTCCTCCTCCATCTCTCTTTCTCTTCCTCCCCTTCCTCATTGTTTTGAAGGAGAGATGGAGGAGGGAAAGAGAGAGATGGAGGGAGGGAGAGAGAAAGAGAGATGGAGGGAGGAGGGAGAGAAAGAGAGATGGAGGGAGGGAGAGAGAAAGAGAGATGGAGGGAGGAGGGAGAGAAAGAGAGATGGAGGGAGGAGGGAGAGAAAGAGAGATGGAGGGAGGAGGGAGAGAAAGAGAGATGGAGGGAGGAGGGAGAGAAAGAGAGATGGAGGATGGAGGGAGGGGGGAGAGAGAAAGAGAGATGGAGGGAGGAGGGAGAGAAAGAGAGATGGAGGATGGAGGGAGGGGGGAGAGAGAAAGAGAGATGGAGGGAGGAGGGAGAGAAAGAGAGATGGAGGGAGGAGGGAGAGAAAGAGAGATGGAGGGAGGAGGGAGAGAAAGAGATGGAGGATGGAGGGAGGGGGGAGAGAGAAAGAGAGATGGAGGGAGGAGGGAGAGAAAGAGAGATGGAGGGAGGAGGGAGAGAAAGAGAGATGGAGGGAGGAGGGAGAGAAAGAGAGATGGAGGGAGGAGGGAGAGAAAGAGAGATGGAGGGAGGAGGGAGAGAAAGAGAGATGGAGGATGGAGGGAGGGGGGAGAGAGAAAGAGAGATGGAGGGAGGAGGGAGAGAAAGAGATGGAGGATGGAGGGAGGGGGGAGAGAGAAAGAGAGATGGAGGGAGGAGGGAGAGAAAGAGAGATGGAGGGAGGAGGGAGAGAAAGAGAGATGGAGGGAGGAGGGAGAGAAAGAGAGATGGAGGGAGGAGGGAGAGAAAGAGAGATGGAGGGAGGAGGGAGAGAAAGAGAGATGGAGGGAGGAGGGAGAGAAAGAGAGATGGAGGGAGGAGGGAGAGAAAGAGAGATGGAGGGAGGAGGGAGAGAAAGAGAGATGGAGGGAGGGGAGAGAGAAAGAGATGGAGGAGGGATGGGGAGAGAGGATGGAGGGAGGGGGAAGAAATGAGAATGAATGGACCTTAAATGGAATGGAAGGACAGTGGAAGCCACGGAATGGATGTGTCAATTTTAAAGCATTTGGTAATTTAGCCAAAGCATTAATGTATCTTCTCTCATTGACTAATCAAATTCTCTTAATTAATTATGCACTAATTATCTTATGACTAATCTACTTCCATAAACATTTCACTTTGATCTCAAGTGTTGCACAAAATTATACTATATATGGATGCTCAAATGCACAAAAGAAAACAGTAAAATAATAATAATAATAATGGAGGAAGTGAGAATTTTGATAGTGGAGTCAGTCACTCAATTATAGTAACCGGGATACCTCGCAATCAACAAGAATTCACAGGTGATAATTGAGAGAGAAGATTGTATTACTTTTCTTTGGAGGAAACGAACATATCCCCAATCTATTTCACCTCCAATTTATGAAAAAACATTAAACTATTACTTATACAAGTATGCAAATTCGTGGAGAGAAAAACTAATATAAATGTCAATAAATTCGTGGCTAGTGGGTGGCTGGGGGCTCCGTTTGAGTCCTCGTCGTTGTTTCAAAAAAAAAGTCTTGACAAGTGCAGTATTGGTTGACCTTCGAATGTTTAGTCTCATGACGTTACTTAATATGCATTACGTGCAAAGCATGTGTTACATACTAGTTATAGCAAATAACGTTTAATCCAATTTAGATGAGTAGCCCGATCTAGTTAAGTCAATAAATATACCGCTCTAGGGAAATTTAATTCAAATTTCAAATGATTTGTATTTTAGCCCTAGATTTGGTTAAGTTATTTTTATTTTCTAGTTGTTTCTTATCTGTCCATTGCGCTCCGCGAAATTATACTGCATGGCAATAATCTCACGTAGAGCGGAAAAAAACATTGATTTAATATTTATTGCATATGCTCAACGATAGCGGGCTAGAAAAAGTCCATATACATATTACAATCCACAGCCCAACTTAAAATTAGTTAAATTTTTAACCACGGGCACCGCGCGTGTAAAATTAATAGGAACTCTAAACGGCAAAACCCCTACAAGTAACTGATACAATCTTTTCTTGGCAAAAAATAATTAAAAAAATGATAATATATATGTGTCTTTTATTAGGACAAATTTTCAAAAGAGCCCCTTTTGAAATTTTAATTCGAAAAAATGACCTCTTTTGAACTTATTTACCGATTTCGACCTAGTTTACGCGTGAAACTAAGTCGAAATCGATGAAAAGCGCCAACTTCCGCGGAAATCATTTCCGTGAAGTTTGAGTGAAAAACTTCACGGAAATCATTTCCGTGAAGTTTTGTTCATTAAAACTTCACGGAAATCATTTCCGTGAAGTTTTGTTCATTAAAACTTCACGGAAATCATTTCCGTGAAGTTTTGTTCATTAAAACTTCACGGAAATCATTTCCGTGAAGTTTTGTTCATTAAAACTTCACGGAAATCATTTCCGTGAAGTTTTGTTCATTAAAACTTCACGGAAATCATTTCCGTGAAGTTTTGTTCATTAAAACTTCACGGAAATCATTTCCGTGAAGTTTTGTTCATTAAAACTTCACGGAAATCATTTCCGTGAAGTTTGAGTGAAAAACTTCACGGAAATCATTTCCGTGAAGTTTTGTTCATTAAAACTTCACGGAAATCATTTCCGTGAAGTTTTGTTCATTAAAACTTCACGGAAATCATTTCCGTGAAGTTTGAGTGAAAAACTTCACGGAAATCATTTCCGTGAAGTTTTGTTCATTAAAACTTCACGGAAATCATTTCCGTGAAGTTTTGTTCATTAAAACTTCACGGAAATCATTTCCGTGAAGTTTTGTTCATTAAAACTTCACGGAAATCATTTCCGTGAAGTTTTGTTCATTAAAACTTCACGGAAATCATTTCCGTGAAGTTTTGTTCATTAAAACTTCACGGAAATCATTTCCGTGAAGTTTTGTTCATTAAAACTTCACGGAAATCATTTCCGTGAAGTTTTGTTCATTAAAACTTCACGGAAATCATTTCCGTGAAGTTTTGTTCATTAAAACTTCACGGAAATCATTTCCGTGAAGTTTTGTTCATTAAAACTTCACGGAAATCATTTCCGTGAAGTTTTGTTCATTAAAACTTCACGGAAATCATTTCCGTGAAGTTTTGTTCATTAAAACTTCACGGAAATCATTTCCGTGAAGTTTTGTTCATTAAAACTTCACGGAAATCATTTCCGTGAAGTTTTGTTCATTAAAACTTCACGGAAATCATTTCCGTGAAGTTTTGTTCATTAAAACTTCACGGAAATCATTTCCGTGAAGTTTTGAGTGAAAAACTTCACGGAAATCATTTCCGTGAAGTTTTGTTCATTAAAACTTCACGGAAATCATTTCCGTGAAGTTTTGTTCATTAAAACTTCACGGAAATCATTTCCGTGAAGTTTTGTTCATTAAAACTTCACGGAAATCATTTCCGTGAAGTTTTGTTCATTAAAACTTCACGGAAATCATTTCCGTGAAGTTTTGTTCATTAAAACTTCACGGAAATCATTTCCGTGAAGTTTTGTTCATTAAAACTTCACGGAAATCATTTCCGTGAAGTTTTGTTCATTAAAACTTCACGGAAATCATTTCCGTGAAGTTTTGTTCATTAAAACTTCACGGAAATCATTTCCGTGAAGTTTTGTTCATTAAAACTTCACGGAAATCATTTCCGTGAAGTTTTGTTCATTAAAACTTCACGGAAATCATTTCCGTGAAGTTTTGTTCATTAAAACTTCACGGAAATCATTTCCGTGAAGTTTTGTTCATTAAAACTTCACGGAAATCATTTCCGTGAAGTTTTGTTCATTAAAACTTCACGGAAATCATTTCCGTGAAGTTTTGTTCATTAAAACTTCACGGAAATCATTTCCGTGAAGTTTTGTTCATTAAAACTTCACGGAAATCATTTCCGTGAAGTTTTGTTCATTAAAACTTCACGGAAATCATTTCCGTGAAGTTTTGTTCATTAAAACTTCACGGAAATCATTTCCGTGAAGTTTTGTTCATTAAAACTTCACGGAAATCATTTCCGTGAAGTTTTGTTCATTAAAACTTCACGGAAATCATTTCCGTGAAGTTTTGTTCATTAAAACTTCACGGAAATCATTTCCGTGAAGTTTTGTTCATTAAAACTTCACGGAAATCATTTCCGTGAAGTTTTGTTCATTAAAACTTCACGGAAATCATTTCCGTGAAGTTTTGTTCATTAAAACTTCACGGAAATCATTTCCGTGAAGTTTTGTTCATTAAAACTTCACGGAAATCATTTCCGTGAAGTTTTGTTCATTAAAACTTCACGGAAATCATTTCCGTGAAGTTTTGTTCATTAAAACTTCACGGAAATCATTTCCGTGAAGTTTTGTTCATTAAAACTTCACGGAAATCATTTCCGTGAAGTTTTGTTCATTAAAACTTCACGGAAATCATTTCCGTGAAGTTTTGTTCATTAAAACTTCACGGAAATCATTTCCGTGAAGTTTTGTTCATTAAAACTTCACGGAAATCATTTCCGTGAAGTTTTGTTCATTAAAACTTCACGGAAATCATTTCCGTGAAGTTTTGTTCATTAAAACTTCACGGAAATCATTTCCGTGAAGTTTTGTTCATTAAAACTTCACGGAAATCATTTCCGTGAAGTTTTGTTCATTAAAACTTCACGGAAATCATTTCCGTGAAGTTTTGTTCATTAAAACTTCACGGAAATCATTTCCGTGAAGTTTTGTTCATTAAAACTTCACGGAAATCATTTCCGTGAAGTTTTGTTCATTAAAACTTCACGGAAATCATTTCCGTGAAGTTTTGTTCATTAAAACTTCACGGAAATCATTTCCGTGAAGTTTTGTTCATTAAAACTTCACGGAAATCATTTCCGTGAAGTTTTGTTCATTAAAACTTCACGGAAATCATTTCCGTGAAGTTTTGTTCATTAAAACTTCACGGAAATCATTTCCGTGAAGTTTTGTTCATTAAAACTTCACGGAAATCATTTCCGTGAAGTTTTGTTCATTAAAACTTCACGGAAATCATTTCCGTGAAGTTTTGTTCATTAAAACTTCACGGAAATCATTTCCGTGAAGTTTTGTTCATTAAAACTTCACGGAAATCATTTCCGTGAAGTTTTGTTCATTAAAACTTCACGGAAATCATTTCCGTGAAGTTTTGTTCATTAAAACTTCACGGAAATCATTTCCGTGAAGTTTTGTTCATTAAAACTTCACGGAAATCATTTCCGTGAAGTTTTGTTCATTAAAACTTCACGGAAATCATTTCCGTGAAGTTTTGTTCATTAAAACTTCACGGAAATCATTTCCGTGAAGTTTTGTTCATTAAAACTTCACGGAAATCATTTCCGTGAAGTTTTGTTCATTAAAACTTCACGGAAATCATTTCCGTGAAGTTTTGTTCATTAAAACTTCACGGAAATCATTTCCGTGAAGTTTTGTTCATTAAAACTTCACGGAAATCATTTCCGTGAAGTTTTGTTCATTAAAACTTCACGGAAATCATTTCCGTGAAGTTTTGTTCATTAAAACTTCACGGAAATCATTTCCGTGAAGTTTTGTTCATTAAAACTTCACGGAAATCATTTCCGTGAAGTTTTGTTCATTAAAACTTCACGGAAATCATTTCCGTGAAGTTTTGTTCATTAAAACTTCACGGAAATCATTTCCGTGAAGTTTTGTTCATTAAAACTTCACGGAAATCATTTCCGTGAAGTTTTGTTCATTAAAACTTCACGGAAATCATTTCCGTGAAGTTTTGTTCATTAAAACTTCACGGAAATCATTTCCGTGAAGTTTTGTTCATTAATGTTGTGAAACTTTTCTTTATGTTCTTCTATTAAGCATAAGACAAGACTTTTTTTTTCGACAGGAAGTCACTTCCTTCTCAAATAATTTGTAGTTCTGTATTTTTTATGGAAATTGATAGAAAAAGTTAAGTAGGCAAAAAAAATCTGAGACTAAGAAGTAAGCACAAGAAGAAACTTTCTTTCTTTTGTTATTGGAAAGCGAACAATGTTGTGTTCATTGTTTTACCAATGTTTTTCTTCTATTTTTCCTGCTTTTGTTGTTTGTTTTTGCATTTAACTGCTTAAGGTTTCTTAAAATGTACAGAACTTCTCACATTGTGTCTCTTTCTGTATGGATTGTCCTCTTCTAAAGTAATATTTAAAAAGCTAGTTCTTTAAGAAGTTTCTCCCTAAGTTTTTATCAAAGTGTTATGTATAACCCCTTATCTTTTCCCAGAAAACTTATGGAGTTGTAAGCAAAGACTCTTCCTTTAGTTTTCATAGCGTGCTTGGCTCTTCAACTTTATATGCATCTTAGAGTTTGATGAAATTATTTATATTTTTTTACTTGGATAATTTTGGAGTAGTGCTCCTTGGTTGTACGAGTTTCGGGTTGCATGATCAATAATATTGGAGTAGTGCTTAGTGTTTTTCTAGAAATTATCAAAAAAGTTATGTTTATTGTACTGTTTTGAGGGAAGTATATTGGAAACCAAAAGACCAATAAAAAGTGAACAACCACCTATTTGCGGATGAGTTAGCAGCAGATTTTACCAATTTCGGCCTCTTGAGCACAACAGCAGGTCAAGAAGTTGTATCGTAACGACACTGACCCTTTGCAAAAAAACCTTATCTCGTATATCTTTTCCTTTATAGGTCCCAGAAAATTTTGTCACTGGAGGGTTCACATCAAGTTGACTCCTGATCCTGAAATTGCCAAAACTTTCATAAAAGTGTTGCACTGCATAGCTGATCCCGGTTGATGAGAGAAAGCTTGAATTATAATAACGATTTATTTTTAATTTAATGACTAGTATGTTAAAAATCCAGGTTTTTTGCCAGAACATATTAGCTTGCTGTTGTTATGTTTGCAGAATAACTTCATTTCATTTGCGACATGCATACCTAACCAAACTCTGTATTTGTTGAGGATAGGCTATGTACATCTCACCTGCACAGAATCTTGAAACAGAGGGAGCTGGATGCACTAGGTTAATTATGTAACTACTGCTTCTGGTGTAGAATAGGGGGCCTAAGCTCACAACTTGGAACTGTCTTAAACATATGCACTCCTGGATGCAATATTATCAATATTATTAGTTTTAGGATTATCAAAATCCTTCTTCCCAAAAGTCTTTTCTGTAGCACCTTCATGCACATCTAGTTCATAAAGTAATACTCTTACTGTTGTCTACTTGATACTCTTTTACTAAGGACATTATAATCCTGTTTGGATGTGATAAGAATTCCTAGTAGTTGCTTGGTTTAAAATTCACTTGAATTCCTGTGTTTCCTTTTGCAGGTAGCCAAGATTGATGTGAAACAAGAGACTCCAGTTGCTCATGGAGAGGTTATCTGCTTTAGTATCTACTGCGGTTCTCAAGCAGATTTTGGTGGTGGAAAATCGTGTATTTGGGTGGATGTTCTTGATGGTGGAAGAAGCATTCTAATGGAGTTTGCACCATTTTTTGAGGACACATCCATTAAGAAAGTGAGTTCCATGATAATTTTAAGTGTTATGCATGTAATTAATAGAGCGGATCAATATTTCAACTTGATGAGGCTGTTATTTCTTACACGAGGTTAACATTCACGATCTTAACTTTCTGCTATGAACATTATGTTGAGCTTCTCATAGTGTTGATGGGATGATAGGCTGTATTTCAGAATTTAGAAATTATCTGACTATAGATACCTATGCCTATTTGGTATTCAATTGATGAACATTATGGAGCCTTATATTTGAAATGTGGGCAGCAGTAACTACAAAGTTTATGTATTCCCTGATTTTCATTTTCCGTCCACTGCTTTATTTAGAATAAATCTCATATTTGGAAGTGAGAGTTTATGGTACATCAATATATGAAAAGGTTTCATATGGTGATTTGGAAGTGAGACTTGATGATGGATCGATATATGAAAAGGACATGAGGTGTGATGCAAAGACTGGAAAGTTCAAATATGGGACATTGGATGAAGCTGCAGAAGTGGTTAGAAGCATATGTAGATTCACTGGGAGCTAATTCTAGTCTGTTAAACTCTTTGTCGAGCTAAAGTCTGAAGTCCATTAGTCTTACATGTGCTAATTAGCTAACATTATATGGAAACTTGTTTTTGAACTAGTGGGTAGTGTTGTTGCTTTAGACAGTTTAAAAGCATTCAAGAGGGGCAATGGGTAGAGTAGTATTAGATTTGGGTAAGGTCAAGCTAGAATATCTAACAAGTAGTTTTGAGCTTGACTTGCTTGCAGACGGTTGTGTATTTATTCACCCTCTTGACCCCCTTATTACCCTTTCTGTCTCTGTTTTGTCAACAATCACAAATCTCTATTACTTGAAGAACTAATATCTAAATGTTAATCACACTTGTATAAGTAGTAATGAAATTATTAAATATATTTTAAATTACATATGTGTACCTTTTAATTTTACTGATTTATAGAAATATATTGTGTAGAGTTTTTTTTTCCTACAAATAAGTACCTTAAGTTGTTTACAAACCAATGCCTTGAAATTTCTCCTTTACCAGTATGCTTTCTTAGTAAAAACAAAATGACCAAGTTTTCCTTGTTTAGTTTAAATGAAAAATTTTAGTAGCATAAGAGGGCATGATGTTAATTGTCACGCCTCGGGCCTGCGCACTAGTTGGCACGGTGTAAGTCGTGGGATCCACTGAGTGTAGCATCTTGTTTGGCTCAATTCACTGCCAAAATCAACTAGTCGATGCTACACTTGAATCTCAAGGCTTACCCTATAAACACTATCAAATCATTGTCACCACTCGATGTGGGACTAAAGTTTGGGGTGTTACAATCACCCTACCTTACATAGGCAACGCCTTCGTCGCAACATAAAAATTGGTTCGTCCCAATATCATCGCCAGACAACGTGGACTCTAGAGGTGGCTCCTAATGCATCTACATAGTGTGGCACTTAGCTCCATACTTTCGGTTGGCTAACTGCTTTGATACCATATGTCACGCCTGAGCCCGTTGGCGCGGTGTAAGCCGTGGGACCTATTGAGTATAGTGCGTTGTTTGGCTCAATCCACTACCAAAATCGACTAGCCAATGCTATACTTGAATCTCAAGGCTTACCTTATAAACACTACCAAATCATTATCACCACTCGATGTGAGACTAAAGCTTGGGGTGTCACATTAATAGTGGAGGAGGTGATGTGAGTGGTGGTGATGACTTAGAGTGGGAGATGATGAAGAAATGGTGGTGGAGCCTATACAAAGGAAGAAAGTTGGGGGAGGGAAGGAGGGAGAATATAGAGGTAATAGTAGTGATGGTGAAGTTTGTGGTGGCAAATAAGTGAGTACATTTAGGTTAGAGAAACAGGGAGTGAAGAAATTAAAAAGAGAAGAAAGATGGTAGTGAAGGAGATGGTGTTGGTATTAGAGCTAGTGTAGGTTAGAAAGCGGCTTCGATGTTGCTAGAGGTTAGTATTACTAGTGTTTTAAATGTCGGCCGACATGTCGGCCGACATATCGGTTTGAGGGGGTAAGCGACACGATTTTGGGTTTTACAAGTCGTATTGCGGTTTTCGGGATCATGTCGGAAAAATCGGCGCCATATCGGGCATATCTGTCGATTTTTCAGATCTGAAAAATCGGCCGATATGGCCATTTTTTTTAAAAACTGCTGTTTTTGTGTTATCGGGTTTGGGTTTTGTAATAAAACCCAAACCCGTTTGACCCGTTCTTAACACTGAGGGTTTCTCATGAACCCGATAGAAAGAAAAAAAGCAAAAATCTAGGGTTTTACAGGACAGCGGACTTGGGAACAGCCGTCTTCGCCATCTCGAACTCGTCTTCGCCATCCCGAACCCATCTCGAACTCGTCTTCATCATCTCGAGCTCGTCTTCGCCATCTCGAACTCGTCTTCGTCTTCGTCCTCGAGTTCCGCCATCTCGTCTTCGTCTTCGTTCGTCTTTGACTTGGGCTGCAGCCGGCGCCGTTTGTCTTCGTCAGAGAGAGAGAGAGAGAATCAGGTAAGAGATTCAGCCCTAGCGTCGCCTTGGGGCTTCGCTTCACTGCGGGTTTTCTTTTTTCTTTTTTTTAAATTTTTATAACCCTTTTCTGATGTTTATCGCCTCTCTCTCTCTAAGTCTCTTTCTCTCTACAGTGACTGATTAAGTGATTATATTTACATTTTACAGTAACTGATTTTTTTTCTTTTGCAGTTTCAGTTTGTGGCTTTGTGCTGAGCAAAAGGAGTAGCTGTTGAATCATTTATTATTTATTTTTTTATATGTTTAGACTATAGAATTTATAAAGTATGCTTAAATTGAAATTAGGAATGCTTAGATTGCATTTAGGACATGATATTATACATATGTGCATCACCGATATGTGAATCCGATATTTAGTCCATGTCCCCCCGACATATCCCGATTTCCGCTATCCGACATGAATTTCAGCCGTCCGACATGAACCCGACATCCGACATTTAAAACCTTGAGTATTACACAAAATGTGGAGGAAAAAGGTGGGGGGAAAATGAGAAAATAGAAAG
The DNA here is from genome assembly GCA_012295165.1 of Asparagus setaceus. Taxonomy (NCBI): domain Eukaryota; kingdom Viridiplantae; phylum Streptophyta; class Magnoliopsida; order Asparagales; family Asparagaceae; genus Asparagus; species Asparagus setaceus. Next base: position 8,060,810 of record CM022706.1, read on the forward strand.
GTATAAAGGAAGAGGTGGTGGAGCAGAGGATTGAGAGGAACTGTTTTCAATGAAGGGTTTAGCAAGAACAGATGAATACTCAAGAAGAAAAGGATAAAAGGGTTTTGACTTTCAGTTGGAGGGCAAAATGTCCAATATAACACATTATAAAGTTGATTTCTTTTTTGAATGTAGTTTGTAGAAAAATCCTATATGAGGATTTATATGATGAAATTTAGGTGTCTCATGTTTAATTTAGCCCTATTGAAATGTTCAATCGACAGATTGAAGCAGATCAACAGACTTCTTGTTACAACCAACTTGTTTAAGTTGCTAGTCACAACGTGTAATTCATGTCAAACCTGCTAGTAAAACATTCCTATGAGGCATGTACCTTTTGCAAATTGGGTAAAATGCTGCTATCTGACCGATATGTCCAATCTTGGACAACGTATATCTGTGTGAATCCTGTTCTTTCTGTGTGACCTATATCAACATTGTTTATATAGTCAAATCATGCAGGCATTATATATTTAAGATAGTTGTCCATCGCTTAAATCCCATGTCATGAAGCTGGGAAATAGGGAAGGATGATGAACAAAGATGACTTTTAGAGATGAGGTTTGTGGTGGATCAATTTGTGACCTAAGAGAATGTGAATTTTGAGACTTTTATTTAGCAGTCATGTTAATATTGGAATCAATTTACTGTAGTATAAGGGGGTCGCTATGACATCTTTAGCTTGTACAGGAGTTTGATAACATTAGGTAGTCTTGGTTAGATGGATAGAGGAGCACAACTTTGTCTGATGGGAACAAAAGTACGTGGCTTGATTTCCTATATGAAGGAGTTAAGTGGTGGATTCAGGAAATTCAGTAAGGGGGTCCAAAAAAGTTTGTTTGTAGAGATTGAAACTTCTATATAATTTTCAACATATACATTTCTATATTATTTTCAATTTTCTTTTTGTTTGTAGACATTGGATTTAGCGTGCAAATATTGAAAATTTATTCAAATAAGTATATCCAATACTTCCAAATCTGCTCTTTTAATTTATATATCTGATGCTTGCAAATGCACTTAAGATGAAAATCATTATATGGAAGTTTTAATTCACTGGGTATAACCATATTATTGATATTTGAATACTTTTCCTGATTTTATATGTTAAAAATTTCTTTCTACAGAGGAAGTATTATGATAATCATTCACTTACATTAAAATCTGTAAAAAATAAATTGCAGAATAACCATTTTATAGCCTTTCATAGGTTACAATTTTTTATTTTAGAAGAATGGATATGTAATATGATTATGGGGGAAGAGTGAGTGTGAGACTAAAGGACAAAATCTTAAGTAAAGAAAAATAGCATTGACCAAGGAGAGGAATGGGACTCGTGGGATCCACAGGTAAAAGGATGTAAACTAGATGTATTACCCTCCTGCAAAGCAACGGAAAGGGAAAATTTCCGTGTCCTTCGTACTGGCACTGTCCTCAATCTCTCTAAAAGAGCAGTATAGATGTCAAGTACTCCCTATTTACCTTGTTTTTTTGCATTTTCTTCAATGGGGGTCCATGGCCCCATTGGTCCTATGTAGCTCCGCCCCTAGGTCCACAGTTACGGAAGGCTACATTGCGGGGCGGAAGTAGATTGCTCTGAATATGGCGGACGCCTACACTAACTGTACAGCAACTTATGGTCACATTTGGAGGCGGAAGTACGTTGCTCTGAATGTGGCGGACATCCACACTAACTCTACATCAACTTGAAAGCGTCTGTTGTAGTTTTAGAGGTTTTCACATAATACGACCATTTATCTTGGAGAGTTTCTTTGTCCAAGAAACAATACCACTTCAGTTCTAGTCAAGTAGTGAGGACTGTGGATAGGTTATGAGAAGTCCTCAGTTCTTGTCTCATCTATGACTTCCTTTTCCCCCTTCCCTTCTCTGCTAGCTGATGAACCTGTTCTGCTCCAAAAGAAGGTAATTAGGATATACTTAACAATTTTAAGGTTTTAGTGTAGTACTAATTTAGGCCTAATCATCATAAATTCGAATTTGCCTATATGTCATACATAAAATTTTCCTTAATAAAATCTCAACAGCTGTTATTGTTAGATTTTTAGTTAATATATATTCATGGCTATTTGATAAAAAAAATATTTAAGTTTTTACAATCTCGTGTTAAATCCTTTCGCCAATCTTCTTGCATGCATTTGGCATGTGCCGAAGGTCATCCCGGGGTAAAAAAACGCATGCCTGCCACTGGTCAAATTCATAGGCAGTTCATGATATCACAATTTAAGATTCAGTTCTATCTTAACTTTGGGAATCAACTTCTGATGCATGTTGTCCCTTGGCATAGATTGCTTGTCGCACCAAACACTAGCTCAAACTATTTGTCATCAATTTTATGCAGTTCCTTTATTTATTAATTATCTTCAGTTGTTTGTTGGCAACAATCAACAGAAAGTATTGTCCTAATTTTATATCATCATCATCTGAATGTTTGTGTATGATTCTATATCATCATTGTTGGAATATTGTGATAGTTGCATATTTTATCTATCTGTTCAATTCTGACATGCTGTGCGCATTTTTATTTTCTGAAAAATGTGGAATTAGTGAAGAACTTCTTGATTCTTCTTTTTGTAGGTATGGCATAATTATAGCTTTGATAATCATGTCATAGAAAACTATGGGATCAAGCTTGCTGGATTCCATGCAGATACAATGCATCTTGCTCGGCTTTGGGACTCTTCAAGAAGAGCTGATGGTGGGTATTCACTAGAAGCACTCACAAATGATCCAAAAGTCATATCGACACAAAAATCATCTCCTTCTGATGACTTCAATATTGGGAAAATATCGATGAAATCTATCTTTGGCAAGAAAAAGGTGAAAAAAGATGGATCCGAAGGAAAACTTGTCACCATTGCTCCTGTAGAAGAGCTTCAAAGAGAAGAGCGAATACCTTGGATTTGTTACTCTGCCTTAGATTCAATTAACACTTTAAAGCTTTTCCAGAGCTTGAAGATAAAGCTTGAGAAAATGGAATGGTTGCTGAATGGTGAGTGTAAAGGAAACTTGTATGGTTTCTATGAAAAATACTGGCGCCCATTTGGTTATCTTTTAGTGAAAATGGAATCTGAGGGAATGCTTGTTGATCGGACTCATCTTTCAAAGATTGAAGAAGTTGCTAAAATAGAACAACAAAAAGCTGCGGAGAGATTCCGCAAGTGGGCTTCTAAGCATTGCCCAGATGCCAAGTACATGAATGTGGGAAGTGATACTCAAATCAGGCAACTTTTTTTTGGTGGTACATCCAATAGGTATTTTCATGATTTTTCTGATGTGAAATTTTTGCATTCTTTTATTTCTATATTAATGATTTGTTTTAATCGTAACTTGCCATGGTTAGATATTCAATTTTCCTCAAGCTTTGTATTTTGATTTATGCACATGCAATCCTTCTTTAGTTCTTTAACATTATCATTTAATATTGTTTTGAATTTGTTTATGCACAATGTACTATAACTGAATGTTTGTGCACCTACTTTTATTGCTTAAGCACGGGGTAATTATGCCAATAAAATGCAATTCTTAAATTATAATAAATTCAGATGGTTATTAAGAATATATATGCACTACAATGAAGTCAAAAGGATCTTTCCTGCTAAAGGAGAACCCAAATGTTTCTCGGGTGTTGTTTTAAATGGGTTACCTGCCAAACCACACCCAGCCCCCCACACACTTGTCACCTTCACCCACCCTAATTGCATGTGCGCACACGACCGAACTGATGAAAAGGGAAATGGAAAAAAGAAAAACTTAGCAGAAACTTTAGCAACCCCTCCTAATAAGGTTCTGCTTTGAGTATGAGAGGTGTTTTAGGCTGTCAATGAGTTAAATTTGAGAATTCTTGTGGTCATCTTGTGCTATCCTCAAGAATCTCAACTAGGATTATGCAGCCACTTATATAAGGTCATATTTAGCTTGCGATGTTTGCAATTCATTTTTCTAATATTAATATGGCCCTCGTACTTTGTACATCTTGTTGACTCTAGAGTTCCTAAATGATTTAGTCATAGTGGATTTGTATATAAGGTCAGATTTGAGCTCTCTAGAAATCCAAATACCATTGTTTACAGTACCAGGCTTAAGAATTTTGTTGACTTCAAGGATCAACAATGTCTAATTGGGACACATTGGATCTACTTCGTTCCCTTACTTCGTGGAAGACCTGATCCCCTCCAATTTAAAATCACCTCTTCCCTTCCAATGTAGTGGCACCTCTTAACCTTTCTTTCAATAAAGCCCTGCCTCGAGTAGAGTTGACTTGCTATCTATCAATGAGTAAAAGGAAGAATACCTTTCAACTTTGAAGATGATCTTAATCCGTTCCAGCTACTTTTGTGGCCGTTTCCACAGAAAATCTTCTATTTTTACAATTTTTAGATATTTAACATGATAAAATGATTAAAATCTTCATCAACAAACACTGTTTTTTACTACAATTAAAAAAATTAAATAGAAATATAATTATCAAATGGTATTCCTTTCTTAGTGCAAATCAAAATTCCATGTTATTCTTATCCTTACATCTAATCTAAATTCAACACATAATCCTAATTGAATATATGTGTATGCCTTCTTTAAACCCATTTCTGAACTGTAAGCTCATTTGTAGAAAATAGGGAACATGATTAGTCAATACTAACCTGTTTATTATACTTGATTAATTAACACATTTTAGGATTTATTTTGATTTAAATTCGTTGGCTTAAAATGTTGAATTCCATCTTCAAGTTTCAGCATTTCCAGTCTTCAGATCTATATTAGATTTAGGATGAGGATTACGGAGAGCTTAAAAACTAATCTTATACTGTACTTATTCAAACATAGATTCATTAATTTTTAAATATATAAAAATTATTTATAATTATTAGTCCTATGATTTTTAAATATAGAAGATATATCTATGGGTAAAAGGGTTCTTTCACTTCTATTAATAGTATTATTAGTTTCCATCGAACATTAGGGAAAAACTATAGGAAAATGTGTGCTTTCATGGAAACTTGTGGGAGAGATAAGTGTAATTTACCTTATTTTTAGTTTAGTGATAATCGCTGGACATTCTTTTTATATTTTACTGCTTATGTAATATGTATGTATGTTTTAAATAATTAACCATTGTCTTACCTTGTAATATGAGTGATTTATTCTGTTTCTTGCTATGTAAATTTCCTGTTGGTTCTTTTAATCTTTGTTTTGATTTACTCATCGTTCTTGTATTTTATTTGTTTTATAGGAAAGATGAATCGGAAACACTGCCTGAAACAAAGACCTTTAAAGTTCCTAACACAGAGAATATCATTGAAGAGGGAAAAAAGACTCCTTCAAAGTACCGAAATATTACATTATGTAACGTCGGCTGTAAAATTGAAACTGAGATGTATACAGCTAGTGGGTGGCCTTCAGTTAGCGGTGCAGCTTTGAAAACATTAGCTGGAAAGGTCTCCACAGACAATATATATTTGATGGATGATGACTATATGGATTCTGACAGCAGTGAGGAAATTTCTCTTGATCAAACTGCTCAAGCTGATGGGCAAAGTGGAAAACCTGATATTGATTCAGATGATGTAGATGTTTCTGCATATGGGACTGCTTATCAGGCGTTTGGAGGGGGTAAGGAAGGGAGGGAAGCTTGTCATGCAATTGCAGCACTTTGTGAAATGTGTTCTATTGATTCCTTGATTTCCAACTTTATTCTTCCTCTCCAGGTAAACTGATATTATGATTCTGTTTTTATTTGGTTCCTTATAAATCACAACAAATTTTTATTCTATTATTGTTTATGAATTTGAAGTTGAAAATTGCAATTTATATAAATTCAGTTGCATATTATTCTGGCCTTAATCAAGGATATATGTACTGTACACTGATATTTATCGCCCATCCATTATTTGGAAACTTCAACACTTGATGGATACTTGCTAGATACCCAATGGTCCTTACTAAACTGTTTAGTGTACTTCACAGATACTATGAAGTTAAAATTTACACGTCCTTTTGATTTCTAGGTGGATTTATATAATTCATACTGTCCTAGCATAAAATTATTCATTTATATTGCATGTATGATGTACATTATTAAATTAAACTAAAAACAATCTGGTCATTATAATGACATGCGTGCATGTATGTGTGTTAATGTATATACTATAAGATCTATGGTAGAACTTTATAGTTTTTGGAAACATAATTAAGCACCTACCAAACTCTATAATAAGCCGTCTAAATGCATGGTCCACCACATTTTATCATGTCATGATAAATATATGTATACAAAAATTATGCATTTTTAAAGATTTTATGTTATTCTTAGAATGGTTCCTTTCATTCTATATTAAACAATTAGGTGTTTTCTAACAATTAGATGGATGAATAGAAATTTTCAAATCACATAGTTTTCTTTCCAAATAAGTTAGATGATGTGTTGATCAAGATGAGAGGTTTGAGTCATCACATTAGAGCCAACATGTAGTTGATGGATGGAAACAAATTATAAGTTTTTTAATTAACACATAAAGCCCTATTCATATATAACACACATGCACAGGCTTAAGGGGGAAAAGCAAACATCAAATAAAGAAAGATCATTGCTCCTTGACATACTCTAGCTTTTATGTTAAGGATTGGTTCCATACTAAGTTTGTCTTTTAACATGATCTTCTAAGTCATATGGCATGTCTCCTCTTTGCATGTCACCTCTGATGCTATTCCTTCTGTTGTTGGTGCAGAAACTGTTCTTTCATTGCCTCATGTGACATTGTTTAATGCCTTTGGATTTTGCTATATTTCTTATAATGTTACTTGTTCTTTTTTTGATAATAGGGTGGTCACATATCAGGTAGGAATGGTCGCATTCATTGTTCTTTGAATATCAATACTGAAACTGGACGTTTATCAGCAAGGAGACCGAACTTACAGGTTAGATGTCCGAGTCCCTTTCTTTACTCTTGTAAAGAATAGTTCTTAATAATGATTATTTATTGATCGTTAGTAACTAGTAAGTAACTTTGTTGCTGATGCTATTGCTAAATTAATAACCTATAACTGCTATCTAGTGCCATACAGAAAAATGGGGGAAAAAAGGGAGAAGAAACAACAGATTATCCTTGATTTGGCTAGCTAGCCTGCCCGCTTACCTTTCCTCAAATGCTAGGCCATTAAGTTTTCCTTATACAAGTACAAAGGATTGTTTTCCTTGTATTCCTATTATAATTAGATACAAGTACAAATGCTTGTTTTTCCTTGTATTTTCCTATTATAATTAGATACATAAAACCCAATGAAGGTTTTGCTATGGCAGAAATCTTTCTTTTTGTTTTCTATGTGACCTTTCTTTTGTTGTGTTTGTGGTTGCATCTTCTTGATCATGTTACTGCATTATTCTTCCATACTAAAATCTGTACCGTCATGCAAGATGAGTACAAGGCTCCTGATCTCTTTATAAAAAGGTAAAATGTATTGACCCCTGGTCAATCCTGAACTTAGTTTATTGATTAATTGTCAGCATTGGGTGACTGTCTGATCCCAATAGTTTAAGCAGAAAATGAATTTAATTCTGGCTAGAGAACTTCATTTTGCATGAGTTGCAACTATAGTCATTTGTCTGGAAGAATCAGTAGGACATTTTAATGCTTCTTACATGAAACGTTTTATAATCCCAATCAAAGAATTGACTAAAAGAACACAAATGTGATGCTGCATATAATCTATAGGTTAGACAGGTGACATATTTTACACCTCTAAATATTCACCCATCAAGACCTGCTAAGTTCATATTGGCTTTGGGTCTAGTTACTGGTTGGATTGAGATTGGCCTTAGTGCAATTGATTTTTCATCATATACGGTCCTAGAATCTACAATTCCGATCTAGATTAATTTTGAATGAGTTTACATATGAAAATGCTTCATGTAAGAAGCATTAAAATGTATTACTGATTCTTCCTTAACTCTTGTCTGGAAGAATCAATAGGACATTTTAATGCTTCTTACATGAAACGTTTTATAATCCCAATCAAAGAATTGACTAAAAGAACACAAATGTGATGCATATAATCTATAGGTTAGACAGGTTACATATTTTACACCTGTACATATTCACCCACCAAGACCTGCTAAGTTCATATTGGGTTTGTGTCAAGTTACTGGTTGGATTGAGATTGGCCTTAGTGCGATTCCTTTTTATCATATACGGTCCTAAAATCTACAATTCGATCTTTAACTTTGAATCTTAGTTTATGTATGAAAATCAATTCAAGTACTTTGATCAGTATCTTTTGCTGGCACTGGTTGAGTTAAGGAAACATCTGGAATTTATGTGTGCATTGACTCTGTGGCGTTGGATCCAAGAGATGCAGATGCGTGTGGGCGAGGATCCCGTGTCATGTGGACCATGAGTTTGGATTTTGTGGATCTTGTGCTCGTGATGTGCTGTGAAATTTGCTCTTTCATGTAGAAAATATGAAAGCATCAAGTCTGACATTCTTGGATTCTATGCCAATTTGGCATGATAAACCGGTTGCTATTTTGGTGGGACATAGCTTTCTTATCCTGTATTTAGAACTAAATAGAAATATGTAACTTGTGATTAGGTTGCATGGTTCAAAATCCTTTTCCCACTTTGTGATGGTTAGTATACAGTGTCATATGTGATGGACAATTTACTTAGTGAAGTGGGTTATGTTCACTTAAATACCCAAAACTTTACCCCTTTTTCAATTTCGCTACCCCAAAGTTTTCTTTTGCCCAAACGCCAGAGTTAAAAAAATTTCTAACTTTGATAACCCCGTCAGATGATATAATCAAAGAAGACTATAAGAGATTACAATGAGCAATTTGATTCGAACTCTAATAGTTTAGCTTGTACCTTAGGACATAAACCTGCATTCGACTTGCCTGCAAAAATTTTCTTTGTCCGGAATGTTTTCAAAGCATCCTCATTACCTCAATAATTCTGATAATAGGGTTCTCCCTTCCTTCTATGATGTTTGTGTTTGCTCTTTGTAGTCTGGGTTTAACTTTTTTGGGGTATTAAATGCAAATCACCTAAATAATTTATAAGATTTAAGATTTATTCTCCATTTCTTTCTAGCAATTTTTACCTCCGTCATACCATTTTCGAGTGCTTTATTATGGTAGCTAATTGTTGCCCACTGTTAAAGCTAAGGCATTTGGATGGTTTAGCCCATATCTGTGTCTTTCCTGGCTAAAACCAGTTATGATCTGTAAGCTAAAATTCTTTTAAGCTTTAGCGGCATTTTCCTATCTTTATGTCTAGCTTATTTTTTATATTGTTATTATGATCACACTTACTCATATTGAGAGTGTTTATATTTTTCCCATCCTCAATTAGAATCAACCTGCTCTTGAGAAGGATCGATATAAAATTCGTCAGGCTTTCGTTGCTGCTCCTGGAAACTCTCTCCTTGTTGCGGATTATGGGCAGGTCGGTAGTCTAATGGTTACTACTACTGTTACTTAAGTTTTGACATTTAACGGTAGGATAATCTGTTATTTCGTATAATTTTCTGTATTTGAATATATTTTGCACAGCTGGAGCTCAGGATTTTAGCTCATCTAGCAAATTGCAAAAGCATGTTAGATGCCTTCGAAGCTGGTGGAGATTTCCATTCCAGGACAGCTATGAATATGTATGAGCATGTCAGGAAGGCTGTAGAAGATAAGAAGGTACTTCTCGAGTGGGATCCTCAACCTGGAGAGGAGAAACCTCCAGTTCCATTACTAAAGGTATGTGTGGACTTAATATTTGTTTTCTCATATCTTAAATGATGGAAAGTGGAAAATTATCATATGAAGGATGGCTAAGTGTGGTGGTGGCATCTCTAAACCGGCGGATGATAATTTATAGAGATGTTATTATCTGTGTATCATCGTTGTTTAGTTCTTTACAACTGTTCCTTGCGTGGTTGTAGACTACTAAAGAATGCAATAGATAAGTCTTCCTTATCAAAGTTTTCTTAGTGAATGAATACTTATAAGCCTTCAAATGTGTTGGTCTTTGTTGGTGGGCTAATTTATGCAAATGCTATATCATTCACCTTGTAATTTAACTATTCTGCCGATTCCTGTTTTAACTTGTCATGCTTAAGTCGTAGTCTATTAATCCTCCTCTATGATGATGTGGGATACTGTTACGTTCAATGACACCTGGACTTGCTTTTGTGCTTCTTTGGTGCTAACTCTAAAGCATGTAGCATTGTCAACACTATTGTACACTAGATGCAAAAGAATAAGACTATATGTACAACATGGCAAAAACACAATTGTTTTGAAGTTTTTATTTTTATAAAATTAAATAGAAATATAATTATCAAATGGTATTCCTTTCTTAGTGCAAATCAAAATTCCATGTTATTCTTATCCTTACATCTAATCTAAATTCAACACATAATCCTAATTGAATATATGTGTATGCCTTCTTTAAACCCATTTCTGAACTGTAAGCTCATTTGTAGAAAATAGGGAACATGATTAGTCAATACTAACCTGTTTATTATACTTGATTAATTAACACATTTTAGGATTTATTTTGATTTAAATTCGTTGGCTTAAAATGTTGAATTCCATCTTCAAGTTTCAGCATTTCCAGTCTTCAGATCTATATTAGATTTAGGATGAGGATTACGAGGCTGAAAAACTAATCTTATACTGTACTTCAAACATAGATTCATTAATTTTTAAATATATAAAAATTATTTATAATTATTAGTCCTATGATTTTTAAATATAGAAGATATATCTATGGGTAAAAGGGTTCTTTCACTTCTATTAATAGTATTATTAGTTTCCATCGAACATTAGGGAAAAACTATAGGAAAATGTGTGCTTTCATGGAAACTTGTGGGAGAGATAAGTGTAATTTACCTTATTTTTAGTTTAGTGATAATCGCTGGACATTCTTTTTATATTTTACTGCTTATGTAATATGTATGTATGTTTTAAATAATTAACCATTGTCTTACCTTGTAATATGAGTGATTTATTCTGTTTCTTGCTATGTAAATTTCCTGTTGGTTCTTTTAATCTTTGTTTTGATTTACTCATCGTTCTTGTATTTTATTTGTTTTATAGGAAAGATGAATGGAAACACTGCCTGAAACAAAGACCTTTAAAGTTCCTAACACAGAGAATATCATTGAAGAGGAAAAAGACTCCTTCAAAGTACGAAATATTACATTATGTAACGTCGGCTGTAAAATTGAAACTGAGATGTATACAGCTAGTGGGTGGCCTTCAGTTAGCGGTGCAGCTTTGAAAACATTAGCTGGAAAGGTCTCCACAGACAATATATATTTGATGGATGATGACTATATGGATTCTGACAGCAGTGAAATTTCTCTTGATCAAACTGCTCAAGCTGATGGGCAAAGTGGAAAACCTGATATTGATTCAGATGATGTAGATGTTTCTGCATATGGGACTGCTTATCAGGCGTTTGGAGGGTAAGGAAGGGAGGGAAGCTTGTCATGCAATTGCAGCACTTTGTGAAATGTGTTCTATTGATTCCTTGATTTCCAACTTTATTCTTCCTCTCCAGGTAAACTGATATTATGATTCTGTTTTTATTTGGTTCCTTATAAATCACAACAAATTTTTATTCTATTATTGTTTATGAATTTGAAGTTGAAAATTGCAATTTATATAAATTCAGTTGCATATTATTCTGGCCTTAATCAAGGATATATGTACTGTACACTGATATTTATCGCCCATCCATTATTTGGAAACTTCAACACTTGATGGATACTTGCTAGATACCCAATGGTCCTTACTAAACTGTTTAGTGTACTTCACAGATACTATGAAGTTAAAATTTACCGTCCTTTTGATTTCTAGGTGGATTTATATAATTCATACTGTCCTAGCATAAAATTATTCATTTATATTGCATGTATGATGTACATTATTAAATTAAACTAAAAACAATCTGGTCATTATAATGACATGCGTGCATGTATGTGTGTTAATGTATATACTATAAGATCTATGGTAGAACTTTATAGTTTTTGAAACATAATTAAGCACCTACCAAACTCTATAATAAGCCGTCTAAATGCATGGTCCACCACATTTTATCATGTCATGATAAATATATGTATACAAAAATTATGCATTTTTAAAGATTTTATGTTATTCTTAGAATGGTTCCTTTCATTCTATATTAAACAATTAGGTGTTTTCTAACAATTAGATGGATGAATAGAAATTTTCAAATCACATAGTTTTCTTTCCAAATAAGTTAGATGATGTGTTGATCAAGATGAGAGGTTTGAGTCATCACATTAGAGCCAACATGTAGTTGATGGATGGAAACAAATTATAAGTTTTTAATTAACACATAAAGCCCTATTCATATATAACACACATGCACAGGCTTAAGGGGAAAAGCAAACATCAAATAAAGAAAGATCATTGCTCCTTGACATACTCTAGCTTTTATGTTAAGGATTGGTTCCATACTAAGTTTGTCTTTTAACATGATCTTCTAAGTCATATGGCATGTCTCCTCTTTGCATGTCACCTCTGATGCTATTCCTTCTGTTGTTGGTGCAGAAACTGTTCTTTCATTGCCTCATGTGACATTGTTTAATGCCTTTGGATTTTGCTATATTTCTTATAATGTTACTTGTTCTTTTTTGATAATAGGGTGGTCACATATCAGGTAGGAATGGTGCATTCATTGTTCTTTGAATATCAATACTGAAACTGGGCGTTTATCAGCAAGGAGACCGAACTTACAGGTTAGATGTCGAGTCCCTTTCTTTACTCTTGTAAAGAATAGTTCTTAATAATGATTATTTATTGATCGTTAGTAACTAGTAAGTAACTTTGTTGCTGATGCTATTGCTAAATTAATAACCTATAACTGCTATCTAGTGCCATACAGAAAAATGGGGAAAAAGGGAGAAGAAACAACAGATTATCCTTGATTTGGCTAGCTAGCCTGCCATTACCTTTCCTCAAATGCTAGGCCATTAAGTTTTCCTTATACAAGTACAAAGGATTGTTTTTCCTTGTATTCCTATTATAATTAGATACAAGTACAAATGCTTGTTTTTCCTTGTATTTTCCTATTATAATTAGATACATAAAACCCAATGAAGGTTTTGCTATGGCAGAAATCTTTCTTTTGTTTTCTATGTGACCTTTCTTTTGTTGTGTTTGTGGTTGCATCTTCTTGATCATGTTACTGCATTATTCTTCCATACTAAAATCTGTACCGTCATGCAAGATGAGTACAAGGCTCCTGATCTCTTTATAAAAGGTAAAATGTATTGACCCTGGTCAATCCTGAACTTAGTTTATTGATTAATTGTCAGCATTGGGTGACTGTCTGATCCCAATAGTTTAAGCAGAAAATGAATTTAATTCTGGCTAGAGAACTTCATTTTGCATGAGTTGCAACTATAGTCATTTGTCTGGAAGAATCAGTAGGACATTTTAATGCTTCTTACATGAAACGTTTTATAATCCCAATCAAAGAATTGACTAAAAGAACACAAATGTGATGCTGCATATAATCTATAGGTTAGACAGGTGACATATTTTACACCTCTAAATATTCACCCATCAAGACCTGCTAAGTTCATATTGGCTTTGGGTCTAGTTACTGGTTGGATTGAGATTGGCCTTAGTGCAATTGATTTTTCATCATATCTGGTCCTAGAATCTACAATTCCGATCTAGATTAATTTTGAATGAGTTTACATATGAAAATGCTTCATGTAAGAAGCATTAAAATGTATTACTGATTCTTCCTTAACTCTTGTCTGGAAGAATCAATAGGACATTTTAATGCTTCTTATGAATATTTTGATAATTCCAATTGAAGAATTGACTAAAAGAACACAAATGTGATGCATATAATCTATAGGTTAGACAGGTTACATATTTTACACCTGTACATATTCACCCACCAAGACCTGCTAAGTTCATATTGGGTTTGTGTCAAGTTACTGGTTGGATTGAGATTGGCCTTAGTGCGATTCCTTTTTATCATATACGGTCCTAAAATCTACAATTCCGATCTTTAACTTTGAATCTTAGTTTATGTATGAAAATCAATTCAAGTACTTTGATCAGTATCTTTTTGCTGGCACTGGTTGAGTTAAGGAAACATCTGGAATTTATGTGTGCATTGACTCTGTGGCGTTGGATCCAAGAGATGCAGATCGCGTTGGGCGAGGATCCCGTGTCATGTGGACCATGAGTTTGGATTTTGTGGATCTTGTGCTCGTGATGTGCTGTGAAATTTGCTCTTTCATGTAGAAAATATGAAAGCATCAAGTCTGACATTCTTGGATTCTATGCCAATTTGGCATGATAAACCGGTTGCTATTTTGGTGGGACATAGCTTTCTTATCCTGTATTTAGAACTAAATAGAAATATGTAACTTGTGATTAGGTTGCATGGTTCAAAATCCTTTTCCCACTTTGTGATGGTTAGTATACAGTGTCATATGTGATGGACAATTTACTTAGTGAAGTGGGTTATGTTCACTTAAATACCCAAAACTTTACCCTTTTCAATTTCGCTACCCCAAAGTTTTCTTTTGCCCAAGCGCCAGAGTTAAAAAATTTCTAACTTTGATAACCCGTCAGATGATATAATCAAAGAAGACTATAAGAGATTACAATGAGCAATTTGATTCGAACTCTAATAGTTTAGCTTGTACCTTAGGACATAAACCTGCATTCGACTTGCCTGCAAAAATTTTCTTTGTCGAATGTTTTCAAAGCATCCTCATTACCTCAATAATTCTGATAATAGGGTTCTCCTTCCTTCTATGATGTTTGTGTTTGCTCTTTGTAGTCTGGGTTTAACTTTTTGGGGTATTAAATGCAAATCACCTAAATAATTTATAAGATTTAAGATTTATTCTCCATTTCTTTCTAGCAATTTTACCTCCGTCATACCATTTTCGAGTGCTTTATTATGGTAGCTAATTGTTGCCCACTGTTAAAGCTAAGGCATTTGGATGGTTTAGCCCATATCTGTGTCTTTCCTGGCTAAAACCAGTTATGATCTGTAAGCTAAAATTCTTTTAAGCTTTAGCGGCATTTTCCTATCTTTATGTCTAGCTTATTTTTATATTGTTATTATGATCACACTTACTCATATTGAGAGTGTTTATATTTTCCCATCCTCAATTAGAATCAACCTGCTCTTGAGAAGGATCGATATAAAATTAGTCAGGCTTTCGTTGCTGCTCCTGGAAACTCTCTCCTTGTTGGATTATGGGCAGGTCGGTAGTCTAATGGTTACTACTACTGTTACTTAAGTTTTGACATTTAGGTAGGATAATCTGTTATTTCAGTATAATTTTCTGTATTTGAATATATTTTGCACAGCTGGAGCTCAGGATTTTAGCTCATCTAGCAAATTGCAAAAGCATGTTAGATGCCTTGAGCTGGTGGAGATTTCCATTCCAGGACAGCTATGAATATGTATGAGCATGTCAGGAAGGCTGTAGAAGATAAGAAGGTACTTCTCGAGTGGGATCCTCAACCTGGAGAGGAGAAACCTCCAGTTCCATTACTAAAGGTATGTGTGGACTTAATATTTGTTTTCTCATATCTTAAATGATGGAAAGTGGAAAATTATCATATGAAGGATGGCTAAGTGTGGTGGTGGCATCTCTAAACCGCGGATGATAATTTATAGAGATGTTATTATCTGTGTATCATCGTTGTTTAGTTCTTTACAACTGTTCCTTGCGTGGTTGTAGACTACTAAAGAATGCAATAGATAAGTCTTCCTTATCAAAGTTTTCTTAGTGAATGAATACTTATAAGCCTTCAAATGTGTTGGTCTTTGTTGGTGGGCTAATTTATGCAAATGCTATATCATTCACCTTGTAATTTAACTATTCTGCCGATTCCTGTTTTAACTTGTCATGCTTAAGTCGTAGTCTATTAATCCTCCTCTATGATGATGTGGGATACTGTTACGTTCAATGACACCTGGACTTGCTTTTGTGCTTCTTTGGTGCTAACTCTAAAGCATGTAGCATTGTCAACACTATTGTACACTAGATGCAAAAGAATAAGACTATATGTACAACATGGCAAAAACACAATTGTTTTGAAGTTTTTATTTTTTATAAAATTCTGAAACAGCACATTTAACAGGCATTTTTAAGGACTTCACTCAAACATCATGTTTCATGTGCAAACATTATTTTTATATTCATTTTTATGGTTTTCTGCAGATAATAAGGTTCCCCCTTCATTCTTCATCTGCGCATTCAGTACTTTTGGTGTATCTCATTTCTTGTATTCAACATGTCCTAGTTTTCTGTTTTACTTTTTTGATAAAAGGTCACTGATTCTAATTTGAATGGGAGAAAAAAAGGCAGCGTCTGAGTACTTACTGAAGAAGTTACAGGAGTGTGTCCAACAAGTATGGGATCTCAAATTAAAAATATATTATAAAATTGAAGACATTTTGAGGAAGAGGCACCTCTATTCTGGATAATCACATTCACAACTGATGTGTGTTTCCTCATTAATGGTGGTTACTCCTTACCTCAGCCAACCATATGTTTTCCTTTGAATGGGTAATTGTACGACTACATATGTTAGGTTACTTTAGCAGACGTGTTTACATATAAATTTTCTGTTCCTATCAGGCTTCCAGTTTCAGGTTTAAGAGTAGAATGAAGTTTTCTAGGTGAAAATTTGAAGTAAAACATCTTGCTGATGAGATTTATTCTTAGTAAGACTAGTTATAACTTACAAGTAAATCTAGCAATTGCTTTTGTTGATATATTTATCTAATTTTTTCCTGGTGTGTTTTGCTCCCTTGGCAGTGAAGTTCAATTCTAATGCACTATAAAACTTATTGTATTGTGAGTTTTAGTTTTTAGCCTTGATGTTTTGCTGCTCGTAAGTTTTATCGATACGCAATGTCACTAGGTTTGGAAAGCTTGAATATCCAGTAGTATCTGAAGGATTATTTGTTTAATTTCCTGTTGTAAAAATTAAGTCTGTAAGAGCCATCAAAGTTGGAAGATGCAAACTTATGCATTTTCTGAAATTACTATGTTACAGGATGCTTATGCTCCAGAAAGAAGAAAAGCCAAAATGCTGAATTTTTCAATTGCCTATGGAAAAACTGCTGTTGGGCTGTCTCGGATTGGAAGGTATCTTTTTCTGTAGCTGGAACTATTTAAATTTAAATTTGATAGTTTCAAAATGTAGCTGTAGCTGTTTATGTTTGAGTGGTTGTTTTAGACAGTTTTCTTAGTAAATCTTTGTTTTGATTTACTCATCGTTCTTGTATTTTATTTGTTTTATAGGAAAGATGAATGGAAACACTGCCTGAAACAAAGACCTTTAAAGTTCCTAACACAGAGAATATCATTGAAGAGGAAAAAGACTCCTTCAAAGTACGAAATATTACATTATGTAACGTCGGCTGTAAAATTGAAACTGAGATGTATACAGCTAGTGGGTGGCCTTCAGTTAGCGGTGCAGCTTTGAAAACATTAGCTGGAAAGGTCTCCACAGACAATATATATTTGATGGATGATGACTATATGGATTCTGACAGCAGTGAGGAAATTTCTCTTGATCAAACTGCTCAAGCTGATGGGCAAAGTGGAAAACCTGATATTGATTCAGATGATGTAGATGTTTCTGCATATGGGACTGCTTATCAGGCGTTTGGAGGGGGTAAGGAAGGGAGGGAAGCTTGTCATGCAATTGCAGCACTTTGTGAAATGTGTTCTATTGATTCCTTGATTTCCAACTTTATTCTTCCTCTCCAGGTAAACTGATATTATGATTCTGTTTTTTATTTGGTTCCTTATAAATCACAACAAATTTTTATTCTATTATTGTTTATGAATTTGAAGTTGAAAATTGCAATTTATATAAATTCAGTTGCATATTATTCTGGCCTTAATCAAGGATATATGTACTGTACACTGATATTTATCGCCCATCCATTATTTGGAAACTTCAACACTTGATGGATACTTGCTAGATACCCAATGGTCCTTACTAAACTGTTTAGTGTACTTCACAGATACTATGAAGTTAAAATTTACACGTCCTTTTGATTTCTAGGTGGATTTATATAATTCATACTGTCCTAGCATAAAATTATTCATTTATATTGCATGTATGATGTACATTATTAAATTAAACTAAAACAATCTGGTCATTATAATGACATGCGTGCATGTATGTGTGTTAATGTATATACTATAAGATCTATGGTAGAACTTTATAGTTTTTCGAAACATAATTAAGCACCTACCAAACTCTATAATAAGCCGTCTAAATGCATGGTCCACCACATTTTATCATGTCATGATAAATATATGTATACAAAAATTATGCATTTTTAAAGATTTTATGTTATTCTTAGAATGGTTCCTTTCATTCTATATTAAACAATTAGGTGTTTTCTAACAATTAGATGGATGAATAGAAATTTTCAAATCACATAGTTTTCTTTCCAAATAAGTTAGATGATGTGTTGATCAAGATGAGAGGTTTGAGTCATCACATTAGAGCCAACATGTAGTTGATGGATGGAAACAAATTATAAGTTTTTAATTAACACATAAAGCCCTATTCATATATAACACACATGCACAGGCTTAAGGGGAAAAGCAAACATCAAATAAAGAAAGATCATTGCTCCTTGACATACTCTAGCTTTTATGTTAAGGATTGGTTCCATACTAAGTTTGTCTTTTAACATGATCTTCTAAGTCATATGGCATGTCTCCTCTTTGCATGTCACCTCTGATGCTATTCCTTCTGTTGTTGGTGCAGAAACTGTTCTTTCATTGCCTCATGTGACATTGTTTAATGCCTTTGGATTTTGCTATATTTCTTATAATGTTACTTGTTCTTTTTTGATAATAGGGTGGTCACATATCAGGTAGGAATGGTGCATTCATTGTTCTTTGAATATCAATACTGAAACTGGACGTTTATCAGCAAGGAGACCGAACTTACAGGTTAGATGTCCGAGTCCCTTTCTTTACTCTTGTAAAGAATAGTTCTTAATAATGATTATTTATTGATCGTTAGTAACTAGTAAGTAACTTTGTTGCTGATGCTATTGCTAAATTAATAACCTATAACTGCTATCTAGTGCCATACAGAAAAATGGGGGAAAAAAGGGAGAAGAAACAACAGATTATCCTTGATTTGGCTAGCTAGCCTGCCCGCTTACCTTTCCTCAAATGCTAGGCCATTAAGTTTTCCTTATACAAGTACAAAGGATTGTTTTTCCTTGTATTCCTATTATAATTAGATACAAGTACAAATGCTTGTTTTTCCTTGTATTTTCCTATTATAATTAGATACATAAAACCCAATGAAGGTTTTGCTATGGCAGAAATCTTTCTTTTTGTTTTTCTATGTGACCTTTCTTTTTGTTGTGTTTGTGGTTGCATCTTCTTGATCATGTTACTGCATTATTCTTCCATACTAAAATCTGTACCGTCATGCAAGATGAGTACAAGGCTCCTGATCTCTTTATAAAAAGGTAAAATGTATTGACCCCTGGTCAATCCTGAACTTAGTTTATTGATTAATTGTCAGCATTGGGTGACTGTCTGATCCCAATAGTTTAAGCAGAAAATGAATTTAATTCTGGCTAGAGAACTTCATTTTGCATGAGTTGCAACTATAGTCATTTGTCTGGAAGAATCAGTAGGACATTTTAATGCTTCTTACATGAAACGTTTTTATAATCCCAATCAAAGAATTGACTAAAAGAACACAAATGTGATGCTGCATATAATCTATAGGTTAGACAGGTGACATATTTTACACCTCTAAATATTCACCCATCAAGACCTGCTAAGTTCATATTGGCTTTGGGTCTAGTTACTGGTTGGATTGAGATTGGCCTTAGTGCAATTGATTTTTCATCATATCTGGTCCTAGAATCTACAATTCCGATCTAGATTAATTTTGAATGAGTTTACATATGAAAATGCTTCATGTAAGAAGCATTAAAATGTATTACTGATTCTTCCTTAACTCTTGTCTGGAAGAATCAATAGGACATTTTAATGCTTCTTATGAATATTTTGATAATTCCAATTGAAGAATTGACTAAAAGAACACAAATGTGATGCATATAATCTATAGGTTAGACAGGTTACATATTTTACACCTGTACATATTCACCCACCAAGACCTGCTAAGTTCATATTGGGTTTGTGTCAAGTTACTGGTTGGATTGAGATTGGCCTTAGTGCGATTCCTTTTTATCATATACGGTCCTAAAATCTACAATTCCGATCTTTAACTTTGAATCTTAGTTTATGTATGAAAATCAATTCAAGTACTTTGATCAGTATCTTTTTGCTGGCACTGGTTGAGTTAAGGAAACATCTGGAATTTATGTGTGCATTGACTCTGTGGCGTTGGATCCAAGAGATGCAGATACGTGTGGACGAGGATCCCGTGTCATGTGGACCATGAGTTTGGATTTTGTGGATCTTGTGCTCGTGATGTGCTGTGAAATTTGCTCTTTCATGTAGAAAATATGAAAGCATCAAGTCTGACATTCTTGGATTCTATGCCAATTTGGCATGATAAACCGGTTGCTATTTTGGTGGGACATAGCTTTCTTATCCTGTATTTAGAACTAAATAGAAATATGTAACTTGTGATTAGGTTGCATGGTTCAAAATCCTTTTCCCACTTTGTGATGGTTAGTATACAGTGTCATATGTGATGGACAATTTACTTAGTGAAGTGGGTTATGTTCACTTAAATACCCAAAACTTTACCCCTTTTCAATTTAGCTACCCCAAAGTTTTCTTTTGCCCAAACGCCAGAGTTAAAAATTTCTAACTTTGATAACCCGTCAGATGATATAATCAAAGAAGACTATAAGAGATTACAATGAGCAATTTGATTCGAACTCTAATAGTTTAGCTTGTACCTTAGGACATAAACCTGCATTCGACTTGCCTGCAAAATTTTCTTTGTCGAATGTTTTCAAAGCATCCTCATTACCTCAATAATTCTGATAATAGGGTTCTCCTTCCTTCTATGATGTTTGTGTTTGCTCTTTGTAGTCTGGGTTTAACTTTTTGGGGTATTAAATGCAAATCACCTAAATAATTTATAAGATTTAAGATTTATTCTCCATTTCTTTCTAGCAATTTTACCTCCGTCATACCATTTTCGAGTGCTTTATTATGGTAGCTAATTGTTGCCCACTGTTAAAGCTAAGGCATTTGGATGGTTTAGCCCATATCTGTGTCTTTCCTGGCTAAAACCAGTTATGATCTGTAAGCTAAAATTCTTTTAAGCTTTAGCGGCATTTTCCTATCTTTATGTCTAGCTTATTTTTATATTGTTATTATGATCACACTTACTCATATTGAGAGTGTTTATATTTTTCCCATCCTCAATTAGAATCAACCTGCTCTTGAGAAGGATCGATATAAAATTCGTCAGGCTTTCGTTGCTGCTCCTGGAAACTCTCTCCTTGTTGCGGATTATGGGCAGGTCGGTAGTCTAATGGTTACTACTACTGTTACTTAAGTTTTGACATTTAACGGTAGGATAATCTGTTATTTCGTATAATTTTCTGTATTTGAATATATTTTGCACAGCTGGAGCTCAGGATTTTAGCTCATCTAGCAAATTGCAAAAGCATGTTAGATGCCTTCGAAGCTGGTGGAGATTTCCATTCCAGGACAGCTATGAATATGTATGAGCATGTCAGGAAGGCTGTAGAAGATAAGAAGGTACTTCTCGAGTGGGATCCTCAACCTGGAGAGGAGAAACCTCCAGTTCCATTACTAAAGGTATGTGTGGACTTAATATTTGTTTTCTCATATCTTAAATGATGGAAAGTGGAAAATTATCATATGAAGGATGGCTAAGTGTGGTGGTGGCATCTCTAAACCGTGGATGATAATTTATAGAGATGTTATTATCTGTGTATCATCGTTGTTTAGTTCTTTACAACTGTTCCTTGCGTGGTTGTAGACTACTAAAGAATGCAATAGATAAGTCTTCCTTATCAAAGTTTTCTTAGTGAATGAATACTTATAAGCCTTCAAATGTGTTGGTCTTTGTTGGTGGGCTAATTTATGCAAATGCTATATCATTCACCTTGTAATTTAACTATTCTGCCGATTCCTGTTTTAACTTGTCATGCTTAAGTCGTAGTCTATTAATCCTCCTCTATGATGATGTGGGATACTGTTACGTTCAATGACACCTGGACTTGCTTTTGTGCTTCTTTGGTGCTAACTCTAAAGCATGTAGCATTGTCAACACTATTGTACACTAGATGCAAAAGAATAAGACTATATGTACAACATGGCAAAAACACAATTGTTTTGAAGTTTTTATTTTTTATAAAATTCTGAAACAGCACATTTAACAGGCATTTTTAAGGACTTCACTCAAACATCATGTTTCATGTGCAAACATTATTTTTATATTCATTTTTATGGTTTTCTGCAGATAATAAGGTTCCCCCTTCATTCTTCATCTGCGCATTCAGTACTTTTGGTGTATCTCATTTCTTGTATTCAACATGTCCTAGTTTTCTGTTTTACTTTTTTGATAAAAGGTCACTGATTCTAATTTGAATGGGAGAAAAAAAGGCAGCGTCTGAGTACTTACTGAAGAAGTTACAGGAGTGTGTCCAACAAGTATGGGATCTCAAATTAAAAATATATTATAAAATTGAAGACATTTTGAGGAAGAGGCACCGCTCTATTCTGGATAATCACATTCACAACTGATGTGTGTTTCCTCATTAATGGTGGTTACTCCTTACCTCAGCCAACCATATGTTTTCCTTTGAATGGGTAATTGTACGACTACATATGTTAGGTTACTTTAGCAGACGTGTTTACATATAAATTTTCTGTTCCTATCAGGCTTCCAGTTTCAGGTTTAAGAGTAGAATGAAGTTTTCTAGGTGAAAATTTGAAGTAAAACATCTTGCTGATGAGATTTATTCTTAGTAAGACTAGTTATAACTTACAAGTAAATCTAGCAATTGCTTTTGTTGATATATTTATCTAATTTTTTCCTGGTGTGTTTTGCTCCCTTGGCAGTGAAGTTCAATTCTAATGCACTATAAAACTTATTGTATTGTGAGTTTTAGTTTTTAGCCTTGATGTTTTGCTGCTCGTAAGTTTTATCGATACGCAATGTCACTAGGTTTGGAAAGCTTGAATATCCAGTAGTATCTGAAGGATTATTTGTTTAATTTCCTGTTGTAAAAATTAAGTCTGTAAGAGCCATCAAAGTTGGAAGATGCAAACTTATGCATTTTCTGAAATTACTATGTTACAGGATGCTTATGCTCCAGAAAGAAGAAAAGCCAAAATGCTGAATTTTTCAATTGCCTATGGAAAAACTGCTGTTGGGCTGTCTCGGGATTGGAAGGTATCTTTTTCTGTAGCTGGAACTATTTAAATTTAAATTTGATAGTTTCAAAATGTAGCTGTAGCTGTTTATGTTTGAGTGGTTGTTTTTAGACAGTTTTCTTAGTAAATCTTTCTGTTTGTGAACCATTGAGTTGTCACTTGTTACCTACGTTACCTGGGCAGTCCTAATAGAAGCCGTACACGTACCCGTATCCATACCCAAACTCCTCAGACACTCCTTGCATATATGAATACATTTATTCGGGCATGTACTCACTTATGCCATATATGTTTTATGAAGCATTTCTCATGCACTTTTTGGATGCACATACTACACTTCACATCCACTTCCTAAAATTCGTTGGACAGTTCGGATTTCGAACTATTATTTTAAAGGATCATTTAGGTGTTTAGATAAAAAAATTTATGGTTTTCCAATTTATAATCCAGATAATAAAAGAAACATAAAAATATTATGGGAATTTTAATTGTCATGACACATGAATTGAAAACAATATGGATCTCATGTAAATTATTAATTTCAATATATAATATATGTATGTATATGTCTATATTAATATTTGTATAGCCGTGTCCCGTACTCTACCTTTGACAAATTTGCTGTGTCCTGTACCATACCCGTACAGGAACCCGTACCTGTACCTGTTTCCATGCAACTTAGCTTGTTACTAAAAGATAATTAGAGGAAAGGCTTTTCATTTACGAATGTTTTAATTTATTAGTTGCATTAACAAACTATCCAATGGTCAGGCATAGATTATATTTATATAAAATAGATTTGTAGATATGCACTTATATGACATGAAGGCTGTGGTGTGAGCTCTGTAGTTATGCATCCAGCAAAGGACAACTTGCTTATAGAATTTGTGCCATTAAACACAGTGAGAGTATGTCTGTACTCTTGTCATAGAATTAGCTAAGATCCCCATTCACAGTCCCCATTCACAGGCATGGTGCTTTTGTCAAGTCTATCTCGTCCATATGAATATCTAGATACTTCATGGAATCATGGGTGTGTCTAAGGTTCTTACTATGGTGCGTATATGAGAGTTAAGCAAGTATATGGTGGAAGTACAAAGTATCCATGCTTCACGGAAGGTTATGTTTGTTGTAAGATGAACAACAACAAAATCACTGTCTCAAACCTTTTTGGATAACCAACAAGTTTCTTCCATTCAACTGATCTCTTAAGAGCCATTTCCATGGTTAATTTAATCATCATCGATTATCTTTGTAAAAATATCAAATATGACAACAATATAAATGAGGATAGTGTACATGGGCTGCCACCTTATTTAGTCATCACGTTTTTGGGTCTTTGACTTTTACAAATAAACAACAGGGAAAGTGACGACTCTCTTTTTAAAGAAAAAAAAGAAGAAGAGAATATAAATATAGAAGGTTATTTTTACTACTTACATTTAGAGTTCATGTTCTTAATTGCATTGCTACAAATTCTGATGCCTAACCTTAAAGTATGGTGGAGAAACTTACTTGAACAACTTATTTCTGTAGAGATCAAAAACCTTTTCTCCACCTTCATCATGCATCCTAGATTATATGGTTTTATCATTGTGGCCAAAGACCTCTCTCACTTTCATCAACAAATATAGTTGGCACAAAGTTTGTAATTTACAAGATTTTCTAAGGTTTCTGTTCCAATATTTGCCTACAGTTGTTTTTGTATATGTAGATGGAGTTTTGAACACCATAATTTTTTTTGGAAGCCAGGTGTCTGTTAAGGAAGCTAAGGAAACAGTAAAAAGATGGTATAACGGCAGACAAGAAGTGTTAAAATGGCAAGAAGAGCGTAAAAAGGAAGCGGTACAAAATGGAAAGGTTTATACATTGCTTGGACGGGCACGTAATTTTCCTTCAGTGTCTAATGCCAGTTATGCTCTCAGGGGTCACATTGAACGAGCTGCTATAAATACTCCAGTACAGGTACTTTATTGTGCATATGAAGCTGCTACTGATATATTGCTCATGTCTTCACTACTGCCCTTTATTAAATTTGTAACAATTTGTTCCCTCAGCATTGGAGTGAGTATTGTAACATTTACTTCTTGATTTTCAGAGACACTAATCTCCATTTTTTGTTTAAGCCCTCCAGATGCATGTGAGCTATCTGCGAGTTTGAGACATAAAGCACGTCACATTCATTTATCTTGTATGTGAAATGCATTTTTTTGGGGTGAAATGTATGCTTTGCCTTTTCAGAGGTCATGGCCCTTTCACATGTAAAATGTGCAAGTTTTTCCTCATAGTGGTGTGTCATGATTTGCCTCCTTTGGGTTTTTTTTGGGGGAGGGAGGGTTGCGGTGGAGTGATTGTTTATTCCACTTAGGCATCAGGGAAAACTGAAATAGTGCTTTGTTCCAATTGGACATCAACAGAAAAATAATAAGTTGGATAGGTGATGCAAAGAATTTTTATACATGTATTGTATTGGACCAAATGACATGTTCATTTCATTTTATATTTAATTATAAAAAAAATTCAGTTTATATATTTTTATTAGTTGCCAGACTCCATCTGCTATGCTTAATGTCCTATACTCCCACAATGCAACTGTCGGTTTAAAGCTCAGATGAGAAACAATCACAGAGGAACTTCAAGTGATGCTTCTTGCGGCTGATTTCAAACTTCGTTAGCTGATTGTGTCAGCGAAGAGGGCTGAGCTAGGTGCCAACAAGGGAGAAGTAGTTTTTCTAGGGTTCTGATTTGACCAGAAGAAGAAAAAAAAAGAGGGATTTGATACCAACTTGATTTAGTAAAACAAGAAAATTATTGTTGAACTGCAATCCATTTTGGGAAAATATGACATAATCTAATGATGAGCATCTCATCAATGTCACGTGGAAAACAAGCTTGTACAATTGCTATCTGTTGCAGAAAGGACTGTATTTCACACTTTTATACACTTGGCATCATAATAACTTCAAATGTGATTTCGTTTTTCCAAGAACACATTAAGAAAAGGAAGAAAGAAAAATCTCACTTATTCTGTGTATGTTTTATAGGGTAGCGCAGCAGATGTTGCTATGTGTGCAATGCTGGAGATAGATAGGAACCCTCGTTTGAAGGAGCTTGGATGGAAGTTACTGCTTCAGGTAATTTGGTCCGGAATACTCTGATTATTCATTTATTTATTTATTTATTTTTCTTACGAATAGATTTATCGATAAATTTATTCAAGTTTACTAAATTTCAATCAGTCAAACAAGTAGTTCTAGTAGTAAACTAGAGGAAAAAGACACAGATGAACTCTACCTAATAAGTTAAAAGAGGTGAGGAGACTATGTTGGTTCTTCCACCTAGAAGGTGAATCAAAGATGAAAAGTGTTCTTGAAGTGATCAATTCTTCTTTATTACCTTTATTTCTTTATATTTGATTTTCTTCATTTGTTGTATGAATCCATAGTATATGCAAAACTAACATTAAAATGGAAACAGGTACATGATGAAGTTATACTCGAAGGACCCACCGAGTCTGCTGAGGTTGCCAAGGCAATTGTCGTCGAGTGCATGTCCAAACCCTTTGATGGCAAAAACTTCCTCAGGGTTGGCCTCTCTGTAGATGCTAAGTGCGCGCAAAGCTGGTATGCTGCCAAGTAAGCAAGTGTGCTCATAATCCAAACATCCAAACTCGGATCTCATCCTTGTGCTCTCAATCAGAGAATGGCTTGACTGTTTTGAGTGCTATTGCTATTAAGATCATCCTCAGGTTTTTGTACCGGGCTGCAGAATGAGGTAGAAGCCTCAGCAGCAAAGCAATATGAGAAGAGATTTTGGCAGGAATTTTGCTACTACGAGGCACGTCTTGATACATATTACATTGAAGGGGTTGACCGTTAGATTAGAGTGTACAGATGGCTTTTGCCAAGTAGATGTATATAATGTTCATTTGTCTGATTGCTGTCATACTTGTAACTTTGTGTATCATTATGGATTTTGATGAATGGTTTATATCTCCTGTATTTTATGTACCACTTATTGTGGAATTATGTTCTTTATGGTGTTTAGCTGTTTCAAAAATTTCTACCCACCGCGGATGACCTGGACGGTTGAGGGGTCCCGATTTGGCTTCTATGGTCTTGTGTTTGATTGGTTATTTTTTTAAAAAAAGTGTCAAGATTTTCCTCCTGCTAGAAGTGTAGATATATAAAATCTTAAAGAGTACTGAAACAAAATTTTGTTGGGTACAATAATTAAACAAGATTACGATTATCTACATTATGAAGATTGTAATAATTCAATCATAAAGAGTACTGAAACAAAATTTTGTTGGATACAATAATTAAACAAGATTATGTTATCTACATTATGAAGATTGTAATTCAATCATAAATCAATTGTGAAATATTTTCTACAATTATAAACAAATTCATAATATTAATAGAACATAATATTAACAGAAAATAATTTTGACCAGATTCAAATACGTGACCAGAAAATAAAAGAAAAATCCAATTATGAAGTTATAAACTATTTTGAAAAATCAGGCATAGGCTGAATCCTTGTACCAAAAGTACCCGACAGGAATTATGCACACATCCATTATAATTATATCATACATTCACTTCTTTCTGGTTAGGATCTGATGCTCAAGCTCTTGTCCAGCATGATGAAGAGATGGTGCCTGACGCCATCACCGGAGCAAGGATCTCAATGGTAGCAGCGGTGACTCAAGGAGTTCGACTCAATGAAGCTGGAGGAGAGGGTCGGGGGGCCTAGACTAATTGACTGATGGAAGCTATGTTTGCTTTTTTGATGCTTTTGATTGTATATAAGTTGTTGCAAGTTTACTTTTTAAGTGTTGTGTTTGTTTTAGAAACTTATGTGGGGATATGGATAGGGGATATGGATACTATCATACTTATGATTTTGAGGTAATGAAGTGGCCGGAGCCTCTATTTTGAGGTTCCCGTCTGTATTCTCGGAAAAAAAAAAAAAGGAAAATTTATATCATACATTCAAGATTGACATGTGTATGTATCCGTAAACTTAAAAGGCATCAAACTATTTAGTACTTTTACATTTTGAAATACTAGATCCAATGTAAGGAAGATGGAGGACTAGTTTGTGAAATTCACCTTTTTCCTTCACATCACGTGCAAACACGTGACAACAAAACAGACGCTGCCCTCTCCCCGCTCTCTCTATCGGTCTACAATCTCCTCTCGCAGTCACGACCGGTCGATGGCCCCGCGGGACACCGTAAGGCGCCACCACCCCTCCACCACCCTCCCCTACTTCGCCGCCGTCCTCTTCCTATCCCTCCTCCTCCTTATCCTGTCCCTCCTCCGCTCTCCCTCTTCTCGTGCGGCGCACCACACCGCCACCCCAATCCACACCCAACGCTGCAACGACTCATCTCGCGGTGCCTGGATCAAATCCCCAGATCCCGTCACCCCACGGTACGATCACCGCTGCAAGGAGATCTACAAAGGCTGGAGCTGCGTCAACAAGTCTAACAGCGGTGAACTCCACCGCTGGATCTGGTCACCTTCCGACTGCTCTCACCCTCTCCCTCAATTCGCTCCCCGTCGCTTTCTCACTCGCTTCAGAAACACTAACATAGGTAAGTGCGATCTTCTCTCTTCTTTTTTTGTAAACTGAGACATGTTGAGGGGGTTTTTTGTGTAATTTTTGGATTTAGGGTTTGTGGGGGACTCGTTGAACAGGAACATGTTTGTGTCGATGGTGTGCATGTTGAGACACGTGGCGGATGGAGGAGTGAGGAAGTGGAGGCCGGCGGGGGCTGATCGAGGGTTTACTTTCTTGGGGTATAATTTGACGGTGGCGTATCATCGGACCAATTTGCTGGCTCGTTATGGTAGGTAAGATGTGTAATTTTCATAGAATTGGTAGCTTAATTGAGGAAAATTATCTTTTTTTGCTGAAATTTAGAGAATTTGAATGAAAGTGAGAACTTTTATGATTGGCAGTTGCTAATTTAGCCATTTCCAGTTTTGCTCCACCAATGAACATTGTTTTGAGGTGCAAACAATCGTCATAGTTTTCGGCTCGATTGAAAATTCAGTGAAAACAATTGCCTGTTTGATTTGCTCAGTTACACGCAAGTGGCCAAGTGGTTGGGCTTGGGGCCTTGGCTCAAAAGGCCAAGGGTCTGATCCGTGTCTATGGCATGTCTATCCCCAATTTCTAATTATTAGGCATTGCAACACGCCGCCCTAGGGTTTACTTGGCTGGTACTAAGCCAAGGTTCCTCGCACAAAAATAAATAAATAAATAAAATAGGGTGGGTCTTGCGGTGACAATTGAGTGAACCTTTCTTGTGGTTCATTAACTTCTAGAAACCATCTTCTGTTGTCAAAGTCAGGATCTTGCCCATCGAGATTGAACTTGATGCTGGCTTAGCTTTCACATAATACTAAATACAATTCAAGTGTTGAGTTAGATCTCCAATTTTTCAATTTTGCCTATACCTATGTTGCTTGCTATATATTTTCACTACTTGGTAGATCTATGACCATGAAAACACAAGTAACTGAAGATGGTGGACTGGTTTTATTTACTTTAAATCACATGGCCTCAGATTTTGAATGTAAAAGGATTTCTTCTGTTATGTTTTCTTTATTTCCATGTTCATGAAATTTATTTGTGAAGTTGTATGATGTATGATAAAATTTACCATTTCTTACATTTGAAAATTTTATTTTCATTTGATGCAGATGGTCAGCAAGAGCTAGTGGAGGAGATTTAGAATCCCTGGGATATAAACAAGGTTATAGAGTGGATGTTGATGTCCCAGAGCCAACATGGGCAGAGGCGCCAATCTTCCATGATATCCTCATCTTTAATACTGGACACTGGTAGGCATCATTTAAATGAAATTGTTTGGCTTGAATTGTACTTTTGGAATTTAGATCACTTCAGTTTCTTCCATGTTTGAGATCGTATGTGTTAAATCTTGATATTCACTGATAGCATGCAAGCCAATAGATATGTGTCTATACTCCTATTTATTTTGCTTTTCTAACTGGGTCATGTTTATGCTTGAGGTCTGTCCATGTGACCCAAACACACAAATGGAGAATACCAAAGCTTAAGTTTGCTTGATATATGTTGTTGACCTGCTACACGATAACTTAAGTCCATTGGGAGTAACATGGTATCTTGACAGAAAGCATGCATGCTTTTATGATTTTCCTCAAAAAATATTCATAATTGTATTATAGTGATTTTATGATGAGATGTTACAGATAGATTGTTGTGGTTGTTATTTAATTGATGAAATCAGAGAGTCATGCTCTTCAGGGACCTAATAGTTTCTATTTTTTAGTGTAGAGTTTTACGACCTCCTTGAAGTAATTGCTTGAAAAACTTATTTTCTGCATACAATTGGTTGGTAATATGGCCCTGGAAAATGAACTTTTTCTAGGAGGAGGAGGTGGGGTCTCTTTATTATGTAACACACATTCATGTAGTTCACATCTTATTGTTATAAATCCTTGGTGGAGAAAACAGAGAGGGCTATGCTAATTACATGCAGCATGCCACTTTTTATTTTATTTTTGTTATATTAGTAACATAATAGCTTCAGGTTACATTACATATTTGTGACATTATCTTTTTGTTTGCTCCTAACCTCCAGGTGGTGGGCTCCTTCTAAGTTCGATCCTGTTGAGTCACCAATGCTCTTTTTTGAGAATGACATGCCTGTGCTTCCTTCAGTGCCTCCAGAACTTGGTCTGGATATGACATTAAAGCATATGGTATGGCAATAATTTCCTTACATCTTCGTGATTAAAAAAAAAGACAACCTAATAAAAACATAAGGCAGTAGGCTCATTTTTAGTAACTTAATCATGAATTTTTAGTTACCAATTGCACCTCCTACATGTTTCTGTTCTCATGGTTATTGCAACTAGAAATTAATCATATTATTACCCTAGTTCATTTTTTTCCCCTTAATTGTTTCCTTGATTAATTTGTCAACTTATATGCTGAAACAGATTTCATATGTTGACAAAAAGATGAAAACTGGTGGGATCAAATTCTTCCGTACACAATCACCAAGGCATTTTGAAGGAGGTGACTGGAACGAGGGTGGTTCATGTAGGCGTGTTAAGCCACTGTCAGATTATCAGGTATTTTGTATTACTTTTCTTCCAAGGAGCTCCATGTTGTTGGTTTTATTTGCACATCTAAAAGCATTCTTTGGAATATATTATATAACCATGGAAATGTTTTGTTGTTCCTGTTTACTGTTGTTTCCTTCCCTCCCTGCATCACTACATAAAGATGTATATTTGGCATTGAAATAGCTAATGCAGAAATTGTTTCTAGTAAACAGTTTGTGAAAAGAACATATTAAGTAGAGGTCTTTCAAAGAATTTAAGGTGTTATCATCTCTTCATAGGAAAAATTGCTTATAAGTAATGTAACATTCATATATGTTTTTAATTTAATCTTGCAAAGACCCTTGTGGCCACAACATGGCAATGATAAAATATTCACTAAATACTTAAGAAAGAATTTTGATGGGAATGGAGTGCCTACACTTCGAAAACACCTGTATTAATGTTGTGAATTCCTTCTCCAATCAGGTTGAAGAGCTTTTCTCTTTGGAGAACAATGGAACAAACTCAGAGGTGCGTTTGGTGAACCAACATCTATACAAAGCCCTCCAAGGATCAAGTTTTCGTATATTGGACATCACACATATGAGCGAGTTCAGAGCAGATGCCCATCCTTCAATCACTGGGGGAAAGAAGCATGAGGATTGCATGCACTGGTGTTTGCCAGGATTGACAGATACATGGAATGATTTGCTGCTATCACATCTAGAGAACTTGTAGATTAACTGGATACATGACATCATTCTTTATTGATTCTTTGGCCACCCTGTTGGCATCAATGAGAGGATCTTGATTGTTCATTTATAGTGATTAAACAAAACAGCGTTCAAGCTTACGAGTAAGTTTAATCGCTGGCCTGAATCGTGTTAGAAGATCTCCAATTTATACTGCTAGCTATTTTGTCCTGGTTTAGTTTTAAGATTGACTGTATTGCTAACGTCAGTTATGTACATACCACTGCTTTTTCTTAGCAAGAGGCTTAATCAGCCAAAACAGAATGTATCTGCTAAATATTTGTTAGAGTCGAGTCATATTATTTAGATTTGAATTTGAGGTTGATCTTTCATGAGATTTCTTGATAGATCTCCAAATGTGTATGAACTTGTTCCTTCGTTTTATGTACCTCCCATTCATTGTCCATGGCTTCACATTCAAGGATATCTATCTGGTGCTATTGAACCTTGTTACTGCAGTTTAATTTTGTGTCAATATTGATTCGCTGATGAAGATTCAGCTTAACTTGCATCAGCATGTTATTCACATTGGCTACAGGTTTAAGTAAAGTCATGCTGTTTATGCAAGTAGACATAGTCAGGTCTATGGTAACTTTGTCATTGGTGCTTATATGCTTATGTAGCTAAATGCCAAGTTACTAGAAGCGAAGTATATAGTGCTAGTATGATTGCAAGGTTCTTGACCTTGACTTAGTATAAAATTATCGAGGAAGTACCATTTTAAACAAAGACCAATCCTACCCAGCGGGTGATCCGGACGGTTGGGAGGTTCTAATATGACTCCTAAGATTTTGGTTAATCCTAATTGCTTGTATGAGGTGGGAGGTTCTAATATGACTCCTAAGATTTTGGTTAATCCTAATTGCTTGTATGAGGTGAGATTCTGATAACTTTTAGATCATAATGAAGCTCCTACTAGTCATGTATCACAATTAAATTAAAGACCTAGCCATGTAACCATGGTTAAAAATCAGTATATGTTTGTTTGCGTTTCGTTGCAACTGCAAGCAAGATATTCTAGTAAAAACAAAGATTTTGTTCTCCTTTAATTGGAAAATAAAATGTCTCACTT
Source organism: Asparagus setaceus (assembly GCA_012295165.1). Classification (NCBI taxonomy): domain Eukaryota; kingdom Viridiplantae; phylum Streptophyta; class Magnoliopsida; order Asparagales; family Asparagaceae; genus Asparagus; species Asparagus setaceus. Next base: position 8,094,202 of record CM022706.1, read on the forward strand.
GATTTGACAAATATGATGAGGAAAATTTAATTTCTTATTATAGCATAATCATTGGATAGAAGGTCCTACCAAATGATAAGGAAGATTTCTCTTATTTGCACTTAAAACATATATACTAACCCCAATGTGCAAACATGTTCTTAGGTGTTCTCCGACACTTCATGGACCCCATGAAGCTTTGAAATCGCTTGACTAATTAAATTAACCAAACAAAAGTCAAGACCCTTTCACAATTCGTGCGTGCAAGTAAACATACACATAGACATGTCTATAAAAGGCTCTAACGCTCTCTTTGCAGACATCAATTGCACTCTAAACCTCTAAATCTCCTGCTTGGTTCTTGTGGAGATGGCCCTCTCTCTTCCTTTACAACTCCTAATGCTCCTTCTTTCACAATTCATAATGGCAATGGGAGGAGTAGTCCCTTATCACAAGTATCAAAAACCCATTACCATATCAGACACCGATGAAGATCTAACCTTCAACCATTATGTGAGAACTTGCCCCAACTTCGAAGCTATTGTTCACAACAAGGTCAAGGACTGGATATCCAAGGACTACACTCTTGCAGCTAGCCTTATCAGGCTACACTTCCATGATTGTGCCATTAGAGTACACCTCTTTCTATCTATCTTCTATCTTTATGTTATCTGGATTCAATATAGATTTTACTTAAATTTGTGATTTTTTTTTTCCAGGGATGTGATGCTTCGGTCTTATTAAACCATAAGGGAAGCGAGAGGTGGGCAAAGGCGAGCGGGACACTGAGAGGGTTTCAAGTGATAGATGATATCAAAGCAGAGTTAGAGAAGAAATGCCCAAAAACAGTCTCATGTGCTGATATACTCACAGCAGTGGCAAGAGATGCTACTATGAAGGTTACATCCCAAATTCCCTAAGTTTCTGTATTTATGTCATTTTATTCACATAGTTATGCTATATATAACTGATATTAGATTGGAGGTCCATTTTGGGAGAATGCATATGGGAGAAAAGATGGACTAGTGTCACTAGCAAAAGAAGCAGACCTTGTGCCTATGGGCCATGAGAATGTCACCCATCTCATTGAGTTCTTCCAGTCTAGAGGCTTAAGTGTACTTGATTTAGTTGTCCTCTCAGGTAAATACATCATAATCACAGACTATCATGATTTCTAAACAAAATCTCCTTGTTTATGATGTCTCGTATAACCTCAGGAGCTCACACTATTGGAAGAAGCCAATGCGGTGTAATCCAAGACAGGCTATACAACTTCAAGGGAACTGGCAAGCCAGACCCCAGCATTGACAGCAAGTATCTCAACTTCCTGAAGAGAAAGTGCAGGAGGGCATCAGAGTATGTTGAGTTCGATCCGACGACACCAACCAAGTTTGATTCTATGTACTACACTAACTTACAGAAGAAGATGGGCTTGCTGTCTACTGATCAGTTGCTATACTCTGACTCGAGGACTAAACCGATTGTATCAGCATTAGCTTGGCAGCCTATGCTCTTTTACCAACAGTTTGCAGTGTCAATGGTGAACCTAGCGAATGCTCAGGTGCTGACTGGTGATGATGAAGGGGAGATAAGGACCAACTGCAACTTTGTTAATCATTGATGTACTTGAGTTTTGATTTTGTTGCTCTTATAGTAAATTGGAGATGGTCATGTGTGTCGTTTATATTACTCGATGTTTTATTGATGATTTGAATGAGGAAATGAATCTATTCAAACTGTTTCTTTTTGCTTTTTTTAATTAAGGATTTCATTTAGATAATTTATGGTGTCGGGGCTTCAGTTACAGTTGAAGATTACTCTAACAAGGGGTCCTTTTGCAAATAGAATATAAAATTGGCAAAATGGAAGGTAATAAGTGAATATTAATACAAAGCTAGGCGCAATACTAATAAAATCAACATCAGTATGGAATTATTATCTGAAAAATCTGGTAGAATTTTATTAATTTTATCAGATTAGGTTTATATTCTAGTGACTTAAAGGTTTCCCCCAGTATCCTTCTACATGGTCCCTAGGGATCTTGGACAGTAATGTCACTTCAGCATATTTTCATGGCTAATTCAATTTGATAGTGGTATTAGGATTTCAGCATCAAACTTATCTTTCATGGTAGCTAAGTTGGATACAAATAAGATCAATTCAATTCATAATATCAGCTATTGGGATTCGTTGAAGTTCTTTTCTGAGGTAATAAATCCGTCGAAAAATTCACTTAAGATTAAGTCACCAGCTCCAAACTATGATGTGCACTTCAATATGTACAAGGTCTTAAGCTTACTTGGTTGGGGATGAAAGATGAAGAAAAGAGGAATCAGGTGTATATAGTCATCCTCACTAACATAAGAAACTAGCCTAAGCACCATCTAATCAAACCAGAAACCTTTTCATATGTAAACAATTCGTATATATCCATCATCCAACTTTTCCATGTACCAAGTATAGTTGACATAAAGCTTTAGCAAATACAATTGTTTCGCGAGGAATAGCAGATCTAAAGTATACTCTATTTAGATCTTGACAATAGCAAAGCAACTACAGGCAGTAGTGTTCATGCTTTACTCTTGAGATCACTACTAAAAACATGAAGATAGCACTAGTCACATATTCTTTGAGTGAAAGAAAAGTACCTCAACAGCCTCATAAATGAAGAATGGAGAAATGAAAGAATGTAAATCTATAGTGCATTTCCTCGAGAAAATTATCTCGGTGTATCACTGATGTTAATGATCACTGCAGAAGAGAAACTCTTCTCTCCGCGGACAGCAACTAAAAAGATTACAAGTAAAACACAAGTGCTAATGTCTCAACAAGGTTACACAAACCTTGTTTGGTCAACAAGTGCTATAACCTGAATCCAACCGTGGTAAGAACTCTGTAGTTAGTGAGTGCCAAGCTCTATGAAGCTAGAGTTGAGGCTTCTTGATACTCTTCTCCTTTCTAGTGTTAGGGGAAAACAAGCTGGTCCCGTATCAGAATCAAGTCATCAAGTATTAGGATATGCCCGAACAACATCAACTATAGATGAGTGACAAATTGGACATGCACCGCTGTTCGACTTCAACACATTGGCACAATTAAAACAAGTGCACATATGCCCACACCTATAAACAACCACAAACATCCCATTAGAAAGAAATTTCTTAATACACCAATGAATTAAAAAGGTAGGAAAGGTAAAAAGTCTAAGTCTAATATATGTAGATTGAAACTACCAAAAAATATATAGAAGGATATAGCACATGAATATTGTACCTGTAAATTAAAGAATCAACCTGCATTTCATGGCAAATACAACAGCTGCCTATCCAACTTGGTGTTCTCTCAGAACTATCTGATGTTTTTGCAACCAAAACTGGCAACACAACGCAATGATACGTTAGATGATTGGTTTCAGCTGTATGGAATTCGGAATAATTATAAAAAAAAAAAGATACTTCAATAGATAAAACATAGTGTACATTTTATATTTTGCATATGCAAATGGAGTTTTGAAAATTCTTACAGACTTCTGATATTCGGTGTTTCGTAAAAGAAATAATAAGTTTCAATCAGAAATTTTGATCAACTGCCAGATAAATATAGTAACACTGAACCTTGTTATGGCATATAAATCATCAAACATCCTTAAATTGCTCACCTGATTGACGAATTGCAGAAGAAACCTCATCCTTGATACAATCCTGTAATTTTGTCTGCCACTCCATGCAGCTTGCTAGCAACTTCTTTAGGTCACTAATTTCTTGATGCATTTGTGAGATTTCATTCTTCAAATCATGCACACTTTCTGACTCCTATCACATTGACAAATTTGTTGGCATGCAAGAAACTAACATTTAGCATTTTTTTAAAAAAAATTGGTAAGATAAAGACAACTTACTTGCAATGTATGAGTGTATGAGTTATGTTGCCAACTGTCTGGGTAGTGCCCAGTTTGGTACGATGAAGGTACCAAAGAAGCATCTGATGCAGCTTGATCGGCATTGTTGAACTCATAATTACTTCTCCAGGTAGATTGATCCACGTACTCTTCAGAGAAGTTCTCATCAGCATATTGTGGTCCTTGTCTTTGTAAAAGTGTCAAGATCATTCTGTTCATCTTATCGCAAAAGTCACTGGAAAGTGTAGTTGTAACCCTCCTCCTACAAATGAGAGAAAAAGGCTTTTAAAAGATTGTACTAGCTTAAACCCACAACATAGACCATCCTGAGTCCCTGACCTAGTAACATGCACTTAACACGATAATTTGAAGCATAAATTTATAAAGGGTGAATTTCACAAAACCTCATTAAACTTTGGGGCATTTCCCATGACACCCCAGCGTGCCCCGAACTTTATTTTCTCACTAAACCACCAAAACTTTCCCAACAAGACCCACCAAAATTTTTAACTTTCCGACAAAACACCCCAAAACTCCAAAGAGCCTCCAATAACCCACCCCTCCCCAACCCAAAAAAGTTAAATTTTCCCACAAACGACCCAAAGCAAGGACAAGAGGGGGGGAAATGAGGCCCAGAGAAAACAAGAAAAGAATAGAAATGGACAGATAACAAGGTCCTCCAAATGCAAGTGACACTTTTTAGGGGGCTTTGTGGGAAAATTTAATAAGTTTTGGAGGGTTATTTGAGACACTTTGGAATTTTGGAGGTTTAGTGGGAAAATTTTTGGGGGTTAGCAGCTAAAACATAGTCGGTGGTGGCGGGGTGTGTGCGTGTGGGTGGGCGGGGTGGGGATTTTTTTTTGGGGGGGGGGGGGGGGTGGTGCAAGCAAGTTTGTTTTTACTTATTTATTTAAATTTACCCATTGATAAAGAATGCAAATAAACTGCTACAAAGTCACAATCAATTTGTGAAACAATTTCTCTCTGAGTAAATACAGCAAGCACAAGCATACGAATAACTGTTAAAGAGTATAGAAAATTTTAATACCTCCCTAGAAGTTCACGGATTTCCTTGTTGTCAGGAACGGTCTCAGGGTGATCATGATATTCTGGGTCATTGATCTCCCAGCCTCTCCATAATGAAGAAGAGTTACCCATCCATATATGACCAGTACTTACAATATCTCGCTGACTGAAAGATTCTAGTTCCTCAGTTACAACCTCACGTTCACTTTGCCAATCGTGCACATTTGGAGATTCAATAGGTCTTTGCCAATCAAGATTACTCACCCAAGCCTCAGGGAACCGGCTTCCAATACCTAAATCTTCACTTATGAAATGTACCAGACCGATTTCAGGACTCTGGGATCCTTCAAGTTGGTATTCACTTCTAGAATATAATGACTCAAGTTCGGGAGTCTGGCTTCTCTCGTTTAGGTCTTTACTTGTAGAATCAATTGAAGCAAAGTCATGACACCGAGATTCAGTTAGTTCCTCGGTTCTAGAGAGCACTTTACTGAGTTCAGCAGTCTGGCTTCCAGAATGTAGCTCTTCTATTCTAGACTGTGGTGAGGTGGATTCAGGAGGTAGACTTTCTGGATCTCCAATGGAAATTACTTCTTGGGTTTGACTTATGTCAACACTGAATTGATCAGCAGAAAGAGTAGAACATGAATCCTGAGAATCGATAGGATATTCAACATCAACTGTTCCAGATCTCTTTACGGCTGGGACTGTGTGATCATTCTGGCTTCGGTTATCAAATCTCTCCCTGAAGTTCATAAATCATTATCAAGTTAAGTTATATTATACATATCCCTCAAAATAATAATCGTCGTCATATAATATAGTGCTTGGCCTTTAGTAGTAGACATTTTAAGTCAAAAAAGTAACAAATGCTTATATGAAGATGCAAATACATATCCTGCTATAAGTAGATGAGTTAATTTGTTAGCCTGTGCATTCCATTTATCTATGAGGAGAGAGCTCGATTTCAAGAAATTTATTCTAATTAGAAAGTAAGAGTGAAACAATTTTAGAGTGCTCGTTTATAGTGGAATCAAGTAAAAAGACCCAAGTTAATGTTCAAGGGAGCTACCAGTAAGTTCAGATGAATTTCATCCACCTTATTCATTCATTCATTCAGGGAAAATAAAAGGCTTCAATCAAATGAAAGAAATAAATTTATTTCATTCCATGACAGATAGGCAAAAGCAAGAAAAGAAAGCCTAAAATCTCAGGTTATCTTAAACTAGGCATTTCCTGTAAATGAATGATTTTAATTTAAAATTGCTAAAACCAGACAGTTTGCAAAAAAATACCTCAGAAACAAGATAGTAGCTCCATTTTTTGACTGTTCTGGTGCCTTCTTTTTTGAAACTTGTCGCGTGTGATTCTGGAATGATAAATCTTTTCTTAGGAACCTGAGCTTGAGCATTGACTGAATTCAAGAAAATACAAAAAATCAGCTTCTGCAGTATCTTTATGCTTGTGATAGAAGGAGAGAGAGAGACAGTGAAGAGCAAGAACATAAAACACAAAAGAGAAATATAAACCAATCTCCCAATCAGAAAATTACTAGCATATTTCTACTTAAAAACTTTTGGCCTAGCACACCAGAACATGCAACTCTCTAGATGGATAACAACAAGTAATCAATGCAGGGATCGAAGTACTGTAGGAATTTTTTTGCTTCAAGGCCATAAGGAGAAGATATAAAGAATAAAGGAAGATATATCAATATGGAAACTTTCTGAGTCATTCAAGTCAAGCAAAGATAAACATCTGATATTAGTTTAGGAACCTCTACATTAACAACAAAGAATCAAAACTAGCAAGATTTAAATATATAAAAGTGACGCTAGATTCTCTAATATTGATCAAATCTTTAGCTAACTAGAACATCTAGTGATAAGTTAACTCCAATAATCTAAAACAGTACTTTAGTTATACCTTTGGCAGGGACAGGACCAATAAATTGGAGGTTTCCATAATAGAGTAATTTAACATCGAAATGAAGGCATCTGAAGAAATTTCCATAATACAAGTTTGACATTATTAGTTTTAAATAAATTCCCTCGGACAATCAGTCACCAAGATATTCACAAAGCGTGTTCAAAATATTAGTTTGCTAAGAATGCATAGAAAGAAAACCAACCTGAATTTTCTTGAATTCTTCAAATCCTAACGAGCTAACCAATACCTCACATTACTTCATTCTAATTCTAGAAAATATTTATTAAAGCTTCTACCTTACAACCTACTTCTCATTTTTCTTGAATTCTTCAGATTATAATCAGCTAAAAGATACCTTCTCCATCTTATCATTCTAATTCTAGGAAATGTATATCTTGATCATATTCAATTTTCAAATATAAAGCAACACACAATTTACCCTAATAACATGGAATTTAAGTTACAAACTATGCATCAAAATAACATGAAAATTTACCAAATCAATCAAGAAAATCAACAACATTTCACCTGAATTCTTCCTCGATGCGAGAACTTTGAAACCCTCTTCATCTCCTTAATCTCACCAATCTCCTTCTTCCTCTCTTTCATCACCCTCTCAACCAAATCCTCCATCTCTCTCCTGCACCTAACCCTAATCATTCCCCCTTTCTCCGAAAAACTCCTCCACATCCTCCTCTCATCCCCGACCCTCGTCGTCACCGCGGGGGCCCCACTCTCAGCCTCCATCTCCCTCCACATCTGAATCAACGACGAAGCCCTAACATTGGACTTCACCTCCACATTGCCGACCGACGACGACTCCGACGTGGACGACGGCGAAGTTTCTCGAAGGAACGTCGCGGCTCGGGCCGAGACGGGCTGCGTCGTCGTGGAGAGCGCCGAGAGCTCGGCATCGTGGGCCCGGCGCTCGATCGTGTGGATCATTTGGCGGGCCTGGAGGGAGGCCCATCGGTCGAGGATCTTGCGGGAGGCAGGGGTGTTATTGTCATTTTGGTCGTGTTTTTCGCGGGTGAGGACTTTGCTGAGGGTCTTGGAGGTGGGGCCGGGGAAGGGGGAGAGTAAAGGGCCGGCTGAGGCCATGGCGGTGGTGATGGAGAATGGAATTGTGAGATTTTGGTTTTGATTTTTTTTTTCCTTTGGGGGGTGATAAAAAGTGAGGAGGTTGTTGAGGGGGTTTGCTAAAATTGTGAGAGGAGAGGATGGGTTTTAGGAGGAGATAGTAACGATAATGGGTTAAGGCGAGGGCTATATTTAGGGAGAGAGAGGAGGAGGAAGAATGAGCTGGGCATTAATTCCCGCGCCGAGGGACTTTGGTTGTGGTTAAATATTTGTAAAATTTGGTATTTATTTGTTAGACAAAGGGGGTGGGGTTGTTGCATTGAAGTCCTGGTGAATATGAAGTTTTGCATGTGTTCGTAATGAACTGATTATTCAACAAAACAAGCTCTCAACGAAGTTTTAGAGATGTTAATAGTTTAGAACTGTTGGTTAGAGCTGGTATTTTTCTAAAATTTCAATTTTTTTCCCGATGTAATTAGTATGTGGTTAAGATTTGTATTTGAATTTAAATTGCTATTGACTTAGGATTGAGATTTTTAATTTATAGTGTTATTATTTTTGTAGGTCTGTGATTAGGATTATGACTGCAAATTCAAATTTTCAATCTTGTTAGATGTATTCTAAAGGGTAGAATTCAAAAAATAAGTTTCAAATTTAGATATTATGAAATTACTTTTAGAATTTTTCTATCTCCCTTGTTATATACAAGATAAACTGTAGAGTGATGTATGCATGGTAAATTTTGAAAGAGGGTATCATATGTGTATACGTATATGTACATGAATGTATATAACAATTTGAAGGTTGATTAATATTTTCAAAAATTCTTGTGAAATCGAGTAATTCTAGTAAAAATTATAAGCGAAAGTGGAAATTATGAAAATGGATTAAATCTCTCACACGGAACAAATGATGTGATAGAAGGTTATGTTCTTCGGTTCTATACTCTATGTTTGTCAACATCTTTTTTTTTTTTAAAGGAATTATGTTTTTCACCTTGGAGGTGTATATTTACAAAGCCTTCAAGCTCTAGAATGGCAAGGCGGTGATGAATCAAAACAAGAAAGTTATGAGGGTCATTCTACTAAAACAAATGCCAAAGATTTGGAAATGGCCGTTTATGTGGGACCCCATAGAGAAATCTGGAAGAGTTGGATTATAGCCGTTCGAGGACCGGAGTTAGTGGTGGCTGGTTCAAGACTTTTTTGAGGTAGAAAGCAAATTTAAACAATTTCTGGATAAATAAAAGAAAAGGAAAAGGAAAGCTCTGAGAACATGCGGCGTTAACAAGGCGGAAATTTATTTAATTTTGTTTTTCCTTTTCCGTTTGTTTCTTTGTATTCAAAAAATCAACAATAACCATCAAATTAATTTATTTCAGCTGGTTGTATGAGGAGTGAGGACAAGTGTTAGATATTTAGGGAGCATTCGACATTTGATTTGGGCCCACAACTCTAACTTGGGCCACAGATAACTCACGGTGGTCATGCTTGAAGCGTGACTATTAGAAGAGCCCAGCCCAAGTTGGCATCTTCATGCCATCACCTGACATTTTGCAATTGTTTGCAGTGAGCCAATCTACCTACATGATTTGAAATTTGAGATTTGAGTTCTCTTGAGCTCAAATTTTGGGACACCATCTGCATAGCTTCATTATTTTGGGCATGGATCCTTGAAGGCGAGGTCCATTATTTTAGATTCGGAAGTTTGTACTTGGTTGCGTTCATACATTGATTTAATGGCTGTGTATACATTCACAAAGAATGTACATGGTTTTTAGAAAAAGCATGTTCTCGTTAGATATCTATGGTGCTATGGATGGTTTAGGAATAGAAAGTCGATCTTACTTTGAGTTATGCAGCTTAAGTATCTCCTCTCTTGAAAATAGATGTGAATCGCATCAAACAACACATTAGCGTTAGCGTGCCTTGTATCCCATATGAATTAGGGGTGAGCAAACGATCGGTTTGGTCGGGTTTGACTAGTTTTTCCAAAATTGAATCGAGCCGAACTAGATTAAAAAACTAAACTGAACCGATCGATCCAAATCAGTTCAGCGCGGTTCAATTCAGTTTCTTAGGTTTGAGTCTAGACATGTCAAATTAGATAGTTTAATCTAAAACTCAATTCTCTTGCTCCCTCAAACCTCTCACTCATCTCGTATCCTAAGTTAAAGTGCAAACTCGTTAAATCAACGACTTTTACTAACTGAAATTGAATTCTTTTTTTATCAATAAAGATGCATAAAAATATTAGTTAAACATTACTTTGCACCTAGAAAAATGATGAGTTTTTTTAGTGTGGTTGGTTCAGCCATTTCGGTTTTAAATATTCTAAAACCGAACCGAACCGAAATTTTTAAGAAAACGAACCGAACAATCAAACTGTGGGTGGTTCGATCGGTTTAATCGGTTTGCACAAATCTATGCCAACCCCTAATATGAATGGCTTGACGAGCACGTTGAACCTACACCTTTTTCCCCCCTTCCTGTGAAACTCCCAATGGGAGCTTTGTTATACCAAAAGTATGAAAAAGGAGGGGAAAAAAACCAAATCCCTTTCGTTTGGTTTTTACTTTTCTCCATTGGGTAGACTACAAAGCAGTAGCAGATACATTGCTGTCTAGTTGTTCCGCCGGAGTTTTATGATGTTTCCTTCACAAGATGATAGGAAAGGATACTTTTGGGGGACTCAAAATTTTTTTATGTAAGTTTCTGTATGTCTAAATGTACTAAAATTCTTTGAATATGTAATGCAAATAACAAGTGCTTACATTATTAATAATTGTAGACATGCACAACACATAATATGATGGGAAGGATACACAAATTTATAAAGAGGATGTTAGTTGATGGGAACCTTTTCACGAGGAGCGGGATCATTGAGAATAATTTTTAAAGCTGGATATGTTGGTAAAACGATGGAAGATTTTTGTGATAATCAAAAGGTAGATAAATTATGTATTTTGATGATATGACTGCTATTTGTATATTCTTAAACTCACTATTATTACTTTATTATCATTTTTATAATGTTAATTAATCTTGAATTGACTTTACAATATGGTATAAGTCTATATATCTCTCTCACTCATCCCTTGTTCAAGTCAATTTTTAATAATTTACGAATTGTTGACCTTTTTACTTTGAAATAACTATACAATTCTAATATTCGATTAAAAAAAGGTAATAGATACTAAGTAGAGTAGGAGGAGAGACAATCTGATTTGATGAGATTGCAGGTATAATGATAGTGATGGCAATAAGTGAAAGATAGGATGGAGAAAAGGAAACACAAGGGCAGTCCATTCGAGCTTTGGCCCAGACTCGGCTCGGTGTCCGGGCTAGACTCAGCCTGGCCAAAACCCGGCCAAGGCCTCGAAATAGCTCGAAATACTGGGCCCGACCGGGTTTTGGGCCCGAGGCTAGGTGGTGACGTAGGAGCCAGATCCAAGCCCTGCTTGGCCCAGGTTCTAGAGGTCCGAATAGAGAACCTAGGGTCCTGGTCCGGACAAAGGACCCGGGGTCTCGGTCTGGACCCGGACCCTGTTAGGGAGCCCCCAATGGCCCCCCCAACCAGCCGTTTGGGCCGTGCTGAGCGCTGAGCAAAAGCTTGACCCGGCCTTGCCCAGTCCAATGGCTAGAATTCTAGTTGTTAGGACCGGGAGGCCCGAACCCAGCCCTATCAAACAGCTAATACGACTATATTTTGATAAAATGACCAAAATACCCTCAAACGGTCAAAAAGGCCAAAGTTTGAGGGTATTTTGGTCATTTGACTAAGGGAGGCCTCTATAAATAGAGGGGGGGTTTTATTTATTTTTCTCATCCAAAACTCATCTTTTTCTCTCTAATACTCTCTCTTATTCTCTCTAATACAGTAGTACTCTCTCTTAATCTCTCTTATACTTTCCAATACTCTCAAATACTCTCTAAATCTCTAGTTCCAATAGATTATGAATGCCCAAATCATCTACAACTCCCAAATTGAGTCCTACAGCTACTCCTCCTACCGATGTTGAACCCGAATCCGGTGATCAACACCTAGAGCTCCTTAGAGGCTGAGATCGAAAGTGTGAGCCTTCTTCGAGAAGATAGAAGTTACCGATGATCAACACGACAGACTTCTCACCCAAAGGCGAAATGTACGATATCCGGCCATGTCTTTGAAGCTCATCATAAGAGTGGGACTAACCGCTGCAAATGACATTTGGAAAAACACAACAGAGGGCAAGGAACGTCTCTCAAGCAAACATCCGTCAATCTCTACTCTCTCAATCATCTTTCTCTAGTAGCCTCGGTTCATGGAACTATGACACAGTTAGAGCCAAGAAATGCATCATCATGTTTACTGTTCTCAAAAACTTTCTTTTAAATAGGTAGAAGTTGATGAATTTGAGGATATAATTAAAGATGCTTTTTATCCTGCTTTTCAAAAAAATTCTCGCCAAAGTTGTCAACGTGATATTTTAAAATATTATCACGAGGAAAAATAAAAATAAATTCTTATTTTCAAAGCTTAAACTGTAAATTTTCTTTAACATCTGATATTTAGACATCTAAAGCACAAATTGATTATTTATGTATCACAAAGACATTGGATAGATGACATTTCAAAAATATTTAAAAGAGTTATTTTTTATTTCATTTGAAGATTCATACACTGGTGTGAATGTTGCAAATTTAATAATGGAATAGCTTTCAAAATTAGAAATTTCTAAAAAATATTTTTCCTTTTGCTAGATAATGCAAGCAATAATAATGTAGCGATAAATCATATCAAATCACATTTGCTATTGCCATGCCAGGTGGTATTTTTCATATTAGATGCATGTGTCATATTTTGAATTTAATTGTGCAAAGTGCATTTGACAAAATTAAACCAATGATAGAAAAAGTTAGGGTTATAACTTATGCTCATAATGCTTCTAAATAAAGGCTTAAGAGATAGAAACAATTGTGGAAAAGAAACAATTGTGGAAAATAAAAAGTTTAAAAGCTAAGTTAATTCTAAAAGATGTTGACTATGCAATGTTAATTCTAAAAGCTAATAAGTTAATTCTAAAAGCTAAGTTAATTCTAAAAGATGGAATTCCACCTATGCAATGTTAAATGTAGCAATAGAGTATAAAAAGTTATAAATGATTTTATTGCTTTCTATGCTTCTACTTTTAGCTCTGCATCTAGTTACAGTAATATATGTGAAATAACCGATAATGAATGGACAATTATAAGTTGTGTAAAAGAGATGCTACAAGTTTTTATGATGCTACTATATTATTATCCGGTTGTTATTATCCAACTATTATTCATGTTGCTTTACAAGTTTTCAATGTTTAAACCTTTTTAATACTTATCATGTATGATTATTTTTCAAACATGATTTTTAAATGAAAGGCAAATTTAATAAGTATTTTAGACCCATTCTTATTATTTTTGTTTGGGGTTCTTATTAATCTATGCTTGAAGGATCTTGGTCTCCAAAGTTTGTTGAATTCATTATATGATAACATGGTAATGAAAAGTGATAGCGGTCGGACTATTACTGCTCTTACTCGTCATAACACTATTAGATATTATTATTAAAAAATATTTGAAGAGTATGCAGCTAGACATGGTGTAACATCTCAAACTACAGCTTCTACGAGCTCTAGACGGAGCAAAGGTAAGGGTTTTGACAGGCAATTGATGATCGAGAGGCTAACTAGTATGGGTAGTAGTCATGGATCAGGATCATCAACAAGGAAAGTTTCTGAAATTGAATAATATTTAGCTGCACCTTTAGTTAAACCTCAATATAATGAGGAGTTCGATATTTTACAATGGTGGAAAGTATGTAGAACGGTTTCAGATCCTGTGTTTCTATCATAGCTCGTGATTTACCAACAGTGCATGTTTTTATCGTAGCTTCGGAATCCGCCTTTAGCATAGCAGGATGGTTAATCGACAATCACAGAATATCGCTGGACCCGTCTATCGTACAGGCAGTAATGTGCTTACAAGTTTGATGGAGTACGAGAAGAGAGCTCAAGGCATCGACTGTATAGCTAGTATTAAAAATAGACTTAATGAGTTGATAATAAGATATAAATAGTAGAAAGTTATTTGTAATTTTTAATTTTTATCTTTTTAAACTGTAAATATGTAATAAATTATTTTGGAAAGAGTTGCAAATGATAGTGATATAGGCGGGTAGGTGTCAATATAGTTGGAATATACTCATCTATTATGATGTGATAATTTCCAAAAAATGCTATAATTCTTAGTGATTAATAATAAAGAATTTATTTTTGATCATTTTAATTTCTATAAAATTTGCAAGTTGTATAATTATAAGTGATTAATAAGATTGAACTTTTTGCCAAAATTCGACATCTTTTTAATTACTTCTGAAGTTGCATATTTTACTTTATTTTATTTGCAAAAAATCTAATTTCTTTTCCTTTATTGTCAAAAAATAACAAGTAAAAAAAAATAATAATAACCGAGCTAGCCCGGTGCCCGGCCTACACCTACCCAGACTCGGGCCCGTAAGGGCTTGGGTCGGGCAGGGCGTTTTGCTTGGCCCAGACCTGGAATTCCTAGCCGGCCCTATCAGACATCCCTAGGAAGCACATATGAAGAGGGGGAACAATGATGATAAGATATGAAGTTCTAGTTTTCTCTTCTACTTAGTTCTAGACTAAAACTTGAAATAATTTAAGGAACCAGATCTCCCTCATGTACGTAGATAGATCTCTCTCTCATGTATATAGATCGATAGGGTAAAAACGAGATAATTTTTTGTAGTTAGTCTGGTTCTATTTTTGACACAGTTATATCATAATTATCTGACACCATCAATTTTATTCTAGTTCTGAACCAAATTGATTAGCATCATAATATTTCTAGATTATGTTAAAATTGACTGGCATCATAAAATCTCATCCCACAATTATCCCAACCATAGTTTGGAGATGTGAATTAGAATGCACCTTAGCCCACCAGATAGGACAAACAAGTAAATTAACACCAGAAGAAAAAAAGGACAAATTTTCGTTTTAGACCCTTTTATAAATTTATTTCCAAAAATCGATCGCTTTCAAATTTAATCACAAATTTCGACTGGTTTCGGCCGGTTAAGAAATCAGTCGAAATATAATAAATCTTCACGGGATTTGAAATCCCGTGAAGATTAGTGCTAATTACCCGTGGAGTTTCTCACAATCTGAGCGCTAATCAGTTACTAAACTTCACGGGATTTCAAATCTCGTGAAGTTTAGTAACTTTATTTGCCAATTTCGACCTAATTTCAGCCGGCTGGCGGAAACTGGGTCGAAATTGACAAATAAATTTGAAAGGGGTCGTTTTTTACAATTAAATTCCAAAAAGGGTCTAAAACGAAAATTTGTCCAAAAATAAAAGGGAAAAAAACGTGTACACTGAACGACTGAATAATAAACCAACAAATTCACTAGCGCTAATGCTCCACACCCCGTCAATTAAAGTCAAACCATCTGCTCTCAGCAAGTCCTAATCCCTAGATCAAAGCGAGGAAAAAACCCCAATCCGAGGTTTGAGGGACAACCAAACGACAATCCGATCAAGAATCCTCAAATCTCGAAGGAGAGGAAACAACATCAAATGGGGAAGAAAGCTCTATTGATTGGCTGCAACTACCCAGGGACGAAGGCGGAGCTCAAGGGCTGCATCAACGACGTCCACCGCATGCACCGCTGCCTCGTCGACCGCTTCGGATTCGACGAGTCCGACATCACGATCCTCATCGACACCGACGATTCCTACCCTCAGCCGACGGGGGCTAACGTGCGCCGGGCGATCCAGAACCTGATCCGCTCCGCTGAGCCTGGAGACTGTCTCTTCATTCACTACAGTGGGCATGGAACGAGACTGCCGGCCGAGACTGGGGAGGACGATGATACTGGGTACGATGAGTGTATTGTGCCCTGCGATATGAATCTCATCACAGGTACTGATTACAGTATTTATTTGATTTAATTAATTAATTAGTTTGTAATTTGATTGGATCTTTTGAAGGAGTTAGATCTAGATTTTGGTTTAGACTAATTTGACGTGATGTGGAACGGTGAGGTACACTAGAATTGTGTTATTAGTTAGCACCCCATAGTTGTTTAGAAGGATGAAAGCAGAGTTTTGAGGAATTGATTGTGGAAGTTTTAATATAGAATGAGGATATAAGAGGTTAGACTAGAAAAGGGGTTTTTCGAAATTAGTCCCTTAAATCTATTTATATCAAAATTAGTCCTCAAATCACGGAAATTGCTATTAGGTCGCTGATTTTTAACAATTTGAAATTAGCAATAGAAGTAACTAATCGAGGAATTAACCGTAGACAAATTATGAGAATTGGAGGGGCTGATAGTCCACAACAGTAGATTTTACTTGGTAATCCCTCCACTTGCTACTTCTACTTATGATTATAGGGACTAACTTCAAAATAATATAAGAATTGGGGGACGTAATAACAATTTCCACAATTTGAGGGACTAATTTCGAAATAACCTACAAATTGAGGGACCTAATAGTAATGTCCATGATTTGAGGGACTATTTTCAAAACATGGAATATTTAAGGGACTGATATCGAAAACCCCCAATTAGAAAAGTTAACAACAATTTTTAATTTTTGAATCATATACATACAAATACATTCTCATGATTTTGATGCAGATGGTTACCACAATTCCAATATGCCGAAGAGAATAATGCAGTAAACTAGCAGTATGAAGATTATGAGTTTAGAATATTTGTAGAAAAATATTGGAAGTTTTAGTTAAACGATTAATCTTTTGACGATTTTTCTTTTATACAAAAAGGTTTATGCATAATTAACTATTTCGTTCAGTAGGTTTGATAAAAGCCGAGGACTGCTAATGACTCGGAGGAAATCTCCATATTACTAGGGTTATGATCTGAATTAGACTACTGTTTGGATAGTGGGTGTCTAAGCGCTAAGAGGTCTAGCAAACCCCAGTAACACCTTAGCCACTTTGTTTTATAGAGAACTGTGGTCATGCTAGTTGCTCTAATTTTCATGCTTTTACATCCCATGTTACTATGTTAGTGCTTTGTTCCCTGTGTTTTCTCATTTGGACAGTTTCGACATATGATTGTTTATGAAGGGTGTACCTTGTCAATCTAGGTACTGTATTGGTTTATGTTCTTTTTATGTTTAGTAGCTCTTGTCTGATTGATGCTTCTTGAACTTGATGGATGGTGTATGGACATGGAATACATCCATCAAGTGTCCTAAAGTGTTTTAACGCAACAAATGTAAAAAGTAGGATATAAAAACACAATTTGTACACAGACACATGTCTTAGAGTGAATGAAGGCAACTCTGAATGCTGTTGATACTTGATTGCACAACATGTTAGTAGTTTGCAGCAAAAGAGGAAAATTCAACTGTTCATATTTTGATTTTGCCTTGTGGATCCTTCCAGAATTTTGCTTTTTATCCCCCTAATTGTACAATAATCTTTCTTCCAAGATCTATGACATTAGTGTCGGGGTCCATTTCTTTGGCATGGTAAATTTGGAAATGGGAAGTGTCAAGGCACTACTGTTGGTATGAGTAATCAATAATAAGGAAGATATTGTATTATATTAATTATGATTTCATAATATCTGAGGAGTCTCTGTTGTCATGATTATTTTGTGGTCATTTAGCATATAGGAAGTAGAAGTCCCACAAGAACCATGTCTTATTTGAGAGCTTTAGATATCTATTTATCTGCCTTATGGACTGGGAACGCCCTTATATGACCAATTATGCTAGCATCTAGAATGCCAATCCTGACCCCACCGTATAGTTTTACTGAACCCAACCAAGGGTTCTCGGTCTAAGGAAAGTGCTCTTCTGATAATGTCAAGTTCTTGGTAAAAAGGTTTAAATGAAGGTGCTCAATCCATCATCCAGCCTGAGTGTCTCCTCCTCCTAGCCCCTAGGCAAGCATGTAGACTATTTAACACTTCTGCATCTTTTGCACTATTTGACCTATTTCCTCATGCCAAAGTTAGAAGCCTATAGACCACCAATTCGAATATGAGGAGACAGGCGCAATAGGATACTGAGACGTGAACACTGGAAATGCCAAAATGTAGGATGCAAGTGCAGGTTGTTGATTGCCATGAGAGGTTTTGGGTCCCCTAAATTTTTGTGTATGAGTGCACATACATATGCCTGTGTGAGAATTAGTGGCATGGATAGGCATGACAAGATTCTAAAATTAGGAATGTATGAAAGATTATCGACTAGTACTCAGCTCAGACACTTTCATGGACCAGTGTTCTGTAAGTATCAATACTTTCTAGGCATTCATTACACAATTTTTTTAAGCACTTATTAAAAAAAAATTCTCGACTTTAAAATATATTTTGTTATTTCAGACAGTTCGTGAAAAATCTAGGCACTTCTTAAATACAGTTTGTACAGTTATCAATTGCTTACTCGCTTTTCCTTGAAGGAAAAATGGAATTCTTTCCTCCCTTTTGCCTAAACCTATGTTACCTAGGTACTTCAAATCAAAAGCCTTAACGTACCCAACACGTACCCATAACTGTAATTGTACCAAAACTTCTTGGACACTTCTTGAATATGTGCATACGCTTATTCAGGCATATACCCAATTACATGTTTTAATTTAAATCAATCCTCATATACTTCTTGGACGTATATTCTGCACTACACATCTATTTCTTATATATTGATCTTATGTAAATGAAAAAAATAATATTGATCTTATGTAAATTATTAATTTAATACATATAAATATAAGTAACATACATATATATATAGCCGCGTCCCCGTACAAATTTACCGTGTCCCGTACTCGTAAATATGCCGTACCCATGCAACTTAGGCCTAAACACTCCTCTCATTAAAGAGAACTCTCAAATTAAGCCCCTCTAACCAAAGTTATGGTGAGAGTGAGAGTTGAGATTTTATATTTTATATTCTAACATGCCTGCCCCAAAACACCGAAGTTATGGTGAGAGTTGAGAGTTAAAATTTTATATGTTATAATCTAACATGCCCCCGCAGGGTGAAGACCTTTTAATGGGCAGAAACCTGGACTCGCGTAGCGATATCAATTTTTTTTAAAGAAATCTGGGTTGCTCTGATACCATCTTAAGTTTAGTCCCTCTAACTATTGGACCAAAACTCCGGAGTTATGATGAGAGTCGAGGATTATATTTTTATATTAATTCTAACATGCCGGCGGTGTCATTTTATAGAAAATTCGCTTTAAATTTGTGGCCGGTGAGATTTGAACCTGCGTTGCTCTGATACCATCTTAAATTTAGTCTCTCTAACCATCACACCAAAACTTCGGAGTTATGGTGAGGGTCGAGGATTATCGTTTTATATTAATTCTAACATCCCCGCGCAGGTTGAGCGCCCTTTTTGTGGGTTGAAAACCTAGACTCACGTAGCGGTAACAACTTTTTTTTTAAAATCCTTATTAAATTCGCAGCCAGCAAGATTCGAATCTGGGTTGCTCTGATACCATCTCAAATTTAAGTCTCTCTAACCATTACACAAAAACTCAGAAATTATGGTGAGAGTTGAGATTTTATATTTTATATTCTAACAAGAACATTGCTCATACTCATCAACTATTGATATGTGTGTATATTATATACATATAATATTAAATACTATATTTTAATGAAAAAGGGATCGTGATGACTAAGTTGAATAAAGTTACTGCACATTTTTATTTTGAGAAGTTAGATACACCGACCTATTCGTTAGAAAGTTGAAGAGGAAAGACTTGCTGCTTGTGCAAATGTAGAAAATGTTTTGCCAGCTTGTTTTAGCATATATGTAAGTATTATGTGTTGTGATAATATATTTGCTCTCTTTTGAACACAAATATGTCACTACATATGTATGTGTTTATGTGCTTTCATCATCATCAAAATATATGATCTTGTTGCCTCCAAGTAGAGTTTTTTAGTACAGTTTGTTTGAAATATCTTTATTTATTACATTTCGATTGAAATATCTTTCATGCATGAACTTCCCAGTGTTTATGCCTCCAAATATAATTCATATTGGCACTAAATTGGCCTTTCATATTTATCTTCCCATACAAGTCTTCATCTACCTCATATCGTGATTAAAAGAGCCTCCAAGTTTATATAAGGTAATCCGATTGTGTTTCCGTTACACTATAGCTTTTAACATAAAGCACAACATGTCACTATATGCATCAATAAAAAATTTGTCTTAAGAAGTTTCAAGAATGTACTGAAATGTTCTAAACAGTAAAAGTATGTTAACAAATTTAAGACACATTTAAATGGCTGATACATATCTAGGGGTTTCAGGGTGTTGTCGGTTAATGCCTGAGACAGACACGGGTTCAAATAAGAAAATATTTGCTGTCTAGTCTCAAACTGTATATGATAAAGACATGGCTTCATGATAGGAGCATTTGTGTTACCAAACCTGAACCTTTGAATCAATCCAAAACCAGAAATTAGACCTTTTTAATCTGCCTTTCCCCTCTAGCTACTTTTCTCCTCTCCCATTCTCCATGTTACATAGTCCTGTCAAAATGAAAGTTAACTGGTAGTAGTTTTATTTGACAGTACAGTTAGATCCTAGGAACTTAAGTATTGTTGGGAGCATGAATACTATTTCTTATATAACCCCCTCATTGTCTACCCCCATTTTCTTCAAGACAAATTCACTCCATCTGGTACATCTTGTCAGTTAGATAATGTTTGTGTGGGTGCAGATGATGATTTTAGAGCCTTTGTGAATGAAGTCCCACATGGATGTCGACTTACGATTGTCTCAGATTCCTGCCATAGTGGTGGCCTGATTGATAAAGCCAAGGAACAGATTGGAGAAAGCACTAAGGGCAATGGTGATGATGAAGAATCCTCTGGCTCCAAATTTGGTTTCAAATCCTTCTTAAAAAAGCAAGTAGAGAACGCATTCGAGTCACGAGGTATCCACCTCCCCCTTGAAGGCCACCATCATCGCCACCACGGCCCTCAAGTTGAGGATGAAAACTATGATGACAGCTCTGAGAACGATCACATGAAGAACCGCTCTCTCCCTCTCTCCACACTGATAGAAATCTTAAAGCAAAAGACCGGCAAGGAAGATATTGATGTGGGAAAGATAAGGCCTACATTATTTGACATGTTTGGTGATGATGCAAGTCCTAAGATTAAGAAGTTCATGAAAGTCATCCTGAACAAGCTCCAACATGGTGGCAATGGTGAAGGCAGTGGTGGTGGATTTATGAGTATGGTTGGGAGTCTTGCACAAGAATTTCTCCAGCAGAAACTGGAGTCAAATGATGAAGATTATGTGAAACCAGCATTAAACACAAAAGTCGATAGCAAACAAGAAGTTTATGCAGGAGCAAATAAGAAATCTCTTCCAGATAATGGAATACTGATTAGCGGTTGCCAGACTGACCAGACATCAGCTGATGCAAATCCTCCAGGTGGTGGAGCTTATGGGGCACTTAGCAATGCTATCCAGACTATTCTTAAGGAGTCTGATGGTGAAATTAGTAACCAGGCACTTGTCAAGAGAGCTCGGAAGATACTGGCCAAGCAAGGATTCTCTCAGCGTCCTGGACTCTATTGCAGCGATGATCATGTTGATGCTCCATTTGTCCGCTGATAGAAGAATGCTGCGTATATTGTGTTATTATTTCGAAGGGAGTATGATTGGTGTGTGAAGAGAGTATTCAGTTACTTGGTGTGTGAAGAGAGTGTTCAGTTATTTTCTTCGTCATGGTATATTTACAAATAAGACTGATAGAGGTTGTCCCTCTTGAAACTATGTTGTGTATTATTGTCTTGAACCGCTTGTGGCTTTCCCATAATGAATGATTCTCTGGTATGTCTCTTTCTTTTAATTAGCATGTATAAACTATGATGTTATGTAAAGAAAAGCAATCAAGAGAGCCTGTTTGGAGAACAAATTGAGGGATATTATTCATTGTGTACATTTCATTTGGTCTAGCGTGTGGTGGTAAACGCAAGATTTTACATAATTGATGGAGAGATCGCTTTATTTCAATTAGTCAAGTATGTGAATTCTACGCGAATAAGGGTGCAGAAAACGGTACTTCTCCATATAAATCTGAGTTTTGTTTGTTAGCTATTGTTATACATTAAAATTTTAAGTTATGTTTCCTGTTTGGTAACCACATTTTGCCGTGCCAGAAATTACAGGTATTATGCTGACAGAGCCTAACGTATTTCGTGCACGTGAGATGTGGGGAGCCATTGAGAAACATGTTACACTTCACAGAGCCTAACGTATTTCGTGCACGTGAGATGTGGGGAGCCATTGAGAAACATGTTACACTTCGGAATCTTATTATGTAATTATCAGTTTTATTATCCAGGTACGCTTTACTTCTAACCCTATTTTGCTTGTGCTTCAGCTTTTTAGTTGCCGAAGTACTGAATTCTTGCCTTAGCTCCAAGTGATCTTTCTACCTTACTTGCTATTTCATGCTTAAATTATTCTATAGTTTGACAGTCCCAGAAATTTTCAATACAGATGTTGTCATTTGACGGATTCTGCTGTTATCTCATTTATTCTCAATTTCCTGATTCTAATTAGTAGTGAAGTGCATGCTAATTATGCTGTGTAATTTTTTCCGTATCTAAAATTGGAATTCCTAATTAATTTATGCAAGCTTGTTTCCTTCTAGTATTAGACCTGTGATTTCTCCCATTATTCTCTACAAAGTAGGATTGTAGAAAATCAATAATTCCCTCTGAACTTCAATATTTTATCTTCTACTTCTGTAGGATTCCTCACCAAGATAACTTATGACTTCTCCAATTTGGCAACTATCAAGTTTTCTTCTATTCCAAGTCTAGGATTTTCCATTTCCTTAGGTCCCCAAGAGCTGCAACATCCTCTTCTGCATCAATCTTCATCAATTGGTTTTCTATATTTGGGTCAAAAAAAAAAAAAAAAAAATCAAGACTGAGGATGGAGTTGGTGGGGGCAGAGCCAAAATGAAGAGTAGAAACATTTTTCTCCTAAAAATTTCTCCTGTAACTTGTTAGATAGCAATGCCCATAACTGACTTGTGATAATCAAATGAACTAATAGGAGAGTATTATTGTCTTTTAATTCCTTGGTATTATCATGATATAAAATTAAATACTGATACCAAACCCTTACCCACATGGCAAATCTCACTTTATCAATTTTGACACCAACAAAGCATGTGCTTGTCCAGCCTAACAGATCAATCATTAGCTACCCTTTCATATCATTCACACAATACTAACACCCCCCAAGAATAAATTCCATGGAAGGAAGGCTGACAACAAGTTAGATCAAACCAAAAAGAAAGAAAGATAGAGGAAAGTAGCACATGGAGTTGTAGATTCTTATACAAATATAGCATCTCATAATCATCAACAAACTCTAAAAAAAGAAAAATAAGGTGATATACATTATCTTGTTAAGCAAACCTCACATTCATGTGACAATGTATGAACCCCACACTCACACTCAACCTTTCATCAGAGACCCATCTCACCACTGGTGAGGAATTTGGGCCCAATTCTACTTTGTGAACAGGTTGTTAAGCTAGTTGGGGAAAAAAAAATTTCAAAAGAAAAGAAAATTACTAAAACACAACCCAACAACAATACAAGAGGATGGGGATGGTAAAGGAGCCTAGCTGTTAAAGGGATTCAATTACATTGAGGCCCATGAATTATGAAGCATGCTCTCCCTCACATGGCCAAAGAGAAAGGGAATTTTTGAGCTTAGCTAGCCTCTGACATTACACATGTATTTTGCCTGCTAGCCCATGTTCTCAATGTCCCATCTCCACATGCACTATCATTACCAAATACACCTCACAATTAAAGTAGAAAAAAAAAAACTATACAATCAAACCAAGGGTATTAGTAGTAAACTCAACTACTAACTAAAAGCTTAAAAACCAAGCAAAGCCTTTTTAAGTAAGTTAAATATTAGGGAGCGGTTATTGACTGGATTAGTTGAGGGAGGAGCAATGGAGGTGGCGAGGGCAGGAGATGAGATGGTCGTTGGTGAGGCCGGCGGCCTGCATGAAGGAGTGGATGACGGTGGGGCCCACGAACCGGAATCCTCGCCGGACCATGTCCTTGCTTATGGTCTCGGACTTTGAGGTCTTCACCGGGATTTTTCTGCATGATTTGTAGTTTGTTGTGATGGGCTTGTTGTTAACAAATGCCCATAAGTACTTGCTTAGTGACCCAAATTGCTCCCTAACCTGCATCACAAAGTTAAATATGAGTCAAACTTCATGAACACAAGTTGGATATATTCTTATTCCTTATTCCTGTTAGACAATAGTTTGATTGATTCCTTTCTTAATTCAAGGGTATCCTATTGGAAAGCGATTTTATGCCATTTTTTTTAATGGAACAGTGAGGCTTAAACATGTGGAATCAGAAGGGAAAAGATAATAAAGAATAGGTTTGTTTAACAGCTAAGATAACTATCAAATCAGAAAAAAGTATGATTTATCTATCAATTTTTGTCTTGAAACAGGGTGCTAAGTTAGCTATGGACATAACAATACCTCTAGGATTCTGTTGGAGTTGTCTACTACTCCCCGAACCCTGCTCAAATCCAGCCCATATTGTGAGCTGATTGATGTAATTTGCCTCTCTGTGAACTTGGTGACCACTTCAGCGTCAAATCCAGCAAAAGCTGATCTGAAAATAGAAACAACACAGAAACAAACAATTTAGTATTCTTGTTACCAAAACTAGGCTAACTTCCAAATTTAGCAGAAAAAATGAATCATAATTATAACTATCATATACCTGAAATCATTCCTTTTCTTTAGTATAGTTGTCCAATCTAAGCCAACCTGAGCCCCTGAGAGCACCAGTAACTCAAACAGCATCCTGCAGTAAAATCATTGGCTGGTTAGAGAGAGGGGAAGAGAGAGAGAGAGAGAGAGAGAGAGAGAGAGCTAGAGAGAGATACTCACTTGTCATCATGAACAGGAACTCCCCATTCCTCATCATGGTATGCAACATACAGAGGATCTATGAGAAAAGAGAGGATCAAAAACATGAAAAATTACATGATCAACCCAAATTTGATAAAAATGGAATTAAACAATTTATACCTGAATTTGCTGTAATAAAGCTGCATCTCTTCTCCTCTTGACTATTAACATTTGAGTTATCGATCACCGGAGCAACCTTTTCGAGCTTTTCTGGTGTTCTTCCATAATGAGCAATCTTCATCTTGCGCTGCGCTTGCATAAGCGAAGCGTGCTCTCTTTGAGCAGCCGCTATACTCCCAGGAGCTCTATCAGCCATCAACAACTCATAAGAATTAGAAACGCCTTTGAAGCTCAACGACGTCTCAAGCGTCTTGGTCTTTTTTCTAACAACTGGAAGCTTTGCAGTCAGTCTCGGTGTAATGGGCTTCTCACTGCTTGAGTTTGGGCTGTAAGGATCGTTTCTCTTGATGGGCTTGGGCTTAGGAGAGATTGGTGGAGTCACCACCTTCTTCTTCGGTGAACTCTTCGTGGAAGCATCGAAAGCGTTAGTAGTTTTAGTGATACTAATGGTCATGGGAGAAGATAAGGATCTTTGAAGAGATTTCTTGATGGGCTTGTTGTTGGGCTGGCACAACGTTGTCACGCGGTTGCAGGCGGGCTGAAGGACAGGCCTGCCGTCGATCTTAGCGACGTCGGTGAGGCCAATGGCGTGGCCTGATTTCATCTTGGAGTTGCACATTTTGTTTAGGATGCGGGAGAGTGAATTAGGAGATGGAGGAGGATTGAAGAGGATGATCAAGTTGGAGTTGAGATGAAAGTTAGGAGGAGGGTTGGGGGTGTATAAATATAGAGAGGAGGGAGATGGGAAAGAGTATGGAAGGTGGGGACAAGGTTAAGTTGCAATATGGTTTAGGTAATTTGGATTTTATTGGCATGTCTAACTTGGTCAAGTCTCAATCCAATAAGGTGCACCTCTCTCCACATATAAATTAATTGGATATGATTCATATGAAGCTAATTTTGTAAAATAATCTGTCCAGAGATAGTAGATAGTGATAGTCACCTGCTGCGGTGTGATTGACTGTACGTGGATCAGTACTTGCTCTTTTCTTGTTAGCTCATTTAACAAAATGAGTTATTATCTCATACACATTATTTCCATGCATATTTATGCTGGAAGTCCATTGAAAGTAATATAAGTTTTCATGGAAGAATGTAATGGTGTTATTCAAGATTTTAAACATGGGTTATGTAGATTTAAATGATTACATGGATATAGCCGACTCTGATTGGAGATAATAGTTGGTATATAGACAACAAATTTTCCGTCAATTTTTTACCAGTCAATTTGTGTATGGATTTGAGAATCCTTATTATGAGACCGAGTTAGCATTGCTCATAATGGATGGTTAAGATTATAGATTAACATGTTTGAGTCATGAGTCCAAACTTATAATATTTTTGTATCTATCTTTTATTTTTCAGTATGTGACGGAATCTCATCTCATGAATTTTGCTAGACTAATTCCACATTTAAATTGAGTGTATGCGGGACACTCCTAACGGTAAATATATTTCACAAAAATGAATTCTTAAGAGGGACCTAACATAAAACCTCTAAGAATGGAAAAAAGCAACACATCATTTATATTAAAGTCTAGCTCACTTGGTAAGTTAGCTGTCCTGAATGCTCTCTAGGTTCCAATTGACTTTAACTTGGTGTTGAGTAGTGGACGAGGAAAGAGTAAGAAGAGGGGAATAGACTTAATCACTTTACATATCTTTTTTTCTTTCAAGCTGGCAGGAATCAGTTCTATGCTAGCTACTATCTTCTTCTAATCTTAACTTGATTTTTTTATTTTTTTAATGTAGGTAGATAAAGTATAGTAAATAATAAGAGTGGGGGTAATCTGAGATACCCTTTAGTTGGCAAGTATTGCTGGCAATCTATATACCAATCACAACTTGTATTGATGGATAATGTATGTCCAATGAGAAGATACATGACGCGTGCAGCTTAATTATTATTATTATTTCTAATTAGTTATATGCTAGATATGGGCCAATTTATTCTGATTGTCTTCATAAAGTGTTTGCAATAGTAGTATTGCTGGCATTCTATCTAGGAATGTCGATAATTCACTTTTACTTGTTAACATCTGCCATTGTTTTAAACTTTTACCATGGCCGACGGTAAATATACAGTCCATTCATTCTTGAAAGGAAAAAAACCCTCTTTTTAATTTAGTTTTATTTTTTTCCCTCCTTGTTGTTTGAATGACCACAGTGAATCTATGACTTTTTGTAATTCCTTCAAACCGTTTGCCGTGTTAGTATATTGAAGTTATGATTTGAATTTAACTCAGTAATACTCATGCTCAGAAGAATACTAAAGTAAGTATGATAGGAGACGTTATCTTAGTCCCATAGTGGAAAAGATAAGAGATTAGATGGATGGCTAAATGACTAAACCCAAGGCTCTAGTAGAAAAGTTTTCTTTTGGATCATATGGATTCCAAAACTAATAGCCAATATAGGTCCTTGGATGCAACTTATAGTAGAAAAGAAGGTCGACCCTCCTTCTGAACTGATAAGAATAGAGAGATTTGAGAAGAAAAGAGATAATGTTATTCATTGTATTAAACTGTTTATATACAATAGCGAAAAGAGAAGTTATAGAATCCTAAGCGGCGTGGGATTAAAATAAAGGAAAATAAGATAGCCTAACTATATTATTTAACACTCAAACAACAATAAAATAAAAGTAAGTCTCATAGCAAGTCTACAAAACACGTTAAGATTCAATGTCCAAAAGTGTATAGATGCAGCTCGTAGACGAGTGTTAGATGAGCCAAGCCCTGTCCAAAAGTGAAGCCAAAAATTTGTGCACTAGCAGAAGTTATCCTCATAACAAAAAGCTTAAATTTTTGTTCTAAACTTGCAGGCTGCTTTAGGCTCCCATATGAGAATCTAGGGTTGAACCAACTCAAAAGGGGGACACAAGAGTTGGTTGAGGTCATCCACCAAGAGTAGGATACTTTCCTAAGAATTAGTAATAAGACTTGACAACCGTTCGATCTGTTTCATTAAAGTGAAGATACTGATCGAATCACAAGTACATCAGCAAATCTAAATCTATTTCTAGTCTCAATAAAGCTAAGTTTTAGTACATAACTTGCATGCAATCATGAACATATTCAGCAAAATCAAGTTAACAATAATACTCCCACTAGAAACGTTGATTAGTTCTACTAACACGAGCTAGTGTTAGCATGTGGTTAGATGATAGGATGTTTCAGTTAAGATTCAATTAATCAATGTGATCAAGGTGCTATCAATCAAGATATAAGGTTTACATTTTAAATTTAATGACTGGATTGTACAGTGAAGCTATATGTCCATTCCCTTCCAATAAATGTAAACTTTATTATAAGTTGTCTCAGATACTCAAATCCATATTGCTTTGGGAGTTTCTTTTTGGCTTGGAGGTATGCACGTGGTGAACAAAAGTTCTAATTATTTTGGATATCAAAGTCCTACTTACATTAGAATTTGCACAGCCAATCATATTAGAGGTTTATTCTTACTTGGACTCTTGTTGGGATTTAGAACATGTGGACTTTTATTCCTATTAGAACTCTTATTCCTTAGATAACAAGGAGTTGGGGTCTTCAAGGTTATATATGAACAGTCTTTCAAGCCAATTAGATTCATCAATCTACAGAGCACCAATCAAGAAAAGAGAGTTCTTTTGTGAAGCCTATTTGATATTTTTTTTTCTCATTTGTTCTTTTATTTGAGAGAGTTGTATTAGGCTTTTAGGGTGTTATTCAGGATTGAGAGATCTCCACATTGTATTCCTCACAATTTAGTAAAGCTATTCTCCTCCTTCGCCCGTGGACGTATGCTACAAGTCGAACAACGTATATGTTTGTGTTCGTGTGTTCTCGATATTTTTCATACTTTCGTGTGATTGATTTTAATTTATCCTGAGGTTTGTTATAACAAACTTCAATGCAAAAATGTGATATGTATTCGTCTTCATGCTATAGCTAATTGGAGTAAACCAAACAAGGAACTTTCAAGGCCAGGGTCCTACCTATTCCCGTGCTAGTTGAGTAGGAGACCGAACCCATAATTTGGGCCCAAGATTTTCAATAGATAGCTACATGTCCCTTTGCTCTAGGATTAGCCATCCCCTGATTCTACAATTCCATGGTCCATCCCTATCTATACCCTTATTTCAGTTCACAGTTATTATTATTATTTCCCAATATTAGAGCTAGTTGCAAGTTTGGTCATTTAAACTTATTCAAAAATAAACTTATTCAAAAACTGCTCCATGTCTCCTAGCTCAAAATGACACTAGCTAGGGCTAACAATTCCTGCACAATCCATAGTTTCATGTCCTATCTACTATGCTAATCACAGTTTTAGTTGTCGCATATTGAAAGCAACTCATGTTGTTGGCTTCTTTATTACAAAAGAAACATAGTGCTCTTAGCAATGAAATTTAAACTAAACGACAATTTAAACTGTCGATAAACAGCATATGGAATGTTTGCATCTAGAATCCCTCGTGTTTTATTAGGGTAAGATGTTCAGAAAATTTATTGAGTAGAAAAATGAATACAAAATATAAAACTAAAAGAAAGGAGTTGGAGAAGATAAGAGAAAAGATTTTACAAGACGAAAAAGACTAATTTTGCGATCTGAATCAAGTTGTGGATAGTTATGATCTTGAGCGGAGCAGTCGAATATACTCTTATAACTACGTTAGATCATCACCTCTACGGTGGATCTATTTCTTATACCATGTTAAATATGTACATCTAGAAACTCAACGGTCATGGATCAAAAATGCATATCAACTTGTCTCAAGTAAACAGTAGTACAAAGTTTTTTGGTACAGTCAACAGTAAAATGCAACTTAAATGACCTAACAGGACCTGCAGAACCTAGTTCTTCGACATAAATAAACATACCTGTATCAATATTGTCTTGTCCAATCCAACCTAATTTCACCACACAAAAAAAAAATTCATCTTCACTGAATCAATCAATTTCTTTTAATAATTATCAACAGAGAACTTTCTCTTTCAGATGAAAGATTCAGCCACTGCAGCTTTGCTCAACTCAAGTCCTACCCATTGAATGTCTACACAGACCCTAACGCAGCAAAACCTCAAAAGATTTCATTACTTGGAGAAGAAATATCCATTTTAGCTACAAAGTTTGGTACAATTGAACTGAGGTTGGCATCATCCCTAAAATTAACCTCTCTAAAATGAACACCTGTATCTTGTAGCCAACTAACTCCCACAAAATCATAGGGAGGAGACGAGGCCACAAGGGCATGTGGTCCTCCAACATCTCCATTATTAGATACCAATCTCTTATATATATAGAGAGGACAATCCCCAAACTATAAGGAGCCCCACCCTTCTCAATTATGGAAGAATTTGTCATTAGTTAGTTATCCTAGCTTTATTGTAGGTGATATATATGAGTGTGAAGCTTCTCCTCAAAAATAAAAAATAAAGAGGGGTTGTAGGCGTTGAAAATTGCCTATAAGTCCCCGAACGTAGCTCGTGATGACGAGAATAATCGACAAGTCATCCGATGAAGTAATGGCAAACCGTTGACGACACAACAAGTGAACGCAACGCAAACGCTCTCCTCAAGACGCCTACGCAGAAGCTGGCTGGCCCCGCTAGCCTAAGAAGGGGCGGGGTCAAGGGGGCATGCCCTCGGTCCGGCAAATACCGAAATTTTTGAAAAGAGCTCTCCTTTCTGAAATTGCCACCGATTCGAACCTTGGTGAACCGATGCGCCATGAGTCGCAGTGAAGGATAAACCCGACTTTGAAGCCTCAAATTAAGCTTCGGAAAACCAGCCAGAGAGAAGCCACGCGGCCTTCGGTCAAAACCGACACCAGAGGTGTCTCGCTGGCGAGACACCCGGAGGTGTCTCGCTGGCGAGACACCCGGAGGTGTCTCGCTGGCGAGACACCCGGAGGTGTCTCGCTGGCGAGACACCCGGAGGTGTCTCGCTGGCGAGACACCCGGAGGTGTCTCGCTGGCGAGACACCAAGGCGAATGGGCTTTTGCCCGATTCGCCGCATCGGCGCGTACCTATAAAAGTGGCGGCTAGGGTTTCATTTTCGAGGTCGGCAGAGATAAAAAGAGGAGATAGCCGTGAACTCTTGTGTGTGCCTAGGGTTAGAGAATTTCCAAGGGAGAGGAGATCAAGATCTAGACTTGCGGGGAGATTTGCGATTCGAGATCCAAAGTTTTCAGATCCAGATCTACAACAACAAACCATCCTTTGGATCAAGCTTGGCCTTGATCCGAAGAAGAGTAACGAGTTCGCTTGGCCGATCTCGTTCACTACGTTGATTAGTTCCTTGGCGAATTAATCTCCGTATTCGTTTAGATCTCAGATCTGATCGATCTAAGAATTCCCACGTAAAAAAGGAGGGATTTTAGATCTAGATCCGATCCGTCTCGTTGATCAACACTTGGGAAAGGAATGTAGCGGTGGTCCACGGAATACATCCCGACGCAGGCAAAGAATCCCATAGCGAGGATCCGATAAGCGGATCCGCGTTTGTTCACAAGGAGGAAAGTTGTAATTTTACCATTTTTTCATTGTAAAAGCCTTATAAAAGGCGATTTTATTTGAAACTCATTTGTAATCCCATCAAGATAGAATGATTTCACCAATGAAAAAGGTAGTGACTTTTCGAGAACAAGGCGACCACGATGGGAACCACCGGTCTTGCATCCGAGATCGTTGTCGCAGACCCGCAGTTCGATCCGGTGATCGAAGAGGTCGATGCAATTCGATCGGGGAGAAATTTGAGGCCTATCTCTCGCCTCATCCAACTCCTTTTCCCCATAGGCGAAGAAGCCCTCCGCGCAAGGAGGAAAGTTGTAATTTTACCATTTTTTCATTGTAAAAGCCTTATAAAAGGCGATTTTATTTGAAACTCATTTGTAATCCCATCAAGATAGAATGATTTCACCAATGAAAAAGGTAGTGACTTTTCGAGAACAAGCCGGCGACCACGATGGGAGCCACCGGTCTTGCATCCGAGATCGTTGTCGCAGACCCGCAGTTCGATCCGGTGATCGAAGAGGTCGATGCAATTCGATCGGGGAGAAATTTGAGGCCTATCTCTCGCCTCATCCAACTCCTTTTCCCCATAGGCGAAGAAGCCCTCCGCGCAAGGAGGAAAGTTGTAATTTTACCATTTTTTCATTGTAAAAGCCTTATAAAAGGCGATTTTATTTGAAACTCATTTGTAATCCCATCAAGATAGAATGATTTCACCAATGAAAAAGGTAGTGACTTTTCGAGAACAAGCCGGCGACCACGATGGGAGCCACCGGTCTTGCATCCGAGATCGTTGTCGCGACCCGCAGTTCGATCCGGTGATCGAAGAGGTCGATGCAATTCGATCGGGGAGAAATTTGAGGCCTATCTCTGCCTCATCCAACTCCTTTTCCCCATAGGCGAAGAAGCCCTCCGCGCAAGGAGGAAAGTTGTAATTTTACCATTTTTTCATTGTAAAAGCCTTATAAAAGGCGATTTTATTTGAAACTCATTTGTAATCCCATCAAGATAGAATGATTTCACCAATGAAAAAGGTAGTGACTTTTCGAGAACAAGCCGGCGACCACGATGGGAACCACCGGTCTTGCATCCGAGATCGTTGTCGCGACCCGCAGTTCGATCCGGTGATCGAAGAGGTCGATGCAATTCGATCGGGGAGAAATTTGAGGCCTATCTCTGCCTCATCCAACTCCTTTTCCCCATAGGCGAAGAAGCCCTCCGCGCAAGGAGGAAAGTTGTAATTTTACCATTTTTTCATTGTAAAAGCCTTATAAAAGGCGATTTTATTTGAAACTCATTTGTAATCCCATCAAGATAGAATGATTTCACCAATGAAAAAGGTAGTGACTTTTCGAGAACAAGCCGGCGACCACGATGGGAACCACCGGTCTTGCATCCGAGATCGTTGTCGCAGACCCGCAGTTCGATCCGGTGATCGAAGAGGTCGATGCAATTCGATCGGGGAGAAATTTGAGGCCTATCTCTGCCTCATCCAACTCCTTTTCCCCATAGGCGAAGAAGCCCTCCGCGCAAGGAGGAAAGTTGTAATTTTACCATTTTTTCATTGTAAAAGCCTTATAAAAGGCGATTTTATTTGAAACTCATTTGTAATCCCATCAAGATAGAATGATTTCACCAATGAAAAAGGTAGTGACTTTTCGAGAACAAGGCGACCACGATGGGAGCCACCGGTCTTGCATCCGAGATCGTTGTCGCGACCCGCAGTTCGATCCGGTGATCGAAGAGGTCGATCTCTAAAATGAACACCTGTATCTTGTAGCCAACTAACTCCCACAAAATCATAGGGAGGAGACGAGGCCACAAGGGCATGTGGTCCTCCAACATCTCCATTATTAGATACCAATCTCTTATATATATAGAGAGGACAATCCCCAAACTATAAGGAGCCCCACCCTTCTCAATTATGGAAGAATTTGTCATTAGTTAGTTATCCTAGCTTTATTGTAGGTGATATATATGTGTGAAGCTTCTCCTCAAAAAAAAAAAATAAAGAGGGGTTGTAGGCGTTGAAAATTGCCTATGTTCGAACGTAGCTACGGTGATAATCGACAAGTCATCCGATGAAGAATGGCAAACCGCTGACGACACAACAAGTGAACCAACGCAAACGCCTCCAAGACGCTCTACGCAGAAGTTTTGGCGGTCCCGCAAATGGTTACGGGCGGGGTCATGGGGTACGCCCGCGGTCCGGCACGAAATTTTTCAGAGCCTTTCCGGAATTGCCACCGATTCCGAACCTTGGTGAACCGATGCCATGAGTGAAAGTGAAGGATAAACCCGACTTTGAAGCCTCAAATTAAGCTCTAAAACCAGCAGAGAGAAGCCACGCCGACGCTTCTAATAAAACTTCCACGAGATTTCCAGAGGTGTCTTCGCCAACATCCAGAGGTGTCGAAGCCGAACATTCCATAGGTGTCTCGCCACCGAGACTTCAGAGGTGTCTCGCCTCGAAGGACACACCAGAGGTGTCTCTCGGCCGCGACACCAACGAATGGGCTTTTGCCGGGCCACCAAGATCCGGCCGCACTCTATAAAAGTGACGGCTAGGGTTTCATTTTCGAGGTCGGCAGAGATAAAAAGAGGAGATAGCCACGAACTCTTGTGTGTGCCTAGGTTAGAGAATTTCCAAGGGAGAGGAGATCAAGATCTAGTGCGCGGGGAGATTTGCGATTCGAGATCCAAAGTTTTCGTGATCCGCATCTACAACAACAAACCATCCTTGGATCAAGCTTGGCCTTGATCCAGAAGAGTAACGAAGTTCGCTTGGTCGATCTCGCTCACTACGCTGATTAGTTCCTTGAATTAATCTCCATTCGCTAGATCTCGACCGACGATCTAAGAATTCCCACGAAAAGGAGGGATTTTAGATCTAGATCCGCATCCGCATCTCGCTTGATCAACACTGGGAAAGGAATCGCTGTGGTCCACTAATACATCCCCAAGACAGTAAAGAATCCCATCGCAGTTTAGGATCCGATAAACGGATCCCGCTTGTTCACAAGGAGGAAAGTTGTAATTTTACCATTTTTTCATTGTAAAAGCCTTATAAAAGGCGCATTTTTATTTGAAACTCATTTGTAATCCCATCAAGATAGAATGATTTCACCAATGAAAAAGGTAGTGACTTTTCGAGAACAAGCCGGGCGACTACGCTGGGAGCCACCGGTCTTGCATCCGAGATCGCAAGCCGCAGCCACGGATTCCATCCCTGATCGAAGAGGTCGAGTAATGAATTCGATCAGAGAAATTTGAGGCCTATCTCCCTCATCCAACTCCTTTTTCCCCAGCAAGAAGCCCCCTCGCAAGGAGGACTCAAGGCGCCACCGACCAAGCCGACGCCCTCGCCAACAACAATGACGGCAATAACTCCCCGCCATCCAAAGCGCCAGATTTGATCTCCTCCTCCGACCAATGAGGAGAAGTCCACTGGCGACTCTCTGAGAGCTCCGCCAACTGGCCGACAACGCCTTTGCGCTGTACACGCAGGCGTTAGAATCCATGGATCTGTCCGATACAAGCCGGATCCGATGTCCCGACGGGCACGAGCCCGAAGACTAAGATAGGTAGTAACTCCTCTAAACGCCGAATCAAGAATGGATCCGTGTCAGCGAGATCGCCCACCCTCGGGCGGATCCAAAACGCCAGGTCTCACGCGACGCTGCACGCGCTGGTTCAGCTACTAACAAAACTTAAAGGAGTAGAGGTGACCAAGAAGTCACCGTAAGCAAGTCGAACTCTCCCTGCACTGTGAGCTTTTTCCTCGATGTACCGACGCCCATTAAAGACTCCAACACCACACCCCTTCCGATAAGGGTTCGTTTCAACGCCTAGGTCCTGCCTGGATCAAGGTGAAAGGTCAACTCCTCGCAGCTTGTTGAAGAGATCCAGACAACTCGCATGCCGGGATAGCTCGCCCCGACGGAAGCCACGGAGAATCCACCAACCGGTTTGCGGATCGAGGTCCAAAAGCCTCGCTGAGACGCGCACCCAAAAGCGCAAGGCGCGGTAACTTTCAAAGACTTCGGACGCCAACCCAACCTCGATGGAGACGCCGCCATCCGATGATGACGCTATACCGAGATTGTGTCGCCAAGACGGTAGGTTGCTCCCGACTCATGCCGATGAGTTGTACTATCGGCCGGGGTAGGAAGAAGTCTCAGACAAAGCTCTCCGTAAACCGCATCCTCTTGCATTTGTACTAAATTGATCAAGGCAAGGTTTCTGAGTGTAAATGCCGCCATAAAACTCCGGAAGGGTGTCGCCTTCCAAAGATCGAGCACCAACGAACCACCAAGACCTCTCAATGCTCCGAAGAAGACATGCACTCGGCAGGCAAGGATGAGCCGCTTGAGGTCACCATCAATATGACCAACAAGGCAACGCCGCCACGCTGCATTCCAGAGCCCTCCCAACGTAGACTCGCAAGGGCCTACACTATCGACGCCTAACTATCACGACCGCAACGAGGGATCCCTTCAAGGCATCAAGAACGAAGAGTACCTTCGAAGATGAAGTATCGGATGACGCCGCAATGGCATCCGATAACACCCTCTCTGAAGGTCATACTCGTGAAGCACTCATGATTAGTGCAAATGAGGTGGCCAAGCTACTTGAAGAAGCCTTGGCAAAACGTAAAGACAACTTCAAACTCGAGATGGACATGGCCATGCAGCCAGATGAGAGAAATGCATGACCGGCAGATGCAAGCGATGATTAATCGCCGGTGAGGCCGCAACAACGCCAATTTGACGGATAGCGACACGGATGAAGAGCAAGACCTTAACACCGATGAGCGTAACGCCGATGATGACACCATGGTCCTACCTCAAAATCACCGGACAAAATGCAAGGGAAAATGACAAGATCAAGGATCCGAGAGCAAGGTCAACTCGCCATCTCGCTCAAGAAGTGAAGAAGACGGGATTCCGTGTCTCTACCCGAGAGAGTCAATCTCTATCCGCGAAGTTTAATTTAATAAACTTCACGCTCGATGGGAGAGGGTCCCCACTCAACATCTTATCTACTTCAAGAGCCATTTAGGAGTCATCTCCTAACGAGCCCTTGATGGTTCGGTCATTCGCCAAGACTCGCGAGGGGCTGCCTTCGATTGGTACCGCCGCTCAAAGATCGGATCACCGGGAAGACATGGAATCTATGTTCCTGGCGAACTTCTTCGATGACGATAACGCAGGTTTCACTCGGTGCGCATGGGACGAGAAGCGTAAGGATGGAGAAACCGTGGATAATTTTGTCAAACGGTTCCGCAACAAGGCGATGAACCGCCGGACCCAATCACGGAGGAATTCATCCTCAAGACTTGCCGATAACCTCTCCTCGGACGTGATCGATGCGATGGGCACCGCACCGCCTAGAACCCGGAAAGACTTGAAAGTCCGGGAAGAGGTCAGCGCTTCCTCAAAAGGGAGAAGGCGAGCGAGGTCAAGAAAGCCAACCCACGGAACCAAAATTTTGTCCCCTGAACAAGGGAAGGCGCCAATGAACAATGTTGATGCGATCAAACTTTCCAAATGCAGCCACAACAAGAATAAAAAGCAAGGAACCCCATCGCAAAGAATAATACCCTCAAACCGAGGGCGCCCACGATTTCCCAAGACGATTCTTTCAGTGGACGAAGAGGTGATCTTTCTTTAAGTACTTGCGACAACAACAAGATCCAACCGCCACCGATCGTCAACCAGAGGAAGCTCAAAGGACGACGGACCCTGGCATCGCTCTATCATGTATATACACCCGACCAAGTCATGCTACCACCAAGGACAAGATCCAAGCTTTGATTGAAGCGGGGGTGATCCCCAAAACCAAATAAGGGAAAGCAAGGGCGCGACGCCCATAAGCTTTGGGACAAGGTTTACAACCCGGTTCCACGTAAACCGTGGTCAAAGTGGGAATGAAGACGGTGAATTACGATCCCCACAAGCAAATAGAGAAGGGGTTAGTGCGCGACACGCCCCAAATGGTGAACTCCTATGGGCCCTGACTTACTTAAAGACGATCAATGGGCGACGCCTTCGCCTAAAAAGAAGTCCAAGGGAAAGGGCAAATCTTGCAATGCTACCTCAGCCCTACTCACTTAACGAACGCAGCAAATTCCTACGTGTTCTTTGTCTGAGGAGGAACAGAAGCCTTTGTCACCGGAGGGCGGAGTATGCTTACAAATACCCCGATGACTCCAACCTTAATGCTAAAACGTTAACGGAGCTTGGGGTAGTAACAATTCCCACTGCTCCAACTCCGGAGGACGCCACCGTAACGGCGGGAACGCAAATCCTCGAGGTGCAACCCCGGCAGTCCGGTTTAATCGCCTGATTGGAAGGGATAGACGGGGAACACAAGCTCTCCCTACCGCCGATGTGATGGCACATTGGCCAACATCCCCGCAAGAATAACTTTATACGAGCTATTGAGGTTGTCCAAGGAAACCCGCAAGGCACGAGAAGCGCTATGCACTCGCAGGTCTTCCTAACCCACATTAAATCAAGTCCGAGGAGCCGGAGTCATCAGCCCGAATGCAATGTGGCCTCCAAGCATATTCCCCGTGATCACGCTTCTAAGGAGGATATGCGACGAAGACGCCGAAACATGACAGCCGCTCTACTTCACAGGGTACATTGGTTCCAATAAGTCAACCGGATCCAAGTTGATCCGGTTCCACAGGAGCATCATGCCTTTGCGCCGATGTATAGCCTGGGATTCCGTCAGCAGCTCGCCGACCATCAGATATATACGGATTTAACACCAGTGGGTCTCGGCCACTGGTAAAATCCGCATTAAGTGTCGATGGGGACTTAAAGTCCGAAGTCACCGCTACGCCATTGACGCAGAGACTTCCT
This sequence comes from Asparagus setaceus, assembly GCA_012295165.1. Classification (NCBI taxonomy): domain Eukaryota; kingdom Viridiplantae; phylum Streptophyta; class Magnoliopsida; order Asparagales; family Asparagaceae; genus Asparagus; species Asparagus setaceus. The sequence continues at coordinate 8,132,641 of CM022706.1, forward strand.
ATAACTTGTTGTGGGTCGCCCTTTGATCCATAACCATGTTATAGTCCCTCTACCTCCATCGTCTCGAAATATGTCGACACTAATAACGAGGTTAAGACGGTGGTCGCGACAAACAACCGCTTAAAGGACTGAGAATTATTTCACGACCTCCTTTACGGTAATGAGTCCGATACTGAATCATCGGCCCATGGTACGGACAGCGGTGAGGACGCTGATACCGAAGCCGGGCTTGACTATAAAGGTGGTTTTGTTTTGAATGACATTGTACCCTTAGTAGTCAATCTTGACGAAGAGGGATCTTCCGATGAAAGTTGTAATTGGCAGCTTGCCGAAGAAGAAATAAAAGATGATTTAGAGTACTCGTTGTGTTTGAATGATGTAATGAAAAAGTTGTATAATGACCCTGAATTGCATATGCCAATTCGGTCATCCTGTGTAATACAGAAGCACCTTCGAGACTCATCCAAGACGACTTTCGTCGTCCAAGGGAAGGGAGGCCGCAAGAAGGACTTAGTCTACGGCAGAGGGGAGTTGACTCCCACGCCCAACTACTTCCTGCAGACGGGTTCCGATGAAGATAAACCGAAACTTCATCTTTCCAGATATAGCCCGAAAGCGCAGCACCTCATGAAGAAGTGGGGGTACGACTTTGCGTTGGGAGAAGGACTTTATTTTGGGCGGGGATCTCCGTTCCACCCAAGGCTGCATATGTACCGAAGGGAAAACCCGATAATTATTACGGATTCAAAAGGGGATTGGGATACGCATCCTCTTCAGAAGATGAGTGTTGTTGGCTGATCAATAACCAACCACCCAACCTAGATGATGAGTACTCATCCGATTCTGCTGCCTGGGACTCTGACGTCAGCATCGGCAAGATGTTCAGGGGGTTGATGTCCAACATGGCTACAGTGGACCCCACTACACTGGAAGAAGATGAAGAATTGCCAACATGGGAAGACCCATGGGTCCATCACCTCAACATGCAGTATGGGGACCGGTTTGAGCAGAGGGAGCCTCCGACTGAAGACGAGGTAGTCCAGATCAACATGGGTAATGAAGCACACCCTAAACTTATAAATATTAGCAACAGTCTTCCCCCAGAGGAAAAGAAAAGGTTGATCACTCTTGTCAGAGAGTATATCGATGTTTTCGCCTGGAGCTACGAGGACATGCCAGGGCTCGACCCCAATGTGGCAATGCACCGCCTCGACATTAAAGTGGATGCCAAACTCGCCAACAAAGAATGAGACGGTTTCGGTCTACGATTATGGAGGCAATTGTTGCTAAAGAAGCTCATAGCTCTTTCATCCGAGGTTCAACATCCGATTGGGTGGCTAATATCGCTCCTAAGTGTAAAAAGAACGGACAATCGTAACTTGTCCACTACGAGATCCAATGCCGATGCCCAAAAGATGACTTCCCACTTCCACCACCGATGTGATCGTCGATAATACATGTGGATTTGAGCGAATGTCCTTCATGGATGGGTTCTCGTTACAACCAAATCAAGATGCATCCGGATGACGAAGCACACCTGCTCCTCTAGGCATCTTCCTGCACATGCCATTTGGACGAAGAATGCCGGCGCCACTTACCACAGAACACAATGACAAAGATCTTTCAGATCATCTTCGAAGATCTCGAATGTTACGCCGATGACTTGGTTGTGAAAAGTCGTGACAAAGATGACCATATCCGTGACTTGAGGATCGGATTCGACCTCATGGACTCATCAATTAAAGATGAACCCCACCAAGTCTTTCCTCTGAATGTCCGGCAAAATTTCTGATTCGTTGTTACCAACAAAGGTATCCACATGACCCCGACAAAATAAAGGCAATCAATGAATTGCAACCCCAAAGAATCTAAGGGAACTCGAGGATTGTGGGCGATTACGTACATCCGACGCCATCTCCAACCTCTCGGAAAATGTCACCATTCTCTAAGCCAAAAAGGGGGTGTCCTTTGTCCGATGACGCCGAAGGCATTCAAGATATCAAAATATATCCGACGAATCCTCCCGATCGCGGTAATCAAGTCCGTAAACCGCTCTTGATTTATATCAAAGTGACGAACCATTCGCTGAGTGCTTTACTTGCGCAAGACGAGCACCACGGTCACGAAGGAAGCGGTTTATTATCTAAGCCGAACCTTGGTGGTGCGGAATCTCGCTACCAATGAGAAAGAGTGTCTCGCTGGCTGGTCTTTGCGATTCGAAAATGCGACACTACTTAGTTGGGCAAACGATCACGCCATTTCTAACGAACTGGTGTTCATGACGCAAAGCCTCTATGAATTGGCTTGGCGAAATGGGCTTTACTTTTGTCCCAAAGATCTCGTGACTTCAAGCAGAGGTCAATTAAGGGACAAGCCATCTCCGATCTTTTGGCAACCAACCCAACAAAGGATACTACTGAACTATTTGATGATCTACCGGATGAGACCCACGAGGTTAACACAACTCGCACCAACAGTGGCATTTATATTTTGATGGAGCGCCCCGAGCTAACAACGCATGGAAGCCGGATAGTTCTAAGATCTCACGGAGTCGAGTAGTCTTAGTTTCCCTGAAGCATGTCATGCCTCTGCTTATTCATCGACCGAGCGCCTAACAATGTCGCAGAGTACAATGCGCGCCTCATTGGACTTAGCTTCGCTAAAGAGCTGGGGTAGAGTATCTCAAGCCTTCGGGATTCCCAACTCATTGTCAAACGTATCAGGGGACTATGAGGTCGAACCCGATTTAATCCCATACCATCGGCCGCTATCGAAGTTAGCGGACTCGCTTGAAGGATTCTTTATTGAGTACATTCCGCTCCGTATCGCGCGCGCGATGCATCAATCGCTGATAGCAGGTTCTGGCGCAACCTCCGAGACCGAGCAAATGGTCACGGTGAGGACCCACCGCTTATTCATTCCTATTTATGACAGTAAAATGACGAAGGGTAGTCACTAAGGAAGTGTATGCAACCCAAGTCGGACTTGAGCCCCGAGATTGGCGCTTCCCTATTATTGACTACGCTCTTGCACGCATCCCGTAAGATATGAAGGAGCGTGAATCATCCGTGAAGAGGCCAAGGTTCTTCTACAATACGGAAACCCGCACGCCTATCGGCGTGGGTATAACGGTTTGCTACTCACGCTTTCAAACAAAGAGGGAGGAAGTTCTCCAAGAAGCACACGGAGGAGAATGCGGCGCACTGCCGTGTCCTAAGCTCTATGATCGGATCAGAGGATGGGGTACCGCCTACTATGGTCAATGATGCGACGATATGCTCTGAAGTGTCACTGCGCCACGCCGAACTACCTACATCAACCTCCGGAGCAACTTCACCACATCTTGGCCATTCGAGACATGGGGCATGGATGGTAGGCCCAATCTTTCCTCTATCGGCCAAAGGTGATCGGTTTATCCCGGCGATCACCGACTTCTCCAAGTGGGAGGCGATTCCCTCAAGGAGGTAAAAGCCGATGTAATTCGGTTCATCAAGCACCACGCCATCTATCGACACCTGTACCAAGGCGGATCGTACATGATAACGGTCCCCGCTTCATTAGCAATGCCTTCATTCGTTTTATGAAATTTAAGATCCGTGACGTCTCCTCAATCAAGGTACAATCCCACAGAAACGGATTGGCTGAGGCCTTCAACAAAACGATCATTAAAATTCTCAAGAAGCTGAAAAATAACAAACGCGACCGATGATAAACTCGCACTGGCGATCGCGACGACGACGCACACCGACCGCTACCCATCGGGTATATGGGTGTGAGGCATCCCCGCCTTGAAGTTCGATTCCATCTCTCCGCGATTGCTCGCAACCGAGATGACGACAGAGGAGCTACATCAAAAGCCAAGAACTTGAGATGCTAGATGAAAAGCTTGGAAGCTCAAACACATTGAGTTTTATCAAGCAAGGATGTCCGAGCCTTCAACAAGAAAGTCCGACAAAGGAGCTTCAAGGAGGAGACTTGGTCCTCGCCGCCGACGACCGATAATTCTCGAGAGGAAGGGTAAGTTTGAACCCAAGTGGGAAGGGCCGCTTGTGATTGAAACGGTCTATTCCAATGGCATATCGCCTTATCACCACCGGCGAAGGCGAAGGCCGACATGGGAAGTTCTCAAGAAGTACTATCCTTAGTACCTTCAGATAACCCGCTGGAGGGAAGTTCTTCTGAAATACTTTCCTGAGATAACCCTAATCCTTTCCTCCATTCCCCACCGATCAAACTCATTGACGGTGGGTCCACAAAATTTTCTCTCGTCCCTCCACCACAAAATTTCCCCTTGACTTCTTTCAATAAGCAAGGGTCCACAAAATCTTTTGATCCTCTATCAAAATCTCCTCTTGATTCCTTTCAATGAACAAGAGGTCCGCTTTCACGAGATCACTTTCGATGAGCGAAAGCCTCCATCATTTCCATTTATTCTCCCATGGGGTAGTACTAAAATTGGAACACTCTCGATAAACGAGACCTTCGTGTCGTGGCGAATCCTATAAAAGTGAAAACTACCTCGTCTCTTCGATTCTGAGTGGAGATCCCACTCTTAGTTTCACCTTAAGAGATTCTCAAGATCCCACTTTTAGTTTCCCTTTCGGAGAGGATATAAAATCCTTCCTCTCCATCTTCCTGAGATAGAATATAAAATTCTTCCTCTCCAAGACTAAGAAACAGGATATAAAATCCTTCTTTTCTTATGTTCACTGGGGTCGCCTCTACCTGCATTAAAAGGAGACCAATAGAATATAAAATTCTTTCTTTCCAAAGACTTGGAGACAGGATATAAAATCCTTCCTCTCCATCTTCCCAGATAGAATATAAAATTCTTCCTCTCCAAGACTAAGAAACAGATATAAAATCCTTCTTTTCTTATGTTCACTTGGGGTCGCCTCTACCCGCATAAAAGGAGAACGGAAATAGAATATAAAATTCTTTCTTTTCAAAGACTTGGAGACAGATATAAAATCCTTCCTCTCCGGGAAACAGAGTATAAAATTCTTCCTTTCCCACAATCAATTCCATTCACCCGCTTGATCCGTTCAGTCCTTCTCCACAAAAGAAGACACCAAGATCTTGGGGTATTTTTCCTAAGCCTAAGAAGGGATGAAGCCAACGCCTACCACGCTGCTGTCGTGGTCTCTTGCCCGTAAAAGAGTAACGAAGCCTCACGATTCAACATCGTAGCATTAAGTCTAAGAGAGTCTCATTCTTTTAGCACAACGCCATGTGCGGAACGGATCCGTGATAATCCGTGCATGCTAGCCGGTTCAAACGGTGATCGGTAAAGGCCAATCAAATCCGTTGAGGGTCGGGGTTGGCCAATAACCTCAAAGTCACCGCCTAACACGCCTAGTCTTTACCCGTGAAAAGTGACAAAGTCTATGTATTCAAAATCATAGCACCAAGTCTAAAAGAGTTTCATTCTTTTAGCACAACGCCACATGAACGGATTCGATAATCCGCATGCTAGCCCGGCTTAAACGGAATCGGTAAAGGCAAATCAAACTTGAAGGTGAGGGTTTGCCAAGAATTCTATGAATGCCGGATGTTGAAAATGACAAATCGCAAGTCACAACAACAATGGAACTACCGCCGACGACCGACTTCCGCAGTTGGTCCTCTACAGCCCTTTCGTAGTAACCACCGCTATACCTAGCTTTGGAGGAACATCTTACCAATAGAAAAGAATTCATCAAGACCGCCAAATTGAGGATGAACTAGATAACAAGACTAGTCCCCAATTAAACGGGATGGAGACTCAAGTGTTTCAGTGGGCTATCATAGAGAGCCGACCTCATTGCACCAAGAAATGGGATATGTCAACCTAGATGCATGGAGTCAATCGGGATGTACACAAGGGTCAATCATTACTCCTATGGGTCGATTCATCGATCTCCCCGGAGAGTGTAGGGTCCCAGCACCATGCACCTTCTTTCATTTCGTGACGGAGCCCTATCGCAGGCACCTCCTCAAAGGAGACCTTAAATGCGTCCCCGCAGAAAAAATTCCCACCGAGGCACTAATAGTATATAAGTGAGCATTGATTTCCTCAAGCAAGATATTGATCTCCAAAGGGAAAGAGGCCAATTTGCGCCTCTCCAAGTTGTCCCTAGAAGTTTGAACAAGGAACTGACAAGTTACTTCATGGTCACCAGTAGCCCAACCACTGACCAACGGATCAACTTAAGGCCGACAATGAATGCAACTCATGAAGGGTTCCTTCTCCAAATGGACAAGAAATCCCCATGATGGTCGAACCCAATAATCCAATAAGGAATATGAGTATAAACTGTTCCTAATTTATTGGAAAGTTCACGGAGGATAACCTAATTCTATTCCAACAAGGGTAGGATTCTCCCACCGATACTCCAACTAGGTATGAGTCTAAACTATTTCCTATTTTGTCGAGAAGTTCACGGAGAATAGTTTTATATTCTTAAGGATAACTCGACAATCCCCATTTGCTTCCAGGTTCACCTTACGACTATTGGACAATTAGTTGTGATGAAAAATCACCAATTGGAGGTTGAATTAGAGAAAATTTTTAATCTTGGGACAACACGTCACATCTCAAGAAAATCCCTCGTGGTGAGTCACACTTGCGAGCATCGTGATAGAGTTCACCAATCAAAGGATGAATCCTCAATATCCTCACTAGGGTTTAGTCTTATGCCAAGCCATGCGGTGGAGATTTCAACGATTCAAAGCTAAGTCTCACGGAATTGGATGAACGGTTCGGCGACAACTCACGATCACGAGCTAAAAATAAGAAAATTCGTTCATCGGCCATCGAGTCAAGATTTCGGCCAGTCGGACAATAAATGCGACCGCGACACTTTTTTATTACCTACAAAGCAGATGATACGAAAGAATCGGAGAATCAAGATTTGAAGCCGTTGAGTCCTATTACACCGGCGGGTGCGGGCTATCACATCAAAGTATTTCGGCTTCTTCTATGAAAGCGAGATCGAAACACTTTGGAGGGATTGTCAGGCGTTGAAAATTGCCTATAAGTCCCGAGCAGCTTCGTGATGGCGAGAATAATCGACAAGTCATCCGATGAAGTAACAAACCGTTGACGACACAACAAGTGAGAACGCATAAGCGGCTCTCCAAGGCGCCCTACGGTTTTGTCCGCTAGCCGGTTAGCGGTATCAATGAGTCCGGCGGCGCCACGGAAACCCACGAAAAGCTCTCTCCTTTACAGGCTCGGTGATTCCGAACCTTGAACCCGATGCGCCATGAGTCGCAGTGAAGGGATAAACCGACTTTGAAGCCTCAAATTAAGCTTCGGAAAACCAATGGCCTTCGGTCAAAACCGACACCAGGCGTCGCGGCGAACACCGAGAGGTGTCGCTTCGGCCGAGACACCCAGGTCTAGCCGGCGAGACACCAGTGTCTCGCCCGGCGATTTATAGTCTCGCTGGCAAAGACACCGAAGATGTCCCCGGCGAGACTGGCCGAGAGAATGGGCTTTTTGATTCTTACTTGCATTATTACTATAAAAAAGTGTGGCTAGGGTTTCATTTTCGAGTCGTGAGATAAAAAAGAGAATAGCCGCCGAACTCTTGTGTGTGCCTAGGGTTAGAGAATTTCCAAGGAGAGGAGATCAAGATCTAGACTTGCGCGGAGATTTGCGATTCGAGATCCAAAGTTTTCGAGATCGGATCTACAACAACAAACCATCCTTTGGATCAAGCTTGGCCTTTATCCAGAAGAAGAGTAACGAGTTCGCTTGCGATCTCGTTCACTACGTTGATTAGTTCCTTGGCTAATCTCAGTATTCGTTTAGATCTCGGATCGATCGATCTAAAATTCCCGTAAAAAGGAGGATTTTTAGATCTAGATCGAATCAGTCTCGTTGATCAACACTTGGAAAGGAATCGCGCGGTGGTCGGAATACATCCCCGCGAGCAAAAATCTCATAGCGGGATCCGATAAGCGGATCCCGCGTTTGTTCACAAGGAGGAAAGTTGTAATTTTACCATTTTTTCATTGTAAAAGCCTTATAAAAAGCGATTTTTGAAACTCATTTGTAATCCCATCAAGGTAGAATGATTTCACCAATGAAAAAGGTAGTGACTTTTCGAGAACGGGGTATGGGTGTTAATTAAGTTTGTGTAAGCTTAGTGGTCACAGCTTGATGATCTTGACAAAAGGCTACCCACATGGTATTTGTCCAACAAACTAATAAGAGAATTGAGATATGATACCAATGACTAGGAGGAGTAAGCGTATACTTGTGCTTATGTTGTTGAAGCACATAGTAGATAAATCAGTAATGTCTTGTCCGTGCAAAGATTGAGAAAAATAAATAAAGGAAGTTTTATTAAGATAAAAGGTTGGGAAATCTCCCCACTTCCTTTTAATGAAGAGAATTTGGCCCTCCTAGATATTGGCATAGGGTGTTGAGAATGGATTGCATCTAAATCAATTTTAAGCATGAATTTAATATGTCAAAGATATAATATGGGTATCACTTGTACTGTTTCGAGATTCTGTTACTTGTTTTAGAGATCGAGATAGATTGCATGTCTGATTTGACCCACCATGGATACTAATATTAGAGTTGCATTGTAGTATAATTTGCTTTAAAATAGTCATTTGAGTTTCTATATATATTATCTCATCCACCTCCGTGTATGAGCTTTTGCAACAAAGCATATACAACGGGACCATTTACAATACTTAAGGAAAAAAAAGAAGAAGAAATTGGACATATAGGGCACCGACCAGTCCTTTAAGATTGCAATTTATGAACACATAATCAATAGTTTTGGATATGCTTTGACGAAAGATGACCTTGGTGGATTACTTTATATGTTGTATCATTTTTTTCCAAGATACTCTAATTAGATTTAATTTTTTCGAGTAGAAACAGTTTTAATTGATTCGTTTTTAATTCAATCCGAATTTATAGTTTTAAATGCATTGTCACCCTTGCCAACAAATTTGGTTCAAGGTCGTAAAATGGTGAAATTTATGCCGAGGGCCAATAGAAACTCTTAGGTGAGGATTCGCAAGTCATCAATCATTCACATCACTAGGCCTTCTATTCTCGTACAAAATATACTAGACTGTGTAGGTAATATTGATGATTTGAATAGCATATCATTGCGCATTTTCAGATTGACTAAACCTTGGGAATTTCATGAAATGATGCTTGCTATGAATAATCGACAAGTCATCCGATGAAGTAATGGCAAACCGCTGACGACACAACAAGTGAACGCAACGCAAACGCCTCAAGACGCCTCTACGCAGAAGTTTGGCGGTCCCGCCAGCCGGTTAGCGGGCGTAGGGGTCATAAGGCCCCTTTATGGTCCGGCACCGAAATTTTTGAAAAGAGCTCTCCTTTCTCGAATAGCCACCGATTCGAACCTTGGTGAACTGATGCCATGAGTGCGAAAGTGAAGGGATAAACCCGACTTTGAAGCCTCAAATTAAGCTCGAAAACCAGAGAAGCCACGCCGACGCCGGTCAAAACCGACACCAGAGGCGCTCTCGCCGAAGCGAGACACCAGAGGTGTCTCGCCGAAGCGAGACACCCATAGGTGTCTCGCTTCAGTAGAGACACCAGAGGTGTCTCGCCGCCGAGACACCAGAGGTGTCTCGCCTGGCGAGACACCAAGGCCGAATGGGCTTTTGCCCAGCCACCAAGATCCGCCGCTGTACCTATAAAAGTGACGGCTAGGGTTTCATTTTCGAGGTCGGCAGAGATAAAAAGAGGAGATAGCCACCAACTCTTGTGTGTGCCTAGGGTTAGAGAATTTCCAAGGAGAGGAGATCAAGATCTAGACTTGCGGGGAGATTTGCGATTCGAGATCCAAAGTTTTCGATCCGCATCTACAACAACAAACCATCCTTTGGATCAAGCTTGGCCTTTATCCGAAGAAGAGTAACGAAGTTCGCTGGTCGATCTCGCTCACTACGCTGATTAGTTCCTTGGCTAATTAATCTCCAGATTCGCTTAGATCTCGATCCGATCGATCTAAGAATTCCCACGAAAAGGAGGGATTTTAGATCTAGATCCGCATCCGCATCTCGCTTGATCAACACTTGGGAAAGGAATCGCGGTGGTCCACGGAATACATCCCCAAGACAGCAAAGAATTCACGCAGTTTAGGATCCGATAAACGGATCCCGCTTGTTCACAAGGAGGAAAGTTGTAATTTTACCATTTTTTCATTGTAAAAGCCTTATAAAAGGCGATTTTTATTTGAAACTCATTTGTAATCCCATCAAGGTAGAATGATTTCACCAATGAAAAAGGTAGTGACTTTTCCGAGAACAGGGTATGGGTGTTAATTAAGTTTGTGTAAGCTTAGTGGTCACAGCTTGATGATCTTGACAAAAGGCTACCCACATGGTATTTGTCCAACAAACTAATAAGAGAATTGAGATATGATACCAATGACTAGGAGGAGTAAGCGTATACTTGTGCTTATGTTGTTGAAGCACATAGTAGATAAATCGGAGTAATGTCTTGTCCGTGCAAAGATTGAGAAAAATAAATAAAGGAAGTTTTTATTAAGATAAAAGGTTGGGAAATCTCCCCACTTCCTTTTAATGAAGAGAAAATTTGGCCCTCCCTAGATATTGGCATAGGGTGTTGAGAATGGATTGCATCTAAATCAATTTTAAGCATGAATTTAATATGTCAAAGATATAATATGGGTATCACTTGTACTGTTTCGAGATTCTGTTACTTGTTTTAGAGATCGAGATAGATTGCATGTCTGATTTGACCCACCATGGATACTAATATTAGAGTTGCATTGTAGTATAATTTGCTTTAAAATAGTCATTTGAGTTTCTATATATATTATCTCATCCACCTCCGTGTATGAGCTTTTGCAACCAAGCATATACAACGGGACCATTTACAATACTTAAGGAAAAAAAAAGAAGAAGAAATTGGACATATAGGGCACCGACCAGTCCTTTAAGATTGCAATTTATGAACACATAATCAATAGTTTTGGATATGCTTTGACTCGAAAGATGACCTTGGTCGTTCTGTTTATATGTTGTATCATCATTTTTCCAAGATACTCTAATTAGATTTAATTTTTTCCGAGTAGAAACAGTTTTAATTGATTCGTTTTTTAATTCAATCCGAATTTATAGTTTTAAATGCATTGTCACCCTTGCCAACAAATTTGGTTCAAGGTCGTAAAATGGTGAAATTTATGCCGAGGGCCAATAGAAACTCTTAGGTGAGGATTCGCAAGTCATCAATCATTCACATCACTAGGCCTTCTATTCTCGTACAAAATATACTAGACTGTGTAGGTAATATTGATGATTTGAATAGCATATCATTGCGCATTTTCAGATTGACTAAACCTTGGGAATTTCATGAAATGATGCTTGCTATGTGACATTGCATCATGAGTTGCTAGTTCCCAAGAAATGTACCTATCTTTGCCTAGTGAAGAAAAAGATTCTTTTGTTGCTTCAATTGTCACCAAAGAGCGAGACCGAAACACTTTGGAGGGGGTAGAGCGAAAATTGCCTATAAGTCCTCGAACGTAGCTCGTGATGACGAGAATAATCGACAAGTCATCCGATGAAGTAATGGCAAACCGCTGACGACACAACAAGTGAACGCAACGCAAACGCCTCCTCAAGACTTCTACGCAGAAGTTTACGGTCCCGCCATTTGGCTAGCGCTGGGTCATAGCCCCTTTAGGTCCGGCAATACCGAAATTTTTGAAAAGAGCTCTCCTTTCGAGCCACCGATTCCGAACCTGGTGAACTGATGCGCCATGAGTGCGAAAGTGAAGGGATAAACCCGACTTTGAAGCCTCAAATTAAGCTCGAAACCAACAGAGAGAAGCCACGCCGACGCTTCCAAAACCGACACTCAGAGGCGCCTCACCGAAGCGAGACACTCAGAGGTGTCTCGCCGCCGAGACATTCTGTGTCTCTCCGAAGCGAGAGATTACCCGAGGTGTCTCGCCGAAGCGAGAGACATGCTCGCCACCGAGACATCGAGGTGTCTCGCCCGAAAGACATCCGAGGTGTCTCTACTGGCGAGACACCAAGTCGAATGGGCTTTTGCCCACGGCCAGATCCGCTGTACCTATAAAAGTGACGGCTAGGGTTTCATTTTCAGAGGTCGCAGAGATAAAAAAGAGGAGATAGCCACCAACTCTTGTGTGTGCCTAGGGTTAGAGAATTTCCAAGGGAGAGGAGATCAAGATCTAGACTTGCGCGGGGAGATTTGCGATTCGAGATCCAAAGTTTTCGATCCGCATCTACAACAACAAACCATCCTTTGGATCAAGCTTGGCCTTTATCCGAAGAAGAGTAACGAAGTTCGCTTGGTCGATCTCGCTCACTACGCTGATTAGTTCCTTGGCTAATTAATCTCCAGATTCGCTTAGATCTCGATCCGATCGATCTAAGAATTCCCACGCAAAAAAGGGATTTTAGATCTAGATCCGCATCCGCATCTCGCTTGATCAACACTTGGGAAAGGAATCGCTGTGGTCCACTAATACATCCCCAACACAGCAAAGAATTCACGCAGTTTAGGATCCGATAAACGGATCCCGCGTTTGTTCACAAGGAGGAAAGTTGTAATTTTTACCATTTTTTTCATTGTAAAAAGCCTTATAAAAAGGCGATTTTTATTTGAAACTCATTTGTAATCCCATCAAGGTAGAATGATTTCACCAATGAAAAAGGTAGTGACTTTTCCCGAGAACAGGGGTATGGGTGTTAATTAAGTTTGTGTAAGCTTAGTGGTCACAGCTTGATGATCTTGACAAAAAGGCTACCCACATGGTATTTGTCCAACAAACTAATAAGAGAATTGAGATATGATACCAATGACTAGGGAGGAGTAAGCGTATACTTGTGCTTATGTTGTTGAAGCACATAGTAGATAAATCGGAGTAATGTCTTGTCCGTGCAAAGATTGAGAAAAATAAATAAAGGAAGTTTTTATTAAGATAAAAGGTTGGGAAATCTCCCCACTTCCTTTTAATGAAGAGAAAATTTGGCCCTCCCTAGATATTGGCATAGGGTGTTGAGAATGGATTGCATCTAAATCAATTTTAAGCATGAATTTAATATGTCAAAGATATAATATGGGTATCACTTGTACTGTTTCGAGATTCTGTTACTTGTTTTAGAGATCGAGATAGATTGCATGTCTGATTTGACCCACCATGGATACTAATATTAGAGTTGCATTGTAGTATAATTTGCTTTAAAATAGTCATTTGAGTTTCTATATATATTATCTCATCCACCTCCGTGTATGAGCTTTTGCAACCAAGCATATACAACGGGACCATTTACAATACTTAAGGAAAAAAAAAGAAGAAGAAATTGGACATATAGGGCACCGACCAGTCCTTTAAGATTGCAATTTATGAACACATAATCAATAGTTTTGGATATGCTTTGACTCGAAAGATGACCTTGGTCGTTCTGTTTATATGTTGTATCATCATTTTTCCAAGATACTCTAATTAGATTTAATTTTTCCGAGTAGAAACAGTTTTAATTGATTCGTTTTTAATTCAATCCGAATTTATAGTTTTAAATGCATTGTCACCCTTGCCAACAAATTTGGTTCAAGGTCGTAAAATGGTGAAATTTATGCCGAGGGCCAATAGAAACTCTTAGGTGAGGATTCGCAAGTCATCAATCATTCACATCACTAGGCCTTCTATTCTCGTACAAAATATACTAGACTGTGTAGGTAATATTGATGATTTGAATAGCATATCATTGCGCATTTTCAGATTGACTAAACCTTGGGAATTTCATGAAATGATGCTTGCTATGTGACATTGCATCATGAGTTGCTAGTTCCCAAGAAATGTACCTATCTTTGCCTAGTGAAGAAAAAGATTCTTTTGTTGCTTCAATTGTCACCAAAGCCTGAGCCTGAGGCTCTGAGCTTTTGCTCTCCAAGAAATTATCTACACTTCAGTACTATCGTCCTCTGTGCCATTAAAGTAAGCTTTTGCTGGGCAGTGAAGAAAGAGAATTTGGAGTTCTTTTGAAGATAAAACAAGATAAAATGAAAATTTTTCTTGGAACTCTCATGCCTCCCTTTGATCTTTGTGTTCCCTTCTTTTTCATTTTTGGAGTTTTTAACTTTTGAGGTATTTCGCTCTACTCCATCAAGTGTATATAATATGAGAAATAGAAATTGTGGGGGAAAAAAAAGCGTTTTCCTAGAAATCACTTTTAAAGGTAATTATACATGAACCATCATTAATTAATATTAATTTATATATATATCATCTTTAAAGTCGGTTCGTGTTGCAATTAACCACATCCTGCTCAAATTTTTCACTAAAAACTAAAAATACCCTTGAAAAGCTCACATTCAAGACTTATGACTTATCTTGTACGCTTAGGTCTAGTTAAGATATAAGTTATGTACCTTGAACACAAATTATTTAAAGTTTTTTATTTTTTAGTGAAGAATTAACTGTGAGGGGTTGATTGCAATATAAATTCACTTTAAAGAAGGTTTACATATAAATTGATATTTAGAAATATTTTTGTATAATTACTCTATTTTTAAGGTGGTTTCTAGTAAAAACCCCCGAAAAAGAAACTTGAACGTTATTCTATAATTATTTAACTAACTGATTGTCTTTGATTCAATAGTGATACATAGTTTCTTTTATCGAACAGCGATGGATACTAAACAAAATCTCTTGTAGACATCTTCTTAGTTTTAAGATTTCGACCTGAATAGCGATGGATACTTAAACAAAATCTCTTGTAGACATCTTCTTAGTTTTAAGATTTCGACCTCACAATCTCATTGTAATGCTTCTAATTTTATATTTCTAATAGACAATTGAACGCCTCTCAATTGGTCATATTAATCAAGTCAATTTTAGGGTATAAACGTATAATTAATCTTCAATACTCAGCATAGTTCATCAACACGTACTAGAACTGTTTCTAGAATCTTGATTCAAAGCCAGTTATTAGCCTATTCGAACAAATTATTAAAGTAACAGTATTATACACACAGTTTAGCTTCCATGTACAAACACATCAATCAACTTAATAGGACATTGTCAAAGAGGGTTAAACACCGGTAATCTCTTTTGAAAGAGGTTTTTCAGTTTGGTTATTTTTTAATGAAAAAGTTGATTTAGTTACTGAGTTGTAATTCAACAAATGAGACCTAGTACAAGTGCTCTTAATCCCCAAAAGAAATGCTTGAGAATAGTCATTTGAGTTTCTATATATATTATCTCATCCACCTCCGTGTATGAGCTTTTGCAACCAAGCATATACAACGGGACCATTTACAATACTTAAGGAAAAAAAAGAAGAAGAAATTGGACATATAGGGCACCGACCAGTCCTTTAAGATTGCAATTTATGAACACATAATCAATAGTTTTGGATATGCTTTGACTCGAAAGATGACCTTGGTCGTTCGTTTATATGTTGTATCATCATTTTTCCAAGATACTCTAATTAGATTTAATTTTTCCGAGTAGAAACAGTTTTAATTGATTCGTTTTTAATTCAATCCGAATTTATAGTTTTAAATGCATTGTCACCCTTGCCAACAAATTTGGTTCAAGGTCGTAAAATGGTGAAATTTATGCCGAGGGCCAATAGAAACTCTTAGGTGAGGATTCGCAAGTCATCAATCATTCACATCACTAGGCCTTCTATTCTCGTACAAAATATACTAGACTGTGTAGGTAATATTGATGATTTGAATAGCATATCATTGCGCATTTTCAGATTGACTAAACCTTGGGAATTTCATGAAATGATGCTTGCTATGTGACATTGCATCATGAGTTGCTAGTTCCCAAGAAATGTACCTATCTTTGCCTAGTGAAGAAAAAGATTCTTTTGTTGCTTCAATTGTCACCAAAGCCTGAGCCTGAGGCTCTGAGCTTTGCTCTCAAGAAATTATCTACACTTCAGTACTATCGTCCTCTGTGCCATTAAAGTAAGCTTTTGCTGGGCAGTGAAGAAAGAGAATTTGGAGTTCTTTTGAAGATAAAACAAGATAAAATGAAATTTTTCTTGGAACTCTCATGCCTCCCTTTGATCTTTGTGTTCCCTTCTTTTTCATTTTTGGAGTTTTAACTTTTGAGGTATTTCGCTCTACTCCATCAAGTGTATATAATATGAGAAATAGAAATTGTGGGGAAAAAAAGCGTTTTCCTAGAAATCACTTTTAAAGGTAATTATACATGAACCATCATTAATTAATATTAATTTATATATATATCATCTTTAAAGTCGGTTAGTGTTGCAATTAACCACATCTGCTCAAATTTTCACTAAAAACTAAAAATACCCTTGAAAAGCTCACATTCAAGACATATGACTTATCTTGTGCGTTTAGGTCTAGTTAAGATATAAGTTATGTACCTTGAACACAAATTATTTAAAGTTTTTTTATTTTTAGTGAAGAATTAACTGTGAGGGGTTGATTGCAATATAAATTCACTTTAAAGAAGGTTTACATATAAATTGATATTTAGAAATATTTTTGTATAATTACTCTATTTTTAAGGTGGTTTCTAGTAAAACCCCGAAAAACTTGCAGACCTGGAACGTTATTCTATAATTATTTAACTAACTGATTGTCTTTGATTCAATAGTGATACATAGTTTCTTTTATCGAACAGCGATGGATACTAAACAAAATCTCTTGTAGACATCTTCTTAGTTTTAAGATTTCGACCTGAATAGCGATGGATACTTAAACAAAATCTCTTGTAGACATCTTCTTAGTTTTAAGATTTCGACCTCACAATCTCATTGTAATGCTTCTAATTTTATATTTCTAATAGACAATTGAACGCCTCTCAATTGGTCATATTAATCAAGTCAATTTTTAGGGTATAAACGTATAATTAATCTTCAATACTCAGCATAGTTCATCAACACGAACTAGAACTAGAATCTTGATTCAAAGCCAGTTAGCCTATTCGGAACAAATTATTAAAGTAACAGTATTATACACACAGTTTAGCTTCCATGTACAAACACATCAATCAACTTAATAGGACATTGTCAAAGAGGGTTAAACACCGGTAATCTCTTTTGAAAGAGGTTTTCAGTTTGGTTATTTTTTAATGAAAAAGTTGATTTAGTTACTGAGTTGTAATTCAACAAATGAGACCTAGTACAAGTGCTCTTAATCCCCAAAAGAAATGCTTGAGAAGCTACATTAGAGTACTTAGGTATATTCTTCAATTCCTATAATAGTTATACCTAAAGCATATAATTACCAAAGTATTATTCTTCCATGTAAGAAGTCAAATTTGATTCTCGTTATCTTTAATGAGGATATTTGAAGGAGATTTTTTTTTCCTGATAATTGTTAAGATGACACATTTGAATGTGTGGACTAGTTAGACGAATATATGCAATCACAGAGGTGTGCAGTGCATTTGTTCTTTAGCAAAGAAAGAATGCATGCGAGAGGAAAGGGATCATGCACATTTCCTAAGTTCTTCCTCAGCCACATGGAATGCTATATTCTGTTCTCAAGTATTCTCCTATATACGTTGTTGTTGAAGTAACCAGAGAGTTTCCTTTGTATTTGTTTATTTAGTGTCGTTGGAATAATTGAAACCTCGGAGTTTTAAAGAAACAGTGACAGCCAATTTGATAAAAAAATGTTATTGGACAATAATTTTGTATGTAAATCAAGTGCAATGAACTTAAGAGGGTCTAAGCCGCAATTAACCCTTAATTCTATGGTGTAAATTGAACAGGGTTAAGCTATGAAACCCTATATATTGTCTCATTGAAGAGGAAGACCAACACAGGACTTGCCTGATCCGGTCCTACTCATTACGGCTATGCCAAGAGATCAGGAAACAAAACTCGTAAGCAAGCTCTCAAAATAAACCCTGTACCTTATAAAACATTACGATCTCTATGCACCCACAAAGTTGTTTTAATGTAGGACATTAGATATAGCTTTTAATTAAGTTATAAGGATTAGATTTGGATAGGTTCCAAATTCATATAGCTTTTAATTAAGTTATAAGGATTAGATTTGGATAGGTTCCAAATGTCGGAAAAATAGCATTTGGTGAATGGGAAAATAGTTCAAAGAGGAAATGGGAAGTTTAGTCCCATTAGGTAGTGAGGATGGGTTTATAAGTGAAAGCAATAATGGAATTAAGCTCTTATTGACTACGAAAATCTCGGGGATTAGAACAAGCTACCTGCACGAGATAATTTTTGGTTGATTCGTCGATATTACAAAATTTTGTACATTATCCAAGCGTTATAAATTTTCAACTTACCTCTCCATCTCCCAAAATTTACGATTCTTCACGCTATAAATAGTCCTTCAAGCTTGAAATACACGAAGCAATCTCTGAGCTATTTGGCTATCTTCCTCATCAACTTCTCGGTTCTCCTCTTAGTAAGCTATCTTCTTTCTTCGTTGTATCTAGGCTAGAGTTTCGAGCACTCAAGCGAATGCTTTAGAGCTGTTCCTTGATCGAGCTTCATCTTCTTTGCAATTATAAAGTTGTAAAGGTTTATATATATATATTCATCTTTTCTCCATTGTAATTCTTTCATAAATTTTCTTGTATAGCCAATTCTAATTTGGATCACGTAACAAATTCTTAGTTATCGAGGATGGATTTTGATAGGTTAATTCAAAATCCAGACTACGATCTTAGGTTACTGAATATATTGAATCCCGATCTACCACTCCCAAAATTATCTACTTGTATTAGAAGTAAATTTGAAACCAATAAATGAGATTTTCTCTCTATTCTTTGGAAGCTAGCTCCTTTATTTTCTTTTGAGTTAGGTCCTTCTTCTTCTTGAGCACATAGGAAAGCAAACTGGCATTGAAGTTCATATACTAAATTAATTAAGAGGCAAATATGAGCCAAATGAACCAACAAAAATTCAAAAGCTGAGGAGAACAAGCATTATATGATGACTTACAAGCAAAAACAAGACACGTAACTACAGTTACGAATATAAGTTACGGTACTTAAAATTTTTTATATATGGTTGTATGTAAGTATTGTACTGTAATTTCATGCAATAATAGTTGCAATGGTTTAATTTATATGTATGTAATTACATTGCAACTACAGTTGCAAGCCAAGAAAAATGGCTACTAATAGATAAGATTGGGCCCCACCTTTTCTTTTATGCCAGATTCAGAGTTGATAAATACATGCGGAAAGAGATTGAAGCTATTGATGCTCAAATTGCCACATCCGTGTTCGCGTTCGGCCTTAATGTTGACGGGACCGAACAAATCTAACTCGATACAATCCTAAAACCATAACTTTAATGGTGTGCCCACCCACCATACAAATTTTGCACCATACTATGCAGTTATCCATACGTTTCGTTGATTAAACAGATTGAGAGATTTATTTTATAATATCACCTTATGGGGATCTATTATTCGAAATTATAGTTATATCATATTTATCCCTATACATTGCACAGGCACAATAACAGATTCATAATTTTATCTCAGTTATGTACCCATATAATTTAGTGGTGATATATCCTGATTTCAATATTGCTCTCGTTAATAAATATAAGCAAAAGTAGACAATATCAGTAACATCATGTGAGACCAAGCACCATGTAGAAAAGGTAGCTAATGATAAGGCTCAAGCATAAGATTTGTCATAAAAGAAACCTAAAACAACATCTGACGCAGGATTAGATTGAGAACAATACAAGATAAAGACGGGAAAAAAAAAAAACAAAGACTAGACTAGACAGAGAAAGGTCAACAATATTGACTCTTAACCATTGAACTGAAAAATGCAATGAATCCCTGAGTCTCACCTTCAAACTCAAATATCCTTTCAAACCTACTTCTAATGAGGTTAAGGGAGACCACGGCACGTGACTTTCAACATCTCCAAAACCCTAGCAGAATACAAACCAAACGATAGGAGCCCACAATTTTCATAATTATACAACACTCAATTGATCCTAGTTTACTATAAGTGTCAATTTGCTATGAACTCAATTGTCATTGCCTGATCGATGATTATGACTAATAGGTTTCCACATGACATTTGTCTAAAACAAACACATGAAACGTATCATGGACTGTGGGGTTCTTCCCGTGACAAGCATAAGGAAATGTCAAATCTGAACCATAATTGGTAGATTTTTCCGAGGCTCTATTGCTTTCAGAGTCTTGATCTGAGAATGATTTGTCTCAGAAAATCCACAAGCTAGAGTCTCTTGTGTACAGGGTTTGTAATTTGGACCTCTGATTTATTAAACTGCGTCGAGAAAAACAATCAAGTCTTTATTTAAATTTGGACCTCCTTTAGGGTTTATTGGAAAAAAAACCCCATTAACATTAGAATTTTTTGCCAGAAAACCCTTCGAGAAACCGTGAACCCCAATTTTCACTGGCAAAAATATTCTCTTGCCTAATTTCACCCGATCACGCGAAAATTACAATTGACAATGTTCAGGGGATCTCTTGATAAAATCTTAAAGTTGGAGGGGTTTTCTAATAAATACTAAACTTAAGGGGGTTTTCTGATATTTTAAAAGTTATGGGGGTTATCTGATATCATCCAAAGTTAGGTGGTTTTCTGATATTTAGCCTTTAAAATTCTAATTTATTATATCACAGTTATGTCTTAACGAAGGCTTCAGATTTTGAGTCTATTCGGCCAAGAAACAGAGACCATATAGCTAGACTCAACCTAACCATTACAATCTCTAATTCTCTTGATTCCTCTGATTGCTTTTTACTGCAGTTATGTGTTAGGTATAAATCCTGATATCTTGCTAGCTTATTCAGATGTACTGATGCTACATAACTTGTGTCCTCAAAGAAAACAGAAAGGCTGAGTCATTCACACAGTGTTATTGTCCTCTGTGTGCAAGTACTCTATAATTGTATTGGACGTGGAATGGAGATGAAGGCATCAATTATATAACAAGGAACTGCATAATAAAGTGCGAAGAAAGTACATGAAAAGGCTAAAATAATAATGGGGGCATCTCAAGCCTCTGCAGTTTGCAGTTGCTCTTTTTTCAGCAAACTTTGACCCAGGCCACAGTAACATGCGCAGGATCCTTTCACTTTTCATGTTAAGAATCCAATGTTTAATCTGTTAAAGATGGCGTTGTTATGTTCTTGATGATGATTTAGTTTTTGCATGTTAAAAAAAGAGCAGAAGATTCATGACTCTTGTTTCAAGATACCATTTTTTTTAACATAAAAGAGCCTATACTTTTTACCTCTCATTTTATCTGGGACCTCTGGGTGTAATTTGAAATCAACTCCGTTTAATATAAAATTAAGGAAATATAATTTGTAGTTCTGTAACTATAACCGAAGATAACTCAAAATAGAAATTTCAAAGCCAAAGAGGTGCTACGGACTAAAAGTTTTGGTTTATTTTGATTATTTTGTCTTTTTATATAACCTCATTATCGAGAAACAATATACAATAATTTCCATCTACTGGATTTATGACATATTAGAATCTATCCATTTTAAATTAGTATTACGCCAAATTAATACAAAAAATGATAATTTGTACTAAAAGACTCAAAAGTTTGGAGGTCCTTGATGACTCTGCATATTTTGATACAAATATGTAAGGAAGGACCCCATACTTCATGGTAGTCCAAAAGTCGTTTAGTATTTGTTACATGGTTATCATTGTTATCAAATATATCTAAGACTGTGTTTGACAATCTTTTAAAAACTGTGTTAGGATCAATCCTGACCCAGCTTTATCCTAAATCAAGCTGCAAATAAACCAGGGAGAGAGTGATCCAAAAAAGAACCAATTTAAATGACTATTTTTGACTTAAGTAAAATTGGACCAGTTGCCAAATAAGAGAGAGCTCAAAACCTGATCGGGTTTAATCTTGATCCAAGGGTAAGGGTTGCAAAACACACCCTAAAGATTGCTAATATATATGGTAGATAACACCACTGCATATTTTTATTCACTCTCTGTCATGGAATCTATAAGGTTCACACGCTTCATTTCATTAACCACCTGAAACTTTAAATATGCAGAAGAACGCAGAATTCAAGTTCCAAGAAACCAGACCTGCGGTCTGTGGTAATTATAATCCATCATTTTAGTTGGTTAGTCAGTAGTCAACTAACACATTCACCCAATCCATAGCGTTCGAATTGAAAAGTCTAAGTTCGAGGCATTTGGCTGGATGTGTAAGATTCACTGCATGCGTTCTTTAATAATGAAAGAATCTAAAAGGAAATCGAATCTTTTATATTTGTCCCTTTTCGCTAAGCCTTCTAATTAATTAGTCTCCGAGGAATACTGGGTTGCATAATCAAATATTTGTTTAATGACAGAACTATTCGGAGGCAAATTTTTTTTAAAAAAAATTTAAAAAATTCTTTTTCTTCCTTTTCATTTAAAAGACCCAGTGGCCAGTGCGAAGGCAGTTGATTTATAAATATTTATTGTGGAATGATTTATCAACTTTTTATATCACTATCCTAAATGTCTTTTGTTATGGGTGATTCAAATACTAATCCTTGAACAGGATATGCAATCTAATTAGAGTTTCTATTAGCTATGTCTAGTATTAAGATAAGGAGAAAAGAGTTTGTTTATTCTATTGAGATTAAAATTCTTATCTTGTAGAATTTGTGGATAGCAACAACTCTTATCCTTAGTCTCTATAAATATGACAGAAGATCTTTGATGAGAATTTACCCAACCTAGGATCGCAGCATCAAGGGAAAGAATGGATAGTTCTTTATTAAGAGAATAGTTAATTCAAACTGCGGCCCAGTAGCATTGAGAATGGCTCGCAGGTGAAGCAATAGATTCAAGAGGATCTTAATTTGGCTCTCTAGGTGTTAAAGATTGTTAAAGAGATTAAGCGTTTTCAGGGGTGTGATTTGAGATTAAGTAATCGAGAGATCTTCACATTGTATTCCTTATAATTTAGTAAAGCTATTCTCCTCATTCGTCGGTGGTGGGCGTAGGCAATCAAACCACATATATCTTTGTGTTCTTGTGTTCTCGATATTTTTCGTGTTTTCGTGTGATTGATATTAGTTTATCCTGGGATTTGTTATAATAAATTGGTATCAGAGCCCTCAGCTATCGATCAGACAAGAAGATGCGACAACCACTACAGTGAGATATCGAAGTTTGACACATTAGTTTTATTTTGACAAATTAGGATGGTGTAGTGTTGACCAAGCGGATTGAAGAACTTTGTTGGGAAAGCAAGAAAGCGCACTACGGTGTGAGAGGAAGATTGGGGCGTGCTTGGATTTGATCGATATGCGCACGATGCCTTATGGAGCTATTGGAGAAGTTGGAGTAAGTAAACTTAGCATTTGGTGTGATTCTCCGATATATTTGAATCAATGTGGAGATTTGTTATGGGTGATTCAAATATTAATCCTTGAATAGGATATGCAATCTAATTAGAGTTTCTATTAGCTATGTCTAGTATTAAGATAAGGAGAAAGAGTTTGTTTATTCTATTGAGATTAAAATTCTTATCTTGTAGAATTTGTTACATGGTTATCATTGTTATCAAATATATACTAAGACGTGTTTGACAATCTTTTAAAAGCGTGTTAGGATCAATCGGTGACATCCTAAATCATCAACTGCAAATAAACCAGGGAGAGAGTGATCCAAAAAAGAACCAATTTAAATGACTATTTTTGACTTAAGTAAAATTGGACCAGTTGCCAAATAAGAGAGAGCTCAAAACCTGATCGGGTTTAATCTTGATCCAAGGGTAAGGGTTGCAAAACACACCCTAAAGATTGCTAATATATATGGTAGATAACACCACTGCATATTTTTATTCACTCTCTGTCATGGAATCTATAAGGTTCACACGCTTCATTTCATTAACCACCTGAAACTTTAAATATGCAGAAGAACGCAGAATTCAAGTTCCAAGAAACCAGACCTGCGGTCTGTGGTAATTATAATCCATCATTTTAGTTGGTTAGTCAGTAGTCAACTAACACATTCACCCAATCCATAGCGTTCGAATTGAAAAGTCTAAGTTCGAGGCATTTGGCTGGATGTGTAAGATTCACTGCATGCGTTCTTTAATAATGAAAGAATCTAAAAGGAAATCGAATCTTTTATATTTGTCCCTTTTCGCTAAGCCTTCTAATTAATTAGTCTCCGAGGAATACTGGGTTGCATAATCAAATATTTGTTTAATGACAGAACTATTCGGAGGCAAATTTTTAAAAAATTTTAAAAATTCTTTTCTTCCTTTTCATTTAAAAGACCCAGTGGCCAGTGCGAAGGCAGTTGATTTATAAATATTTATTGTGGAATGATTTATCAACTTTTATATCACTATCCTAAATGTCTTTTGTTATGGGTGATTCAAATATTAATCCTTGAATAGGATATGCAATCTAATTAGAGTTTCTATTAGCTATGTCTAGTATTAAGATAAGGAGAAAAGAGTTTGTTTATTCTATTGAGATTAAAATTCTTATCTTGTAGAATTTGTGGATAGCAACAACTCTTATCCTAGTCTCTATAAATATGACTGAAGATCTTTGATGAGAATTTACCCAACCTAGGATCGCAGCATCAAGGGAAAGAATGGATAGTTCTTTATTAAGGCTGCAGATAGTTAATTCACCCGACGGCAGCAGTAAGCATTGAGAATGGCTCTGCAAGCTGAAGCAATAGATTCAAGAGGATCTTAATTTGGCTCTCTAGGTGTTAAAGATTGTTAAAGAGATTAAGCGTTTTCAGGGGTGTGATTTGAGATTAAGTAATCGAGAGATCTTCACATTGTATTCCTTATAATTTAGTAAAGCTATTCTCCTCATTCGTCCGTGGACGTAGGCTACAAGTCAAACCACATATATCTTTGTGTTCTTGTGTTCTCGATATTTTTCGTGTTTTCGTGTGATTGATATTAGTTTATCCTGGGATTTGTTATAATAAATTGGTATCGAGCCCTCGACTATCGATCGGACAAGAAGATGGCGACAACCACTACAGTGAGATATCGAAGTTTGTAACAACATAGTTTAACGACAAATTAGGATGGTGTAGTGTTGACACAAAGCGGATTGAAGAAGGCTTTGTTGGGCCAGAAGAAGCAAACTCTGATGTGAGGAGGAAGATTGGGGCGTGCTTGGATTTGATCGATATGTGTGCACTTGATGCCTTATGGAGCTATTGGAGAAGGCTGGAGTAAGTAAACTAGCTTATTTGGTGTGAGGTATTCTCGATATATTTGAATCAATGTGGAAATTTGTTATGGGTGATTCAAATACTAGTCCTTGAATAACATATGTAATTTAATTAGAGTTTCATTAGCTATGTCTAGTATTAAGATAAGGAGAAAAGAGTTTCTTTATTCTATTGAGATTAAAATTCTTATCTTGTAGAATTTGTTAATAGCAACAACTATTATTCTTAGTCTCTATAAATATGACAGAAGATCTTTGATGAGAATTTACACAACCTAGGGTTGCAACATCAAGGGAAAGAATGGATAGTTTTTATTAAAGAATGAGATAGTTGATCATAGACGGCAATGATAAGTATTGAGAAGGAATCATTGGCAATAGATTCAAGATGTTCTTGATTTGGCTCTCTATTTGGTTAGCTCTCTAGGTGTTAGAGATTGTTAGAGAGATGAAGCGTTTTCAGGGGTGTGATTTGAGATTGAGTGATTGAGAGATCTTCACATTGTATTCCTTACAATTTAGTAAAGTTATTCTCCTCCTTCGCCCGTGGACGTAGGCTATAAGCTAAACCACGTATATTTTTGTGTTCGTGTGTTCTCGATATTTTTCGTGTTTTCGTGTGATTGATATTAGTTTATCCTGGGGTTTGTCATAACACCTTTGATGACAGCAACATGAGCTGCCGTTTCAATGAATCTGTAATAACATATCTCTAACTTTACTTTGACGATCCTTTTTTTATTTTGCATTTTCGGAGACTTAAACCTATGACTTGTCATATGTTGGGGATAACATGGGAAGAATTTCATAACATATTTGTCAGTTGTGTCCCTAATAACTCGTTAGGCCCAGCTAAAATCATCTGCTACGTTTGGGCCATAGCTGGTCAATATTGACAAAAAAAAACTTAGCACTGAGTGGGCTGTTTAAGCCCAACAAACCTATATCTGGTTAGTAGCACACCAAACTAATCCCCATTAGGGGCCAACTTATTTATAACGGGCCTGGGCCTATACTGGATTAAGTAGTACGCCAAATTGCCTCCCTATAATCTATTGGGCCTACTTTAAGACGTGGGCTCCCGTGAAGTATTGTAATGAATAAGGATCCTAAAAGAATGAAACAATATGTATCATAAAGAATGAGATAATTTGTATCATAGAAACTGTTAAACTAACCATTCCAATCACATATGAATGATATAGATCACTTCATTCTGTGAGGATGTTCTGATAGAAATTGCGCTTAATTGTAATGAGCATGATAATTAAAGTGCAATTTGGTTCAACTAAACTAGAACTGTATATAACTCTTGACTCTATAATAACTCTTGACTGTATATAACTCTTGACTCTATAATAACATGAGTACAAAGATAGCTTTCAACCAAAATTATAAAGATAAAAGTTTTAAAGACAATCGGTGAGCAACAAATTATTAAATACTGGTATCTTTAACTTACTTAAAATGGCAGTTTTGGTGATACCTTAATCACTAGCTATAGATGGTATCTTGCAGGGATAGAGAACAACAGCACTCTTGTTGTCTCAAACCTAAGGAAAGCATTATTGTCACGTGACCTCTGCTCTGTTGTCTCTTGGAGAGTAAGGTTTTGACAGCTAGAAAGGCTTGCGTCCGATTGGCATTGGAATTTATTAAGACACTTCGTTTTTATTGTTTTTTAAAAAATTTAAAAATTCTTTTCTTCCTTTTCATTTAAAAGACCCAGTGGCCAGTGCGAAGGCAGTTGATTTATAAATATTTATTGTGGAATGATTTATCAACTTTTATATCACTATCCTAAATGTCTTTTGTTATGGGTGATTCAAATATTAATCCTTGAATAGGATATGCAATCTAATTAGAGTTTCTATTAGCTATGTCTAGTATTAAGATAAGGAGAAAAGAGTTTCTTTATTCTATTGAGATTAAAATTCTTATCTTGTAGAATTTGTTAATAGCAACAACTATTATTCTTAGTCTCTATAAATATGTGAAGATCTTTGATGAGAATTTACACAACCTAGGGTTGCAACATCAAGGAAAGAATGGATAGTTTTTATTAAAGAATGAGATAATTTGTATCATAGAAACTGTTAAACTAACCATTCCAATCACATATGAATGATATAGATCACTTCATTCTGTGAGGATGTTCTGATAGAAATTGCGCTTAATTGTAATGAGCATGATAATTAAAGTGCAATTTGGTTCAACTAAACTAGAACTGTATATAACTCTTGACTGTATATAACTCTTGACTGTATATAACTCTTGACTGTATATAACTCTTGACTGTATATAACTCTTGACTGTATATAACTCTTGACTGTATATAACTCTTGACTCTATAATAACTCTTGACTGTATATAACTCTTGACTCTATAATAACTCTTGACTGTATATAACTCTTGACTCTATAATAACTCTTGACTGTATATAACTCTTGACTGTATATAACTCTTGACTGTATATAACTCTTGACTGTATATAACTCTTGACTGTATATAACTCTTGACTGTATATAACTCTTGACTGTATATAACTCTTGACTGTATATAACTCTTGACTGTATATAACTCTTGACTCTATAATAACTCTTGACTGTATATAACTCTTGACTGTATATAACTCTTGACTCTATAATAACTCTTGACTCTATAATAACTCTTGACTGTATATAACTCTTGACTGTATATAACTCTTGACTGTATATAACTCTTGACTGTATATAACTCTTGACTCTATAATAACTCTTGACTGTATATAACTCTTGACTCTATAATAACTCTTGACTGTATATAACTCTTGACTGTATATAACTCTTGACTGTATATAACTCTTGACTGTATATAACTCTTGACTGTATATAACTCTTGACTGTATATAACTCTTGACTCTATAATAACTCTTGACTGTATATAACTCTTGACTGTATATAACTCTTGACTGTATATAACTCTTGACTGTATATAACTCTTGACTGTATATAACTCTTGACTGTATATAACTCTTGACTGTATATAACTCTTGACTGTATATAACTCTTGACTGTATATAACTCTTGACTCTATAATAACTCTTGACTGTATATAACTCTTGACTGTATATAACTCTTGACTCTATAATAACTCTTGACTCTATAATAACTCTTGACTGTATATAACTCTTGACTCTATAATAACTCTTGACTCTATAATAACTCTTGACTCTATAATAACATGAGTACAAAGATAGCTTTCAACCAAAATTATAAAGATAAAAGTTTTAAAGACAATCGGTGAGCAACAAATTATTAAATACTGGTATCTTTAACTTACTTAAAATGGCAGTTTTGGTGATACCTTAATCACTAGCTATAGATGGTATCTTGCAGGGATAGAGAACAACAGCACTCTTGTTGTCTCAAACCTAAGGAAAGCATTATTGTCACGTGACCTCTGCTCTGTTGTCTCTTGGAGAGTAAGGTTTTGACAGCTAGAAAGGCTTGCGTCCGATTGGCATTGGAATTTATTAAGACACTTCGTTTTTATTGTTTTTTAAAAAATTTAAAAATTCTTTTCTTCCTTTTCATTTAAAAGACCCAGTGGCCAGTGCGAAGGCAGTTGATTTATAAATATTTATTGTGGAATGATTTATCAACTTTTATATCACTATCCTAAATGTCTTTTGTTATGGGTGATTCAAATATTAATCCTTGAATAGGATATGCAATCTAATTAGAGTTTCTATTAGCTATGTCTAGTATTAAGATAAGGAGAAAAGAGTTTCTTTATTCTATTGAGATTAAAATTCTTATCTTGTAGAATTTGTGGATAGCAACAACTCTTATCCTAGTCTCTATAAATATGACGAAGATCTTTGATGAGAATTTACCCAACCTAGGATCGCAAAGATCAAGGGAAAGAATGGATAGTTTTTATTAAAGAATGAGATAATTTGTATCATAGAAACTGTTAAACTAACCATTCCAATCACATATGAATGATATAGATCACTTCATTCTGTGAGGATGTTCTGATAGAAATTGCGCTTAATTGTAATGAGCATGATAATTAAAGTGCAATTTGGTTCAACTAAACTAGAACTGTATATAACTCTTGACTGTATATAACTCTTGACTGTATATAACTCTTGACTGTATATAACTCTTGACTGTATATAACTCTTGACTCTATAATAACTCTTGACTGTATATAACTCTTGACTCTATAATAACTCTTGACTGTATATAACTCTTGACTGTATATAACTCTTGACTCTATAATAACTCTTGACTGTATATAACTCTTGACTCTATAATAACTCTTGACTGTATATAACTCTTGACTGTATATAACTCTTGACTGTATATAACTCTTGACTGTATATAACTCTTGACTGTATATAACTCTTGACTGTATATAACTCTTGACTGTATATAACTCTTGACTCTATAATAACTCTTGACTGTATATAACTCTTGACTGTATATAACTCTTGACTCTATAATAACTCTTGACTCTATAATAACTCTTGACTGTATATAACTCTTGACTGTATATAACTCTTGACTGTATATAACTCTTGACTGTATATAACTCTTGACTGTATATAACTCTTGACTGTATATAACTCTTGACTCTATAATAACTCTTGACTGTATATAACTCTTGACTGTATATAACTCTTGACTCTATAATAACTCTTGACTGTATATAACTCTTGACTCTATAATAACTCTTGACTGTATATAACTCTTGACTCTATAATAACTCTTGACTGTATATAACTCTTGACTGTATATAACTCTTGACTGTATATAACTCTTGACTCTATAATAACTCTTGACTGTATATAACTCTTGACTGTATATAACTCTTGACTCTATAATAACTCTTGACTCTATAATAACTCTTGACTCTATAATAACTCTTGACTCTATAATAACTCTTGACTCTATAATAACTCTTGACTCTATAATAACTCTTGACTGTATATAACTCTTGACTCTATAATAACTCTTGACTGTATATAACTCTTGACTCTATAATAACTCTTGACTCTATAATAACTCTTGACTCTATAATAACTCTTGACTCTATAATAACTCTTGACTGTATATAACTCTTGACTCTATAATAACTCTTGACTCTATAATAACTCTTGACTCTATAATAACTCTTGACTGTATATAACTCTTGACTGTATATAACTCTTGACTGTATATAACTCTTGACTGTATATAACTCTTGACTCTATAATAACTCTTGACTGTATATAACTCTTGACTGTATATAACTCTTGACTCTATAATAACTCTTGACTGTATATAACTCTTGACTCTATAATAACTCTTGACTGTATATAACTCTTGACTCTATAATAACTCTTGACTGTATATAACTCTTGACTCTATAATAACTCTTGACTGTATATAACTCTTGACTCTATAATAACATGAGTACAAAGATAGCTTTCAACCAAAATTATAAAGATAAAAGTTTTAAAGACAATCGGTGAGCAACAAATTATTAAATACTGGTATCTTTAACTTACTTAAAATGGCAGTTTTGGTGATACCTTAATCACTAGCTATAGATGGTATCTTGCAGGGATAGAGAACAACAGCACTCTTGTTGTCTCAAACCTAAGGAAAGCATTATTGTCACGTGACCTCTGCTCTGTTGTCTCTTGGAGAGAGTAAGGTTTTTGACAGCTAGAAAGGCTTGCGTCCGATTGGCATTGGAATTTATTAAGACACTTCGTTTTTATTGTTTTTTAAAAATTCCCCTTTTCCTGTGATTATTTGAATGATATGTAGCATGTAACGTGTAATTATTGCTGGACTAGATTTTCCGTCAAATGCTCCTAAATCCCATTTCGTCTTTCTAAAGTAAAATTTCTTTGATAGTTAAAGATTTCCTCTACTTTCTTCTTGTTTACTTTGTTCATTATATAATTGACACGTGTCAGTCACGTCCTGATTGGATGTTGTTGAAATATAACGGCTGCTAAATGTACTAAATCTATACCATTGTAAAAAAAAGCAGCTAAATCTTCAACTACAATTCTTTAGCTGAACGTTAATGGATCAATGTTAGGCTTTTTTCTACGAAAGTCCCCCACACTTTCATATTTTCAAATTATTCTCCAAACTGTTTAAATGTTTCGAGATTAGTCCCTCTAAAACGAGATTGAAAGATATGGAGGACTAATTAATTAGTGGGTTTTTAATGGTTGAAACATATGCCCACCAAATATACACGTATACACTATTTTTGGAACTAAATCTTGATTCCGTCAGTATTATTCAATCCTATGTTGGTATAGAAATCGGTTTATCCTCCGACTGATCTTGCTACAAATACCTTCAGAATACGAACGAGAACTCTATAATCCTTTCATTTTGGGATGCTAAAAATCTCAATCATCGACACTAATTTAAAAAAATATTAAGATTCGACCGTTCCAAATAAGATCATTAGAACATCTTGCTATCATACGGAATGTTATGATACTAACAATAGTCGACTGCTATTATCTGCCAAGGTAAAATGAAAAAATATATAAAAGAAGAAAATCGATAAACACTCTACAGTCTACATCTTCATTAACAGATAATCAAACTCCCCATCAAGCTTGGACCTTTTGTTTGATGCCGGTGACCTCAAAAATCCCCAACCTCATTCTTCTCTTGACAGCTGTCATCCACGTAGTCATCAACACAAATTTTACATTTCCCTCTCCCCTAAAATCAATGTATTATTAGTAAAAAAAAAGGCCACAATTCCCCAGATCACAAATTATCCTAATTAACTATAAATTACAGCTGTGGCACCTCACGCTAACCCACAGAGGCAAGAGAGCTTGCACCTCTTCCATATAAAAAAAAACACCGTATCTATTATTTCCTAATTAACAAATATAAAAACAATAAGTAATTATAATTAATTACAGTAATTAATCATCTCACCGACCCTGACTCTTTGGTCCTCATTAGGCAACTCAACAGTCAACCGTCGCCTCGTTTGACGCCTCTCTCCACGTGTTCCTTTCCCCTTCTTTCTCTTTATTAAAAAAAATCAAAAAAGAAAAGAAAAATAAAATGAATAGAAAAGGCAATTATTTTCTCTTCCCCTTTCACCCCGCTCAAGTACTAAAAGTGGAAGCTATCTCTCTCAATCCCAACTCGCTTATATTCACTCTCTTTAATCCTTCTCTTCAAGAATTGAGATCAACTGAGCAAAATTTGTCAAGATGTTGAAGGAGAAAGAGAAAGAGAAGGAGAAAAATTTCATGGTGGGCTTCATCTGCAACTGGGCCGACATTAAATTCCTCTTAAGCTCCCTCCTCATCATCTGCGTCCTTGGAACAGCGTTTCAATTCATCCCCTACAAATCTTTCCTCTCTCCAAACGATCTCCGTTCTTGCCTCTCGAAGCTCTCAACTCCAAACCCGCCTCAAAATCTCACGACCCAAGAACTCGCAAAACCCTCGAAGCCCATCGAATTCCAACAAGAAAACCGAACCTCAGATCTCATCACGAAGCGCGTATTCAACTCGGTGGGGTCGGCCGCTTACCTCTTCATCCAAATGGGCGCTTATCGAGGCGGGCTCAACACTTTCGCCGTGGTGGGCCTCGCTTCGAAGCCCATCCACGTCTTCTCGAAGCCCGAGTTCGTCTGCGAGTGGGTCCCGCACAGCAACCGCTCCGCCGCCGTCACCGCCGTCTCCTACAGGATGCTCCCCGATTGGGGCTACGGCAGGGTATACACCGTCGTCGTCGTCAACTGCACCTTCGCCGTCGACGTCGGCGTCGACGGTGACGGCGGCCAGCTCATCGTCACCGCCACCTCCGGCGGCGGCGACGACGCCGTGATCCGCAACGAGGAGAAATTCGTCGCCCTCGACGAAAAACCCGGCTCTGTCAACTTCACCCAATTCAATTCGCCCCCAAAATACGATTACTTGTATTGCGGGTCCTCGCTCTACGGAACCCTGAGCCCTCAGCGGGTCAGAGAGTGGGTCGCGTATCACGTGAGGCTCTTCGGGGAGAGGTCGCATTTCGTGATCCACGACGCCGGTGGGGTCCACTCGGAGGTGATGGGGGTGCTGGGGCCGTGGATTGAGAAGGGGATCGTGACGCTGCAGGACATCAGGGATCAAGAGAGGTTTGATGGGTACTACCATAATCAGTTCTTGGTGGTGAACGATTGCCTGCATAGGTATCGCTACGACGCGAAGTGGATGCTCTTCTTTGACGTGGACGAGTTCATTTACGTGGATCCGAGGATGAAGTTCGACGGGTTTATGGATTCGATGTCGGGGTTTACTCAGTTTACTATCGAGCAGACGACGATCTCGAGCAAGCTCTGTCTTGATGGTGATGCTCCAAGAATTGGAAGGTGAGTTTGCTTTGATTTCTTATGTTGAATTTGATTGATTAGTTTTATTTGTTTTATTTTTCTACTATGTTATCGGTTTAAATTGGGATCTAATATGTTTGCAAAAATGCATTACTGCTAGAGTTAGATAGAAAAGAAGTAGATGATTGGAGCTTTTAATTTGTAACTGAATTATATATAATTTGATTCTAGAGACTTGGAAGGGGAATTGAATAGAGTACTAATAATTTAGGCTTTTATTGTTTTGTTATCAATTGTATAGATTATGGAACAGAGTAGTCCCCTGAGCTGTTATTATTGTGTTTGTACTGTTTACTATACTTTTCTCATTCTGTTGGTAATTTGCATTAATATGACTTGAGATGAATTCAACATATTAAATTGTAGATTGTAGTTGAAGCAGCCATTGTATTATTGATTGTGCGCTGGTTCTTGCTTTTGATTTAATAATTTCATGTTATTAGACAGCAGAATTATTTAATTAAACCACTCAGGCTACACGTTTAAGCTGGATTACAATTCTATAACCCATATTTCGCACTATGTTTACATTAGAAGACCACTGCCTAGTATTAACTATTTTATTCTTTAGGATGCCATTGAATTACTTCCTGTCCATTTCATTTGATTTGAATTTTGATTAGGTCTATAAAATAATAAATCCCTAAGTGGGTTTTTTTCCTTCGGCTCACAGTTGTTCCTTTCTTCTGGATGTGTCACTAGCATTTGATTACAAATATATTATAGTTCTCTTTTAGGATTCCGTTAATGTCAGTTTGCTCGTTTAGGATCTTCTTTATTAGTAAATTATAGTCACTGATCTCAATTTATGGCGTTAAGCAGTGGTTGTTTCATTGTGATTGGTGGTTTGCATGTATTATTTGCGCCGTCTCTTTCTACTCTAATCAATACCATTGCATGTAATCAGTTTGTCGAGTACAAACTATTTATCAGCCTGAAAACTTTATCTTTGATTATGATGGGTGACTAGCATAGTCTATTTGGCTTTCTTCATCGAGATTATTCTATCAATTATTTCCCTCACAATTACAATGTTAGGCATGAAATAGTGATTGCCAATTCAATTGTTCAATTTTAATTGATTTAACCCAATACTGATACCTTCTTAAACTAATTTCTACAGGATGTGGGGTATTGAGAAATTAGTATACAGAGACATAAAACGAGGAATCAGAAGAGATCGAAAATACGCCATCCAACCCCGCAATGCTTTCTCTGTTGGGGTCCACCTCTCTCAGAACTTCGCCGGCAAAACGACCCACAAAACCGAGGGCAAAATCAAGTACTTCCATTATCACGGCACAATAGCCAACCGTAGAGAGCCGTGTGTCGAATTTGTCAATGCCACGAATTTAGTATACGAAGGTACACCGTATTATCGAGACGATACTCTTCGAAGACTCGCTGGCTCTGTTAGGAAGTTTGAGCTTAAGAGTATCGGAAAGCGTTTGATGAGAACAAGGCAATGAGGAAATGTATGTAGAGAATTTAGAGATCTAATAGGATTCATTCTTTAGTACTTTTGGAAAATAATAATTTTCACTAGATTTTTTGGTTCCTTTTTATACTTTTACTTGCATGTGAATCCTTGTGTATGGTGTCGAGGGATGTGTATAACAAGCTGGTTATTCAAATTTTATATGAACATAGTTGAGCATTATTGTTAATTCGAAGCGTACGATGAAAGGTTTTTCTATTACTTTTAAGATTTCTTTTATTATGTATGAATCGTGAAGAGAGAATTTGACGTTGGTTGCGGAAAGTCTATTGCATGTGATGGAGTACTTAGGAACGCGGCAGCATTTGCTGTATCCAGCGTCATGTATGAATTAGGATGGGAAATCTAGCAGATTTTTAGTTTACAAATCTTATTATGAGCATTTATGGAGGGTTGTCTCTGATTATTGCTGTATTGGACCCGGATGCATAGTTCAGACAGACCCGACCCAAAAGAGGGTAATTGCGGATCCATAGCTGACTGGGCAGTGGGCACTGGCTCGGTCTGAACCGAATATGTACCGGAACAGCCGTATACTCTAGTTAGAATGATGTTATATATCAAAAGAAAGATAATTGTATAATCACGCGACGAATGATGTTTATGTATTTGAATCTATTCTAAAATGCCCTCTTCCCTTTCATTCTAAATATCGAATTAGCGGACAAGAATCGCACAATCTCATTGAGACATCACCTTCTTCTTCAACCTCGACTGTAACAATAACAACGAAGCTTATTGTTCTAATCTTCTTCAACTACCAAAAAAAAAAAATTCCTCAAATCCTTTCTCAGATATGTAGCAATCAATTGTTTACTTTTTACGTTTTGATAGCATCTATGCTTATTATTTAAAAGAGTCCTCATATTTGGGAAAAAAAATTATCCTCACGCTTGAAAAGATAAACAAAAATGCCTCCCGACTGAAAAAACACCTTCAATCATCATCTAGTAAAAGGAAAACTAACAAAGTGTCCATTCTCTGGACAATTCTACTATGTCACTCCTCTAGGTTCTATAGTAGACTAATACTAGCATTACTTATTTATTGGAATTTTCAAGTTGTGTGCTATTTGGATTATACTTCGACTGTATGTCTAGACTATGTTTTCGGAGTTGAATGGACTCGAAAGAGATTCTATATTTTTTGAAAATGGAAAAAAAAAATAAAAAATAAAAAAAAAAAAACTCCATGGACAGTAACGTATAAGATCCTGTTAAGCAGTAACATTTGTGGCACGTAGTAGATTGCCACGGCCATAAGTTAAATGGAGCATGGGTCCACGCTTCAATCAATTTAATTGCTCAAGTTGTCACATAAAATGCAAAAGAATGTCAAGTATGGGCTCTGTCAAAGACAGCTGACTCGTGGATACCTTAAAAACTTCAAAAACTATATATTTATTTCATGTATGATTATGATTTACTATGAAAGTGATTATAAAATTTAGAATTAATTTACGTATGTACTGTTGTCTTGTAGTCATACTCACCAAACATTTATTTAGCACTTACACCCCCCTGATTTTTTTTCTTTTTCTTTTTTTTTTTTAATTAATTTTTTTTTTTTTTGATAAGCCAACATGGAATCAAAGTCAGGACCGTGGAAGCCATATTGGAATCTTCGCATTTCGACCTTTCTACACCGAATTTCAAACGATGTTTATTTGACAAGTTAGTTTTTCAGTTAAATAGAGAACAAAAATATAAGTAATTCACATGATCTTCGTATGGTATCTTTCATTTGTAGTTTAAGAAGGATAAGTGCTAATAAAATAGTTTATATATCTTTCATTTGTAGTTTAAGAAGGGTAAGTGCTAATAAAATAGTTTATGAGATATAGATGACTGCGTATCTCATATTACATAAAAAGTACAGGCAATCAACCCTGAAATCTGTAGCCGTTGGCGAAACTGTACAGGAAGCAGAAAAAGGGTGTTCAGTACTTTTTTGAGGATGAAATGTCAAATGTGTTACATGGACAAAGAATTCAGTAATATCCAGGCAATGTCCAAACACAGCGAGGGCACCCACCGCACAATAATTGGACAGTGTAAAATTAGTGTCCATTGCGGACCAAGGTGGGGACCACAAAAAGATAGAAAGACACATGTATCAATCGATCGCAAGCTCCATCGCCAGAAATGAGCTGGTTCCCTTTGTCGACTGGTGATTAAAATTTTAGTGGTCCTCTAATTTTACAATTTTAAGCATATGATTTGCAAAAAAACAAATCAAAATTGTAGGCCGGCCAAGTTCACAAACAAGTCGATCGCATGGGGCTAAAGATCAAAAAGTTTGGCTAGTTTATTAAGTATAAATGTAGGTTCGGCAAAAGCTTTGACGAATTGGTTTGTTGGCTAGAGATTTAGCTTTATTTGAGGTGGATGAGTGTGTTTGAAGTATGCTCTGTTTTTGTGCTGAATTCAAAGAAAAGAATCCGTTATTGGTGTGCGCGTGGTTCAAGGAAATGAACCATGTGTCTCTTTATCTTGAGTCCATTGAGGGAGTTCTCGGCTCTAGTACTTTGCCTTCAATATCTATTCAATATATATTATATCTTTATCCCAAGCCTATCAATCTCATCTGAATAAATGGCCTTGCGTCTGAGTTCTAATGCTCTCAATCTAGCATTGTAAGTGATACCTAGTAGTTTGATTGATGTGCTATGGAGAGTGACGTCATATGTTATAGGGATTAGGCTGATATATGGTAAAGGGACATGAATATCCTTATAAGCGCAAAAAATTACATCAAATGCTTTTCAAGCACTAAAATTTTATACTTGAAGACATCAAGATATATAAGAACCTAGTTACACCAATGCATATGTTGCTATCCAGCTTATTTTATGTGTTCTATTTCAAGATTATGTACTGAAATATAGATACTTGCATCGAGGATGATAATCAGTTCTAAATACTCTAAATGAATGCTATTTGACAACAAAATTTAGACAAGGTTTGTGAACATCAATGTGCATAAATATTAAGAGAAAAAAGTAATTACATAAAATTGATGGAATAGGTGGGATGCATTAACCTAGATACCAAAAACTGACATATCATTCTTGATGCCCAACCACCAAATTAGGTATTAGGATATTAAGATGAAAAGATGCTTTGAGGAGATTAGAGCATTTGAATCAATCTCCAACTTGTTTATGTAAATGTGCGAATCATGCCTTGTTTTGTTTAAGAATCTTCAGATCTTGATCCTAATTATTAAAACATTAGGTAATAAATAATACAAAATTTTCATAACACGAGGGAATTAACCAACGCGTTGTATTTGTGTAAGTTTTGACCAATATCCAACCAAACCTGTCATTCTCGCTCAATTTTACACGTATGTACGTCAGAGGTCAAGATTTGTCTAATCTGATGTAATCTTCCTAACCAAACTCCTTGTAAGCTCCGATGCTCAACTTTGGTTATTAAATTGAGTGATCTATAACACTGAATAAAAATGTGCATTATCATCGACATTACTAGGGGAAACTTAAAATATCTAAATGCATATCACCAAATCTGTCTCCGGAGTAAATAAGTGTATATAAGTTTTATTTATTTATTTTTTTGGCAAGGGATGTTTTCACCTTTTTCGGTCACAACATGACATGTTAGACTTAACGGTGTTGCTTTGAGGGGTTGACGTAAAAATCTTTGAGGGGTTTAGGAGAATAAAAAAACTTTAGGTTGTGCAAAACTCTTCAAAGTTCAGAGGTTTTTTTGAAATTGAAATAGGTAAGGGGGTTATCTGAAAAACCAAAGAGTTAAGTGGCTATTTTCAAAAATTGACGTAATAAAATATGAATAATGATAACTACACTATACTTTTCTACACTACTCTCACGCTACAAGAAAAAAAAAGTGTGGGCGCTCTTGATGAGTCATCAATTTTGAAAAAAGTTAAAGAGGTTGAACCCCACAATGTTCCGTCTTGTAGTGTGGAAGTAGTGTCAATGGAATAGTATAGTTATCACTGCTCATAGAATATGAATATAATTGAAAGTTCTAATGAGAAATGAGAGATTCACAAGCTTTTGTGAGCAATGATCAGCTTAGCCTAACTTTGTAGCTGAACAGTGATGTTTGTGATTAATATTGCTCTCCAGCTCTGAGATGGGAACCCACAACGGTGCACCGCGTACTACTGCTAGAATTTCGCCGACATTTTTGTTTGGGTTGCATTGCATGTGGCTACAAATATTGTTGGCAGACTGTCAAACTCCTAAAAATTAATAGAGAAACCATAATTGTGCGATGAAAATTTGTGACAAGCAATTAACAAGAGATGATAATGTCAAACTATAAATGCTGCATATTTCAGTTATGGAAAATGCTGCATATTTCAGTTATGGAACTTATGCAATTTTCTTTATAAAAGATTTTAAATTGAAAAGTTGCTGGCAAATGATCCCCTCGACCTCAATTAGTAGCTTATTATTATGGCGTTCTCAAGTAGAGATTATAGTGGGGGTTTAAATCTGAAACTTTCTCATAATCCAACCTCATACTCTCTTTGGTGTTGAGTCGAGAGCAACGGGATCCCTCACAAAAGTATTATGTTTTCTATCACGATTTTTTTTTTTTTTTGGGAGGTATCTCATTTATTGTGATCTAAGAAATGAGTTCAATTCAAGATACTATAGAGAAGCCCAAGTTTAGATTTCCACCATTTTTATGCATTTAAAAAGTGGTCCAAAACATATATTAGAAAGATTAAGGGCTATAAGTATATACTCATCCCGCAGGTATTTTTGAATATTTACCACCATTTAGACAATGCAAAATTATCAAATTAGTATATTTTCATACTCCAGTTACAACAAGGTATACTAATCGGGACACGGTGAACAACGTCTATTTTTGGTCGGAGCCAAATTTCTGGCCTATTTTCTTGGGTTATTCATTTTAGCTGAATTTTTTCCCTTCAAATTAGAGCTCAAAAGAGTGGGGGGTGTTCTTCCTCCTAGGGTTAAAAGGAAAATGTTAAGCATTACTACAAGAGTTGTATTACTCTTTTACTATTAAA
The DNA here is from genome assembly GCA_012295165.1 of Asparagus setaceus. Taxonomy (NCBI): domain Eukaryota; kingdom Viridiplantae; phylum Streptophyta; class Magnoliopsida; order Asparagales; family Asparagaceae; genus Asparagus; species Asparagus setaceus. The sequence continues at coordinate 8,172,783 of CM022706.1, forward strand.
CATAAAGAAGTGGGGGTTCATAGGAACTCATAATTTTACTTTGTAATTTACAATAAAAGGTTCTTTTTTTCAGTAGTATTAGAGTAGTATAACTCTTGTGTACAGTTATCACTACTCCGGTTAAAATTGGATTAGAGCAATTAAAATTGGGGATCAAACTGAGTGTTCTCTTTCCTCCCAAGATTAAACTTGGAGGTGGTCCATTCAAACTAGGGCTCAGAAGGTGGATCAAAGGGCTTTTTCCCTCTTCAAATTATTAGGGCTCAAAAGAGTGGCGATCAAATTGGGTGTTTTTCTTTCTCCTAATGTTGGTGTGGACCATTAAAATTGGGGATCAAATTGAATGTTCTTCTTCCTCCTAGAGTTAAAATTGGGTGTGGTCCATTCAAATTAGGTCTCAAAAGGGCGGAGATCAAAAGGTTTTTTTCCCTTTTATTTCAATTTGGGCTCAAAAGGGGCTCATTCAATTTAGATCTTGCTTAACCTAAGCCATGTAAACCCAATTAAACCACGTAAGATGCACATGCTCGTCACATGGGATGATCTCGTCGAAAATTTGGATCCAGTCAAAAGATAGTCCTTGTTGTCACAGTGTCCCACTTTATATACCTTATCATCATTGGAGTAATAAAATATACCAAGTTGGTACTTAAGGTCAATAAAATATATCAATCTGGTAATTTTGCCCATAGATAATTGGTAAAGAACCAGTAGCTTAAGCCTGGTAGAGATCCTCTACATCCTTATTTGTAGAGAAACTCTACAATTCATTAATTAAATCTTCTCATTTAGTGGACTCCCTGAATGATATTAATTATCTAAATTATATAAAGAAGTGTTTAATATTGGGGCACACTGAGATAAACCAATAATATTGGTCCATGTAACTACTTGTAGGCTTTTTCTACAATCAAGGTTGTAGAGAATCCGGACCCGCTTAAGTCTACATATTTTACAATCAGAATTTGATGCGTTATCAAACACTATACCACAATGACAGTTCTACATTCACTTTTAAGAGCATGTTCGGGAACTGTGAATTATAATTCAAGTGGATTATAATTTAGAGTATTTGATAAATTTGATGGATTATAATTTATTTTTAGTAGTAAATATTCGTCAGATGGGTGAATTATAACCTATCATTATTATCAAAATGACCAAAAATAACATGGGATTGATGGTTAAGTATTAAATGAGGTATGGAATTTTGCAAAATAATAAGTGGTATAATTGTCTTTTATTTGGTCAAACATCATGGATTATAATCTACCAAAAATAACCTAGGGTAACCCAAATTATTTTTGGTGGGTTATAATCCAAAATAATCCACTTTCCAAACATTCAGAAGTGAATTATAAATAAAATTTTTGGATTATAATCCAATGTGACAATTTTCAAATATGTTTTCTTGAATATTTTTATTTTACTTTTATACTAGTATGCAGCCCGTCCGATGGACGGATTAGTGCTCTTTGTTAAATATAAAAATATTCGCAAGTATTAAAGTTGTTCAATGCAAGGATTAGTGTTATTTGCTAATGCCGCTTATATATCAAATTTGTTTGTTTTTCCTTTTATTTTGAATTTTATTTTAATTTTTTGTTAATGCACATTATGCACCCCATGCGTGTTGCTCGTGCCGTTTTGTTTAATAGAACTTAAGTTTTATGTATTAATATTTTCTTTTCTTTTACAATTCCCTTGTTCAAAATAAATACATTATCTTGCATATGTTATATAGTATTGATAGAAATATGTAAATACATACACTCACTTTGCTATTTTTATTAAAATATCTTTAAATGTACAGAGACATAAATATATATAGTAACACAACATATAAAGAAACAAGCTGTCGATCCCAAAGACAAAACAAATAACTAAGGTTAACTCAAGAAGTCATTACAAAAGTACATTTGAAAATTAACTTCTCTTAATCTAACACATAAATGAATCAAATGTTTACTCATTGAACCCAAGGGCAACAAAAAATATCAAAAACTTCAATAAGATTGAAATGCGACTCCGCCCCACTCGGCATAATTAAAAGCAAATAGTTTTAACAATCATCATTCTAGCCATATATCAGAAAATCGATCAGGTTCTCCCATTGGATTTGTCATGTCATGTATTATCCTCTTCATCACGTCCTTCACCTTATTTGTATAATATCCAGATTTCTTTCTCTTTCCCAAACACAAATCTCATAAACGTGAAAATAACAATTAAAGATCAAAGAAAGGACAAATTCAAAGCAAAGATATTGAAAACTATATCAATAATAAGGAATTTTTAGAATTAGTTGTCTATGTCATGATAAGATCAATAAATTTAAATAAAAGAAATCTCTTTATCCCAAGATGAATATCCTAATGCTATTGTTGGATCTTATGCTATCTTAGATTTAACAAAATACTTGCACATACATGAATATTCTTTCTTGAATTTAATAGACAGTAGATTTGTTAAGAAGCATCAACTATGAGGAAATAAGCATTTGTGCAAAATTTTCCAAGCAAGCAATCAAAATAAAAGGAAACAATGAGGAAATAAATAAATGTGTAAATATTCCAATTTCCAAATATAACATATTTCATTCATTTTTCTTCCTCTCTATCTACTTAATAACAACTTCCATGCTATTTTGAAATACAATATAACCACTTCTCTAACAACTTACTATGAAGATACATCATTCAAATAAATATTTAATATAAACTTACAATTTATAAAAAGAATTCATGTAATTTAATTGATATTTGACTACACCAAAAGAATTTAACTAACAACAGTGGAAGCTTGGTAAATTGTAGAAAACCCAATAAAGACTACTGAAATTGGAGATTTTTCTCACCTAAGAATCTTGAAACTGGTGGCTCTGGGACTGGATCCAATGAGAGTATATCCTTTCGGGTATCTCGATCAATGGTGAGTTCTGCAAAGAATTAATAAGAAAGTGGATTAGACTTAGCTACGGGACTTGAATCCAAATCATTTTCAAACTCTACTTCTAATTGAAAGAAAATCAAGCATCAAATTCCTAGTTGTTCTTGCAAATCTAAACCTCTTCTTATCTAGACTCCAAAATCACCTAGAAGTTTACTATATAAAGCTACAGGACAAATTAAACCCCCAAAATCCCTTTAAAACTTTATTTCCCCATAACAATCAACAGAAATTTGACAAAAATCATAGAACATAGCTCTAATTTTATTATTTTGCCATCAATATTTTGCATGGAAAGATGTCTTGATATGGAAAATGCAAGCTACAAAGTACACATAACATCATAGATCATGAACTCAATAATTTTCTTACCATCTAAATAATAAAAAATACAATTTTGGTTGTTACAATGATAATAATATAACAGATAAAGGTAATAATAACACTCACTTTAGAAAGGTGAACAATGAGACCCTAAACAAAGCTTCCAATTTCAACATTGATTGCCACACCAATAAACTATAATAGTTTAAGGTACTAATAATACTCACCTTGCAAAGAAGAACACAACCTTGAGGCCGACCATTTTCCAAACTTTGATAGCACCATGGATCTAAATTGCAATGTATTAAACAAAGGGTCTTATTGAGCAATTTCGATGGCATTGTATGGTTACATGACAAGAATTGTGAGTCATGATAAAGATAATGAGACTTAAAATATATAAAACATAAGAGGTTGCAAGTTACGAATGTATAGAAATCTTATGATATATCTTTAAGTAGAGAAGAATATTGAACATTAAGCAACAAAAGTTGACTATAAACATTGATTTTCCCCTCTGCTACATGGAAAACATAACAATCATCGTTAAAATAGAAACTAATACAAATATAAATAAGTCTAAAATCAAGATGAAAGTTCACACTTTACATACCAAAAATAGGTAGCCCAAAATTGAATCCTCAACATATTGAACATCGTTTGAGTGAGAAGCCTCCAAAATTGAATTAGTTCTATGTCAAACTAATATTAAAGACTTTAAGATATCCACATAATTTCTTACAATTCATTTCTAGCCAATAAAATAAATGAAAAAAAATGTTCAAAAAACCTTTTTTATTGTTTTGAATAAATTATTGCAAGCAAATAACTTTTCTAGATGTTACAGTTTGGATTTTAAAGCATATTACTGGAAGTATGAAATTACTAAGTGCAATCACATATTTTGGTGACATCTGGAAAAGAACAAATACTTCATAATAAGCATTAGTAAATCTAAATACTTTCACTAATTATCAGGATCAACGCAACAAAACTCTCATTCTTACATGCGAATAAATATTGCTAATGGAGTATCTTGGTCTTATCACCATTATAAGGTTTTATCATTCAAATGCAAAACCAATAAAATTAATTCCAACATCCCTGTATGACAATAGATTTGGAAGTTCGAATCCTCCAATAGAACCTTCAAAACACTTAGACAAAGAATAATGCATTAATAATCAATAATCATACTTATTCTAAAATCTAAATAATCCAAGTTTAAAACATCAAACAAACTTATTTCTCACAACACTCAATTTATCCGAAGATTGCGCCAATCACATCATTGACAAACTAATATCTAATATCCCCCCTTTTCAAGTCTCTCCATAGATTTGTGCACATAAACTATCCCAATCTCCTCAACGTCAACAATTACCCATAAGCACCGAAAACATTGCATAAATGAAAATCACCAAACAACCATATAGATCCTTATAATACAGCAAGTCATCGCCATGTATAAGGTTGTCGTAGTGTTTCTCTAGAGTCCCTTTTGTAGTTGTAAGAATTTGTGGAAGAATATATGTTGTTTAATCATTGATTAAAAATATATGATAACACCAAATATACAAAGAAAAATGATAACTCACTGAATAATCTTTGGTGAAGAAGTTATCATGAAAATGAACCCGAGGATCTAAGCAGCAAAAATGACACAAATGAAGGAGGGAATCCAAAAGACAAAATGTTCCCGTCTACTGTGACAATTGTCAATATCTACCCATGCATTTTCTGGATAAGTGCATAGAACTAAATAATCATGGTCATTACCATTGAAAAGGGAAGAAATGATATGAAAATAGAGGATATAAATGGAAAAGAGGGATGCAATAATAAAATTCCAGTTTACTTGGAGAGAGGAAGCAAAACATAGTATTACTAATGTTTTAAGTTTAGGTTAATTGCGGATGACCCCTTTGCTTGAACTAACTACCCTCTATTTTTATCTTCATCATAATAAATAATACAATATAAAATCAAAATTTTGAACTATCAATAATTTTTCTTCTAGAATTAAAAATTAAATTATCTTTAGAACTTTTATTAATATCCATCTAAACTATAATTTGCAATAAACTACCATAATTTGTCAACAAACAATGCATTAAGTCTAAATAGCAAAAAACCCTAAATCACTTTTAAATTGTTGGGTGCCATGGGATGGTGGAGAACGTAGCAACGGCAAGAGAGTAAATAGGCACTATTCAGAGGTTTTGCTTTAATTATAGCAGTAGTAGATTAAAAATGATAAAATATTAAGATTAACAAACTGCATATGGAAAAAGATTGCACCTTTAAAACAAAATCTTGTAAATATAATCGATACAATCAAATTCTTCCCTATCTAAGAAATAATTAGATTACCTTGATGATGAGAGTCACTTAGGATGAGGAAGAAAAGGAGACGAAACAAAATGCTCAAATTCTTTTTCCCTTCGTCTAAAATCCCGCTTCTTCTTTCTCTTAGTCCTCCTCTTTTCTTTAAAGCATAATGCTAATTCCGCCATTCTTTCTTCCTTCTCTCCAAACACTAACTCAGAAATTACCTATTAAAGAGAAAGTTTTCATGGGATTTTAGGCTTGAACAAATATTACATGAAAAAAGCGTAAAAGAAAGGAAAAAAATAGAAATCTTAAAATATGGAGTTTGAGGAGGGTCGTCCTGTAAGAAAAAATGATCGGTTTCAATCGCCGGCTACCGAGAGATCGAACGCCCGAGACTTGCCGAACAAATTCTTCGGAGGAGACGACGAAGCACCATGAAATTAAGCGATCGAAGAGATCACAATCAGCGATTCGAAACCCTAGGCATCACAAAATCAAATAAAGGGGCAAAATTTCAAGGGCAATCGAGATTACGAAGAAAGCCTAGACGAGAACTGCGAGACAAAGGTGGATCAAGGCGCTCTTGGATTTAGCCAATCAAAGGGACCTTGCTAGCTTTGCTCGAGCTCATCAAAATTTATTGGAAAAATTTGGATCCTCAGATTTGTTGGTAGAGGAATCGGAAGAGAGAGAGAGAGAGGATGGGGTTTTGGGATTTCTTTGACCACGAGGAGGAAAAGAAAAGAAGAGGTGGGGGATTGGGTTTTGGGTCTATGGTTTGGGCTTTGGGCCTTTGGGATTTTCAAATTGAATTTCAAATTCTCCCACCCATACTTGATAACTGAAGTGATCGATGTGGCAATTTTACGCAATCTAATTGGTCCACCTAGGATTTTCGTTCATTGGCGGGACCCATGAAAACACTGTTCATTTTGAGGATGAAATTCAATTGCAAAAGGTTTGTCTTTAGTTATATAGTAGTTGATATATACAAAAGTTATTGGGTTTACCACTGTAGAAAGTCTTGTTATAGCTACGGTATAAATATTTATATATATTATTACTAGAGCTAAATCAATGCAAATGTTAAGTAGCTTAGTTTGTGCGACCACGATCTATTGATCCTTAGGTCATAGGTTCAATTCCTTCAACCTTTCACCTTATTTTGTTCAATATGAGTCCTTTAAATCTTTCATATTTTGAAATTTTCCCTCAAATAATGAAAATTGTTATTAAGTCCTACATTTCTTAAGTTAATTAGAAATTAACCCCTCATATTATTAAAATTGATATTAGGTTCCTTAATATTTAAAAGTTATTTTGAAATTATTCCCTTCAATAAAAGTAGAAGTAACTAAAGTTAAATCTTTATATATTTAAACAAGATTGTGAGAATTAGAGGACCTAATAATATTTCTATTAACTTGACAGACTAATTTCAAAATTAATTTTGGAATATGAGAATACAATAGCAATTTATATACTCACGAGGTGTCCAAGAAGTGTCGAACACGGACATGGATACGGGAAGTGTCGGACACAGATATGGGAGCCTAGATAAAGTGTCCGGGTAACCTAGATAGGAAGTAACAAACATTGAACTAATGAATAACTACTTGTGTACGCATATCTACTTAAAAGAAAAAAAGTTTAATTTTTATTTTAACAAATAGACTCAAAATTTACCCCATTTATTTTGAAAACCATGTACTTGACCTTTTCTTCCCCAAAAAATATTAGTGACTTATAACTCTTATATTTTGAGACTAATCCCTCAAATCATGAAAAGTGCTATCACGTCCTTTCGATTCTTAACTCATTTAGAAATTGACCCCTCATATAATTAAAATTCATATTAGATCCTTTAGTTCTTAAATTATTTAGAAATGAGTCATTCTAATAAAGAGTAGAAGTAATAACCAGAGTCATTAATTTAAAAAGATTATAAATATCGTGAGACCTAATAACAAATTCAATGAGTGAGGGATTTATTTAAAATTAACTAATTATCTATATCACAACCCCCAAATACATTTTTATCCACAAATTAAAAAATAATTTCTAAGCAAAATACTTAACCATTATTTTTTGGCTTCTTTACACAAATACCGCGGCAACGCGCGGGTCAATTTTTCTCGTTTAACCAAAAAAAGGCTTTTTAACCAAAAAAAGACTTACTCTCAATCCATAAAAGAGTAAAATTTTAATCTATTAATGTGCAATATATTATTTCATCAATGTGACGTTACCCAATAGTTAATCTTCTGACCTATTTTTATGATTTTTAAGAAACAAGTCTTTTTGAAATATGAGCTTGATATCATAGGAAGTTTGATGGCCGGTCCAAAACCGAAAGTATAGAATTTGGGCTAGCCTTAACATGTTTGGCGACTCTCTAAAACTAGCTCACGTTTAAACCTGGTCTACTTTTTGACTGTTTTGTTGATTGGTAAAAATTGATCTAGAAGTCAATTTACTTTAGTTCAGTTTTTTTGCCTCTAAACTAGTTTAGTTATGGACCAGGGGGGAGTTGGTATCAGAGCCATCCTCTTCGATCCTAGAGAGACCCTTTCTTCCTCCATCTCGGGGCCGCCGAGGGGGTTTCGTCGCACTACCCGCTTCCTCTCGTCGGCTTCGACACCGCGCACTCCTTCTTAGCAAACTGCATTTGGAACCCAAATACAGTTTGAGAGGGGGTGTTAAATATAATAGTTAGGCTTATCTTGCTTTGCTTTAGTCTGATACCATGATAATTAAAGCAGAAAATGTAATATTTCATATGAGCATCACGACATGCGTTTATACAATACGAAGACTTAATATGAAAAGTTTCAATAGAGGTAGAGAATATACTACATAATACAAGATTACATGCTACCCAAAACGGAAGATAGGATCAAGAGAATATGTCACTATTTTTAACACAACTAAACCGGTTCTTTTCAAAATCAGTTTAAGAAACAAGAATAGTTCAATTTTAGCGAGTTTCCAAACACACTTATAGGAGCGGGAGCTGACCTATGATGGGCCTTTTCGTAATAATCTCTTTATGTCCTTATCTCATGATTAGGAGCTAAATATAGAGGGAAAGCATCTTTTACTTAAAGTAACCACCTCTTTATTTACACCTTTTGATGTCATTTGCAGATCTTTTTCCAGACGAATCTCTTTCAAACTTGTGACTGTATAAGATTTGTCTTTTAGAAAGAAATGCTTGAACGATTTTCTAGTGGTCCCCCTTGGATGAAATGGAACTGGGATCTGAGTAACTGAGTTCGTTCGGAGATGAAGGTCCCTGTCAATATTTAGACAAAATAGACAAAATGTTATAACAAAAATGAGAAATTTATATATGCAAGATAAACGTACAAATATAAATGTTATTTAATAGAAGAATTTTTTAATCGCTCACATAGTCATGTTGATTGAGGACTTTATTAAAACTTCCGATGAGGTTGTTAGATGCATATGAAAAATATACCGATGAAGAATATTACATTGAAAATAATTCCAAAAGAATAGCTGTGATATAGAGAGAAGATGAAATGTTTAAATAGATAGTTAGGATTTGTAGAGGACTGTCAAGTGAACATGACTTAGTTAGGATTTAAAGAGAAATACAGACCCGATCTAAAAAGAAGCCCATACAAAACAGCCCATAATGGGTGCAGAACAATCTTATAATGTGGCACCTTTGCAGGAGAACTAATCCATGGATTAGGCAATTAGGCCCACAAATTAAATAGCAGATTACATGAGAATATAAGTTTTAGCATGTAGCTACAATAGATCTATAGGAATTTAGGAAAAGCCCAAGACGCTATTACCCAAAACCGTAGGCAACGATGTCAGTTTTACACCTGAACGAAAGTAAACAATAAACATCGGAGCATGAAAACACCAGCTTCTTATTCAAAATATAGAAGCATAACCAATAGTTTTAACTTCTCTACTACAATCATCAAATTTATTTAGGAAAGTTAGCCAAAACATGCTAGAAATTTAAATATGCATTCTGTGCCTCCAAAAGAGCAGCATGTAACTCCTCAGCGGGCCTAAAAAACCTCGGTGTCATACAACCAGAATCTGGTGACAGCGGATATGACATTGGCGAAGATGTAGAAAACCTAACATGTCTATTTGAGCATTCAACTGATTTCCTCGATCTCGAATCGCTCTTTTTCAGCACCCCCTTTGGTTCTCTATCGAACACGAACGCAGTATTAACGGGAGAATGAGTGTCATGTCCACCTCCTCGAATGAGCTCCAGTGGCAAGTCAAAGTAAGCATTGATGTCATCTTCATAATCATCTTCGACATCGCTTAAAATGATAGAAGAAGACCAAGATGCACACTCAAATTTCTCAAGAGAAACCACCCTTGATGCCCTCTCTTCTTCTTTCGCTTCAGTTTCATCGTCGTCATTCTCCTCATCCTGTTCTTCTTTGGCTCTCTCTTGCTTCTTCTTAGCAAATCCAGGCAAGAACAAACACAATGCTCCACACTTGAATTCCTCCTCTTCTTTCCAGGGAGTCATTTCTTGATAAACTGTCGAGCTGCTTTCAGATATCGAAAATTTAGGAGACTGATCAGGGAAACTGTTTTGTTTTCTGGATAAAATATCAAACTCATCAGAAGGTTGAGATGATCGCCCATCACCACATGACTTGCTTCTTGAAAGCATCATAGATTGTTGACGAGCCAAGACCTGACGAAATGCCGGATGAGGCATTTGAGCTTGACTACACTTCTTGAAGCTATTGGACATGTATGAATTGAATTCTGGTGATGAGGTTGCTGAACCAGGAAGGCTCGCGCTGATGAACTTGGGCTTTATCAATGGCGGAAGGATTGGCGGTGGATGTTGCAATGACATAGGATCTACTGATATTTGCTTCTCCGCATTTGTATTAAACGCATCTTCTTCGTCCTCTGCTTCTCCAAATTTTTTGGAGGAAACCATTGCATGAACAAAACTAACAAGGGTGGTTGGTTCTTAGTATTTCAAGGAGTGATCGTTGACTTGGGAAGATGGAGAGCATGATCTGGCTTAGTGTTCTGCATGTATTGTAGGATACCTTAAAGAAAGGGCTAATTGCCCTTAATCCCCCTGAACTTTTGGGTGTTGGACATAACCTCTCTGAACTTTGTTTATTCCAAATAATCCCCCTAAATTTGGCTCACCGTTTTCAAAAGGGGCATTTTTGCATTTCCCGCTTAAAGGATAACGATGTCAAGGGGTTCTATTGAGGAAACTTCAAAGTTCAAGAGAGTCATGTCACACATTCAAGGTCAAGTGGAATAAACAAAGTTCAGGGAGTTAAGTGAAATTAACCTTAATAAACACATAAAATAGAGTTATATATTTGATGTAGTCTATGATACCTGGGAGAGATACATGGCTACCTCAAAGGAATTCATACCTGGGAACTTTGGTAAAATAAAAGGCCTTTGATTATGCTAATTGTAGTGATCTTCAAGAAACTATACAGGTTCGGGATCTGTGAGAGCTTGGACCACACATAATAATCCTTAAACTTATGAACCCTAGCTTGAGTAAAGAGCACATCTATAGCAGATTACATGATCTAATAACAGATACTGGTATGCCTTCAAGAGTTACCAAAACTACTTGCATATAAAACATCCGAAATAGTACTGTGCACTGAAATCCCAAGGAGTCAGCTATATTATTTTGGAAGTACTATTAGAAGGTCTTATACTCTGATATAAAATCAAGTTCCAAGATTGATCTGCATCTTTCACTTTCAACATCCAGCACTACGATTTGCAACTTGACCGGTTAACCAGAGAACTAAGAAAGGTAATAATGCAGCCAAAAACAGCATGACTATAGTTTTATGTACAAATACAGGGTTCCAAATAGAAAGATGATACATATTACGGCTACACCTGATATACAGAGCATATTCTATTATATCCTCAGATATATAACATATATTATTACAAAAATCGAGGCCAAAGCCGATCTCAGCATCTATTGCTCCAATTAATAGAAACAACTAACTTTAGTAACAAAAGAATATGCACAGATTGCTACTGTAGAGAGTTGTAGAAAAGGATCAATACAACAGATATGCCAATTAAGATTGGCAAACCAGTCACCAAATAGAGAGCACTGTATCCCTGCACACAATTTGGAGCATGAATTTTAAGCATCAGCTACAATAGGACATAACAGCAAAATCCAAGTCTACGGCAAAATATTGTTAGGACGTCTCAGACCCAACAAATATGTCATGGGATTGGATCCAGTAAAATGGTAAAATAGAAAAAAAAAAAAAAGTTCCATCAGAATGAACTCAGACTTGAAATGTTCCAACTACCTGTAAACAGTTTGTAGGAAAAAGATTTGGTTGAATATGACTTACCACTGCTGGGGGTACTTCTACCTCATCACTGTCATCTTCCTCTTCAATGTCAGCTGCACTATCCCAGTCAATATTTAGTCTCTTGGCAGCTTCTCGAGGATCAATTCCAGTGTCTGTAGCTCTTGCATAAAGAGATTTCCGAGGTTTTGTCTTTGGTGCTTCAACCTGTACAGACGTCATTGGGAAGGATTACTCCACTTCTATTGTAACAGAAATCCCAGTAAACCCCATTCAGTCCCAGGAACAGTACATATGGATTATTTAAGAACACTATTAACAATCTATGCTAGGTTTGACAAAGTGAAGAGTATGAGTAATGATATTGATATAGAGGCAAGTCCATGAGGTAAGTATTGATGTATTTGGCTTGTCAGACCATAAAAGAGGAAACCTGAAGACGGAAGATGTAAAAAAGAATTCAACAAACCTTCTTATGGTTGGTGCTTACCTTCCTAAAACACTTGGAAATGGACTCATAGGTCCAAGTAGAACTTGAAGGATAAGTAAACAAGTATTTGAGTCTATTTCTGAGAGCCACCCTAAGAAAATAATTTTTTTATAAGAGAAATTATAGAGACCATTTCAAACCTTGCCCCAAATTAGTTTTCCATCTCCAACTAGAAGGTCAGAAAATAGTACTAGTTTCGATTTGATAACATTTCACACAAAGTGGTTGTTGTCCACGGGCTCCTAATGTAACAGAAGGGAAAATATTAGGGATGCTTTATGCAATGCAATTTAGTTGGTTGAATTGGTAATCCTCAAAGCAACATGAGCAAGCGATCTTTATCTTTTCAAGGGACTAGAGAATTAATTCTTTTGAAACAGAAATCCCAGTAAACCCCATTCAGTCCCAGGAACAGTACATATGGATTATTTAAGAACACTATTAACAATCTATGCTAGGTTTGACAAAGTGAAGAGTATGAGTAATGATATTGATATAGAGGCAAGTCCATGAGGTAAGTATTGATGTATTTGGCTTGTCAGACCATAAAAGAGGAAACCTGAAGACGGAAGATGTAAAAAAGAATTCAACAAACCTTCTTATGGTTGGTGCTTACCTTCCTAAAACACTTGGAAATGGACTCATAGGTCCAAGTAGAACTTGAAGGATAAGTAAACAAGTATTTGAGTCTATTTCTGAGAGCCACCCTAAGAAAATAATTTTTTTTATAAGAGAAATTATAGAGACCATTTCAAACCTTGCCCCCAAATTAGTTTTCCATCTCCAACTAGAAGGTCAGAAAATAGTACTAGTTTCGATTTGATAACATTTCACACAAAGTGGTTGTTGTCCACGGGCTCCTAATGTAACAGAAGGGAAAATATTCGGGATGCTTTATGCAATGCAATTTAGTTGGTTCGAATTGGTAATCCTCAAAGCAACATGAGCAAACGATCTTTATCTTTTCCAAGGGACTAGAGAATTAATTCTTTTTGAAACACGATCTCCAAAATTATTCCCTTGAGATGTGTGATGAAAAGCAGAGAACGAATACAAACATTAAGAAGCAACAATATCCTATATCATGCTTGTACTCATATAATGCATGCAAAATATTTGATCTTTCTAGAAAAATAACCCTCCTGGCAAACAGGCTTTTAAGTACATACAATACACAAGTGATATACAGGTGATATTGTCATATGCAGATTACAGGTTTAGGAATTGGGAGCAGGTGTAACGGGATGAAAGACAGATTTATGGATCTGATAACAGGCTCAAGAAAAATGAGTACTCCAAACCTGAAAGTTGAGCAATTCGAGAAGAAGAGAGCTAGGCCTAGAAGGCTATCCCTAAAAGTGGTGCATAGTTTTAAATCCATGATAACCAATGAAGTTACTAAGAGACAGAGAGTCACAATTAAGTTAGTTCAATAGTTATCATTCACTAAGAGATGGAGAGGCACAATTCCATTAGATTCAATCGTTATGTCTTCATTAAATACAGGTATGTGGCAGATACATCAATCATATGCTTAAATGAAATATTGTAAGAAAGTAGTGTGATTACTTAAAAGGCGCTAGTTGTGATTTTAACATGTTTTATAAACATAAGATTCTTAAAAATTATGAGTTTCCTTAGCAAACCATGTGCAAATATAATTATACCTCAAGATCTGGCCATTGATTCATCTCCTCAGCAAGCAACCGAAGAGCCATACGATTTTCTGGAATTATACCTTCATTCACCTATGAAATTATGACAAACAAAATAAGCATTGCTTTGGAATACATAATTCAAACTATATATCCTCAATTAATTGATATTGAAGCAACATATCGCTTGTAATATGTAAATTTGCCTACTAAGAGAGAAGATGGTATGTGCATGAAAATGCTTCTTAATCAAAAGACAGTACAATTAGGTCTGCCAACCATACAATATTATAAACGGGAACGCAATTCACTTGTGAGAAGACAACTGTGGTTTCCTCTGGACACTCCAGACTGAACCTTTTGATCCACAGGAAAAAGTTCTGAAGCTTCCCTCTTGAAAATTACGTCCTCATAGACCATCAAAAACCATCTTATGCTTATACTGAGACCCCAGCTTCTCAAAGTTCTTTAGCAATGCTGCTTGCAATCTTCTATCTTTATTTACATGGTAAATTTCCATCCCTGAAGTCATCAAGCCACAAAAGGAATTGTGCACCTTCTTAGCATCATAATTCATAAGCCTACCCATAAACTTACAAATACCATATACCAGAAAAAGAGTGGCTAACTCCTCTAGTATCCAATCAGTGATCTGTCAAGAAGGACCCATGACAACCGTCCAAATTTCTTTGATTTCTTTTGAGTTCTGGTGCATAACCTTCTAGTAGCTATATTTCAAAAAGATGGTTCAGGTCTAGTATTTCTAGGAAACAAGGTTAACTGAACCTACCCTCTCCGAAACTGAAGTAAACAAAAGAACATGCGACAAATCCGCTAAAATGTACTAGTCTATACATGTAGGCAAAGGATGAGAGAAGTGAAGCCAAATACACTGGTCAAGTACAACTATGGGATGAGTTTCTATTTCTATAGTAAAAAAAACTAAAGACCCGATTTATTTTCACAGCGCCATGGAGAATAAGATTAAAAAAAACAAGAGAATGACATTCATGATTGAGGAGATTGGGTCACTTCATAAGAATGGAGCTAGGATTTGGTCAAGCTTCCAATAGGCAAGGATGTAAAGCTTGCAACACGATTCAAGAAAAATAGTAACCACAGGTAAAATATGTAAGATCGACGAAACACAGAATAATAATATCTAAATCGTAGCCAATTAACCAGACATATGGACAGTTGATAAAGGATCTGAAGTTACGCATCTTACAGAACTGCGCACATACGTCTTCCAAAGCAGCAGCCAAGTCATCTCTTGTCAATTCGTCAGGATCCTCAATTCCAAGCAATCTTTTCCGTTCAATATCTCTAGGGTCCTCAATCATGATAGTTAACTTCACCTGTAAAAGGGAAACAGACAAAGGAAGGGTTTATCGTTTTGCATTTGCAAGTATCAATCTAAAAAAATAAAGAATTAGAGAACAAAAATGAAACAAAAATGTTGCGCATCAAACAGATGCCAGCTCCACAATAGTCCTCAGCAGAGAACTTCGAGATCAGGTAAAGAAAATCATGCATTAAATCATGTGATATATAAGTGGAAGGATTTCTGACATCAAGCATATTAAAGAAGTGAAGACGTAAATTGTAAATGATATTCTGTGATCAAATCTTTTATACAAAAGCTTTAAGATGAAATAATTAGTACAACAAGTGACATCTATTGAATAGTTATAACATGATGAAATAAATTAATATAGGTTTCACATCATAAAATAAGGATTCCAAAAAGCTATTTTAAAGTTTTACAAATGTTGAGCAGAATTCAGGAGTACGGCAAACCATGAATTCTGAAGAAGGAAATCAATTCGAAACTATATTAAGCATTAAATTTTCAGGCATTGGTGCCAATTTTGTTATGAAGAACTATCACTAGGAAATAAACGTCTGGAGCTCTCTCCCAAACTTCCAGCATAATTAACAAAATGTGAACATGAAAACTACTGGCAAATGATATCTAAAGCAATTTCTTGTCCATTTAAAATTATAAGATAGCAAAATGGTACTTTAAGGGAAGAAGACACTAAACTCATTATCATTGGAGATAGCAATATAAATGGTGCCTCATAATCATAGGAACTTCTATATCAATACCCTTTACTTTAAAGTTGATTTTATCTTTCCATCACTGATTTATTAACTAATTCGACATCAATTTTTTTTAATGGCTCCATAAAAATTGGGGGCATCAAAAGAATCCAATCTACATTTTCAATATAACTGTAAATGAAAGTGAGTCAGAGAATCTGCATCTCTTCTACAAACATCATAAGAATTCACTTTGAATATGTCCAAACTACTCCTGGAAGTCAAAAAAACCTTAAACTCTAAATTCTCCGGTGCTTCCTTACTCTTGCTTCTCCACTCATCCACTATTTTCATGTTCTTCTCCGTATACAATCGTTCGTTTGGAACGATCTTCTCCATGCAAGTCTTAAACTTAATATCCAATTCGTCTTTGAACTTATTTTACCTCCTCGTTTTCTTTACCTTGTAGCTCCAGAAATTCTAATCCTAGCCATATTTACAATCAGTATCCAATTTCTTATTGCACCCCTCAAAACACCTAGACCTATCTAGCCCAAGTGATGAATCAAATCCCAAATTCTTGATTCTTCACTTCCTCAAATAGTAACCATCATACAATAAAAACACATAATAGCTAATTTTCAGCTGCAGCTTTTTGAGATAATGGGTTTACCTATGAACCTAGTAAAATCTCTAGTGCATGTTCTGCAATTGAAGCATTGGTACCTGGCCCAGTAATTTCCCTCAATTCCCTCACAAAATTTCCCAACTTTCCACCAGTTATGATTTTAAAGAAAAAATATATAGGACAAGAAAACCCTAAATCTTACTGTATCTAACAGTATGAGCAATTTGTTGAGAGAATTTTTCCCAAAATCTTACCTCGCCAAAGGTCATGTCCCTGTTCTTTCTCAGGAGCTCCAAAACCTTCAAAAATACATTTAAAAAAAGATTAATTTTCCAACTAAGATGAACAATTACAAGATTCATTTTTGTGAAATTTTGCTGAGGTTACTCACTCGTTTGATCTGTTCAACGTATTCCAAGTCCTCAGGCGTCGCCTCCTGTACTTCTTCTACTTCTGTCCGCTGTTGTTTCTGATCATCGACGGAGACGCGGAGCTCGGCCTCTTCGTTGCCGATGGAAAAGACTGGGCCGGGCCGGGATCGGAGGCGGAGGTTGGGCCGGGCTGGAGTGGGCCGAAATGGAGATGTCAATAGAGGGAGAAGGATTTTGGGGATGGGGTTTGGATGATGGGTGGGAGTGGAAGATGGAGACTGAGAACAGCCATTGATGATGATGATGATGGTGGAGGTGATGGTAGAGGGAAACGAGAAAAAGAAGAGGTCAGCTTCGTTTTATCTTCAGCCCAGCGCTTGGTTAATTGCGTTTAGCCCCCATATCTTTCTGGAATTTGCATAAATAGATTCCTCATAGAAGTTTTTTTATAAACTTTCGGGACATTTTTGTGGGATGGGCTGGGCCGTGGGCTCTTTCCCCTATGTCCTTTGTTGATTCTATCATGGTAAGGTCCAAAATATGCAAACTTTAAAAAGTAGCAAAACAAGGTTTTCGTTTTCCCCTCTCCTTATCAGCTTGTGAATCCTTTTTCGTAATTATATCAAAATATATAGTTTTTTGTTTGCGAATGGATTTTTGGAACTTATAATTCTTAATGGTCTTCGCAATTTAGAAGGATGTATAATGGAAATATTTAAGAAATCCAAAATAAGTAGGAGTAAAAAGATTCCAGTATTCCTACGTGTGCTTATTCAAATGCTTTTTAAGGCTAGGTTATTTTAAGGAGCCATTTGGTCATATTTAATGTTGAGTTAGAGTCATTATGACTCTTGGACCAAAGGTATGACCCCCACCAAAGACTTCAATCATTCATCACTGTCGCATTAAATGAAGGTGACGCATACAACTAAATGAAGGTGACTCATTCAACCGGCTGCCGACATGTGTAGAGTACGGTCTGATCAGCAGCTTGCGCCAACCCGGTTAAATTATCGATGTGTCCCTGCCAACCCTCTATAAATAGTGGGCGATCTCTACTATTCGCAGGTATGCAAAAAGCGCTAAATAACTCCACGAAACTAGATTACGCAAACTTGCTTAATCTATTACTAACTGAGCGTTGGAGGGCATGTCGAGGAGGAACAAACTCGAAACTCTAACATTTGTTTCTGTGCGAGAATCTACTCCCCGACTAATCAACTATCGAGGAAGATCAATGGACCCTAAACTCCTCTAAATATCCACTAACCCATACAATCAACTTTTTGACGTAAACACTTACAAATATCCAAATGATGACTTTGAAGTTGATTTCCAACAATAAATACTACAAAATAGTATTTGTTGCTGCAACATTACTACGATTTATTTATGCAACAAACCAAACAGCCCTTAAGAGTTTTTCAAGTGTGTATAATCTTACTTCAAGAGATTTTAAAAATTCATTGATCAACTCAGTTTAAAATAATATCAATATGTTTTTCTTATATGATAGGCAGAAAATTATTGTGTACAGAAAAACTAATCGTAAATAGCTTCATTCTAATTGGTTTTTCTATTTTTTTTTTTGAAGTGTTGAAATTCAGCATCATTCTAAAAATGAGCCACCGCTGAATTAGGCCCAAACCCTACAACTTAGGGCCCAAAGAGGGCTTTGGATAGGGAAGTTAAGCCTCTATTTTCATAAGGAAAATGGATAAATATAACATAAGCCCCTGACTGTTTTCTTTTTTTTCTTTTTTAATGGGATGACCTATGAACCTAGTAAAATCTCTAGTGCATGTTCTGCAATTGAAGCATTGGTACCTGGCCCAGTAATTTCCTCAATTCCCTCACAAAATTTCCCAACTTTCCACCAGTTATGATTTTAAAGAAAAATATATAGGACAAGAAAACCCTAAATCTTACTGTATCTAACAGTATGAGCAATTTGTTGAGAGAATTTTTCCAAAATCTTACCTCGCCAAAGGTCATGTCCCTGTTCTTTCTCAGGAGCTCCAAAACCTTCAAAAATACATTTAAAAAAAGATTAATTTTCCAACTAAGATGAACAATTACAAGATTCATTTTTGTGAAATTTTGCTGAGGTTACTCACTCGTTTGATCTGTTCAACGTATTCCAAGTCCTCAGGCGTCGCCTCCTGTACTTCTTCTACTTCTGTCCGCTGTTGTTTCTGATCATCGACGGAGACGCGGAGCTCGGCCTCTTCGTTGCCGATGGAAAAGACTGGGCCGGGCCGGGATCGGAGGCGGAGGTTGGGCCGGGCTGGAGTGGGCCGAAATGGAGATGTCAATAGAGGGGAGAAGGATTTTGGGGATGGGGTTTGGATGATGGGTGGGAGTGGAAGATGGAGACTGAGAACAGCCATTGATGATGATGATGATGGTGGAGGTGATGGTAGAGGGAAACGAGAAAAAGAAGAGGTCAGCTTCGTTTTATCTTCAGCCCAGCGCTTGGTTAATTGCGTTTAGCCCCCATATCTTTCTGGAATTTGCATAAATAGATTCCTCATAGAAGTTTTTTTATAAACTTTCGGGACATTTTTGTGGGATGGGCTGGGCCGTGGGCTCTTTCCCCTATGTCCTTTGTTGATTCTATCATGGTAAGGTCCAAAATATGCAAACTTTAAAAAGTAGCAAAACAAGGTTTTCGTTTTCCCCTCTCCTTATCAGCTTGTGAATCCTTTTTCGTAATTATATCAAAATATATAGTTTTTTGTTTGCGAATGGATTTTTGGAACTTATAATTCTTAATGGTCTTCGCAATTTAGAAGGATGTATAATGGAAATATTTAAGAAATCCAAAATAAGTAGGAGTAAAAAGATTCCAGTATTCCTACGTGTGCTTATTCAAATGCTTTTTAAGGCTAGGTTATTTTAAGGAGCCATTTGGTCATATTTAATGTTGAGTTAGAGTCATTATGACTCTTCGGGCCAAAGGTATGACCCCTCAGACCACGCCAGCACTTCAATCATTCTGTCACTGTCGCATTAAATGAAGGTGACGCATACAACTAAATGAAGGTGACTCATTCAACCCACGACATGTGTAGAGTACTGCCTCGATCGCCAGCCATGCCAACCCTTAAATTATCGATGTGTCCCTGCCAACCCTCTATAAATAGTGGGCGATCTCTACTATTCGCAGGTATGCAAAAAAACTGCTAAATAACTCCCTGAAACTAGATTCTGCAAACTTGCTTAATCTATTACTAACTTGAACGTTGGAGGGCATGTCAGAGGAACAAACTCCGAAACTCTAACGACTGTTTCCTGTGCAGGAATCTACTCCCCCCGACTAATCAACTATCGAGGAAGATCAATGGACCCTAAACTCCTCTAAATATCCACTAACCCATACAATCAACTTTTTGACGTAAACACTTACAAATATCCAAATGATGACTTTGAAGTTGATTTCCAACAATAAATACTACAAAATAGTATTTGTTGCTGCAACATTTACTACGATTTATTTATGCAACAAACCAAACAGCCCTTAAGAGTTTTTCAAGTGTGTATAATCTTACTTCAAGAGATTTTAAAAAATTCATTGATCAACTCAGTTTAAAATAATATCAATATGTTTTTCTTATATGATAGGCAGAAAATTATTGTGTACAGAAAAACTAATCGTAAATAGCTTCATTCTAATTGGTTTTTCTATTTTTTTTTTTGAAGTGTTGAAATTCAGCATCATTCTAAAAATGAGCCACCGCTGAATTAGGCCCAAACCCTACAACTTAGGGCCCAAAGAGGGCTTTGGATAGGGAAGTTAAGCCTCTATTTTCATAAGGAAAATGGATAAATATAACATAAGCCCCTGACTGTTTTCTTTTTTTTTTCTTTTTTTTAATGGGATGACCGATTGATATTTGGAATGGATGCAATACTTACAGGAAAAAAGTCCATGCTTTTTATATATCCTGAATCATCCTACGGAATCATGAACATGTGCGTCGTCACACTTAACTTTTTTTTTTTACTAAGTCATATTAATATACAAAAGGAAATATGTTGATGCTACGGATCACACATGCTGTTTGCAGACTAAGGTGAGCAATTTTTACACATTTGAACCTATTTTAGAACTTTCAGTTCAATCTTTACTTCCCCATTCAAGATCATCCACTAACTTGATCGTCGGAGGAACCATCGGGGATCCAACCCCAACCTCTCACGATTTATAGCATGTGCAGGCTATCTTAGGGAATTTCCAACTTGGACATCCAGAAGAGTTAGAGGACCCTAATCATCTATCAACCTAATTAATTGACTGTGTGATCTGTAGCATCAACAAAATACAACAAAAGCACCTCGCTAGGAGAGTACAACTCGTACTTAATCCCAGGAGCGTCAAAAGAAGTGAGACAAAACATCACTTTAATATGATATAAACTCAAAATATGGGCATATGACTTATAAGCCCCTGAACAAAATACAACAAGACATACATGAATATACAAAAACTCGATTACATTGAACTCAACCTGCACGCATAGATCTAACTGTTGGAATGCCCATCCGATCCTTCCATATATGTTTAAGGACCTATCGAGGCAATTCATGTTGATGGAAAAAAAAAATAGCAAACTCTGTCAAGGGAGTGGCCAAGATTAGATAGAGCATCTGCCACCCCATTTCCCTCACGATAGATATGTGCCACAGGAACGTGAGCAAGGAGATTATTAAGCTCTCCCCATCGATGGTGCATCTGCCAAAAAGGACTTGAACCCCCAAGCAAAGAGCACAGGGCTTTGGAATCAGACTGAGCACTTGTTGGGCGAATATTCATCACCGATGTCAAATAAGCTCCAAAGTATAGAGCATGAATCTCACTCTGCAAACTATTACCAGACCTTACAGGACCAGCTAAAGCACACACGAGGCCACCATTCTGGTCTCTGATAATTCCCCCCACTGCCATATTACCATCTCGACACGAGCCATCAACATTCAATGCAAAAGAATTAGGGGTGGGAGGACTCCAGAGCACAGATAGCTTCCTTCGAGGGGGAGGGACTCTATGCTTGATACCCAATAACGTTAGAGAATCAATTCCAAATTTTGAGGAGTGTAATTTTGGTTGAATTAGATGGTCTAACTGTTGAAGGGTATCAATAACCACCAATCTAGCATCAAGGTAGTTTATATTCTTCCCACCATATACCCTATTGTTTCTATAACTCCAAATCTGTCTAACTATAGCAATACAAGCCATTCTACCCATGATAGAGAAGTGTGATTTTCCTTTACACTTCATAAACCACCATTTTATTCTCGTGATAACAGATTGTTGCGGGAAAAAAGGAACTGCAAACACCGCACTGAAAAATTTCCAGAGTGAGGCTGCAAGTTCAATCTAAATAAAAAGGTTGTTTATAGTTTCATCTTGATTATTGCTACAGCATACACACTTAGAAGTTAAAGGTATTCCGGTGCGTTGCACAGCGGAATCAATAGGCAATATATTGCGGAAAATTTTTCAACACACTAGTTTAGCAGAAGTAGGCATAAGAGTTGCCCAAATTTCAGATAAGATAGGAGTAGAATCCTTTGAGGGTCTAATAACATTCCATGCAGATTTGAGTGAGAATTTACCTTGTTTATCAGGAGCCCAGTGTCTAACGTCATCGTGCTCCGTTAGCTTGGGGGTGGCCTCATGTAGGGTCGTCTCCAAACGGCCGCCGGAAAAACCAGTCCCGGCAGGCAAAACCAAGGCCCTGACACCTGTAGGCCGGGTCAAGTCCTGGTTCGTCCTGGCCGGGTCCTCGGTGGGCACGCCAATCCTGGCTAATTTCTTTTTTGTTTTTTACAATTTTATTTTTTTTGTTAAAAAAGATTCAAGAGTATAAATAACAATAAATTAAGCAAAATTTGATAAAAAATCAATCATATTATTAATCATTTGTAATTATATAATTTACTAATAAAAAACATAGAAATTAAAATGATAAAAATAAATTCTTTATTAATAATCAGTTAATCACTAACAATTATAAATTTATTTTGAAATTTATCGATCACAATAGATGAATACATCCCAACTAGGTTGGCACCTATTCATCTATATCACTATTAATTGCAACTCTTTCCAAAATAATTTATAAATTTTCACCTAAAAAATAAAAATTACAAATTAATTACTCTTTATCTCTATCTCCTATTCTCAAATCTTGAAGTTTGTCTTCAATGCTAGCCATCTGATCGATGCCATGAGTTCTTTTCTCGTATCTCCACCAATCTTGTAGGCACATTACCGCCTGTATGGTAGACGGATCCAACGATGTCCTGTGGTCATCGATTAAACGTCCTGATGTGTTGAAGGCAGATTCCGAAGCTACCGTCGAAACCTGCACTGTTAGTAAATCACGAGCAATGATGGAAAGTATAGGATATGAAACTGTTTCATATACTCTCCACCATTGTAAAATATCGAAAATATTATTTTGATTTTTAGTTAAAGATGCGGTTAAATATTGATCAATTTCAAAAACTTCCATTGATGATGCAGATCCAGATCCACCAGTTAGCTGAGCTATCAATAATTCCCTATCAAAACTCTTACCTTTGCCCCGACTCCGACTTGAACTTGTAAAAATAGAGTTGTAGGCTGATGTGTAGCTACACCATATCTAGCTGCATACTCATCATATAATCTTTGAAAATAATTTCTAATAGTATTATGATGAGTAGTAGCAGTAATAGTTTGACCATTATCAGTGTCTATTATCATGTTACCATACAAAAAATTTAATAAATTTTGAAGGCCAACATCTTTCAAACATGGATCAATAAGAACCTCCAAACTAAAAATAATAGGAATAGGCCTAAAAGACTTATCAAATTTACTTTCCATTTGAAAAATCATATCTCTAAAATAAGTATCCATACGATAATTATTATAAAAAGTTTGAATATTTAAAACTTGTAAAGCAAATTGAATAATAGTTGGATAATAACAACCGGATAATAGCATAGTAGTATCATAAAAACTTGTAGCATCTCTTTTACATTATATATAACCTGACCATTCATTCTCGGTTATTCCATACATACTAGCAGAGCTAGAACTAGAAGTATAAAAGAAATAACTCTTTTAAACATTTGCCAATTATCATCAATCCATTAACTTTGATACATAAATAACCGGTTTGTGCTCTAGATGTCCAAATATCGAGTTAATGAAAATTCTGAGTTTAAACTTTGAAAATAAGAAATTATTTTTGCTTGTTCCTCGTGATAATATTTCAAAATATCACGTTGATAAGATTGACAAGAAAATTTTTTAAATGCTGGATAAAAACCATCTGTAATCATATCTTTAAATTCAACATCTTCTACTAATTTAAAAGGAAGGTTTTTAAGAATAATAAACCTGATGACGCATTTTCTGGCTTTAATTGCGCCATAGTTCCAACTACCGAGACTATCGGAGGATGAGGATTGGGAGAGTAAAGTTCGTCGGATATCACCTTAAGGCGTTGCCTGACCTTTGTTGTGCTTATCTAAATGGTGTTTGAGGTGGTTGGTGCCGCTTTTATGATGAGCTTGGAAAATACGGCCGCACAACGCACACTTAGCCTTCTAGGTGAGAAGTCTACCGTGTTGATCCCTGGTGACGTCTATCTTCTCGAAGAAGTTCCACACATCGGATCTCGGCCTTTTATGAGCTCAAGGTGTGGAATCGTCGCCACCGGAGTCGGGATCAACATCGGTAGGAGAAGTAGCTGTAGCTCCTGTAGTAGGAGTATTTGGGCTCGTTTTAACATCGGGAGTTGGCATTTGCGCATCATAATCGGAGGAGGAAACCATTTGATTGTAGGATTAGAGAGTAAAAACAAGAATTAGAGAGTATTAGAGAGAAGTATATGAGTTTTGGATGAGAAAAATAAATGAAAAACCCCCTCTATTTATAGAACCAGCCCCCTAGCCAAATGACCAAAATACCCTCAAATTTGGACCATTTTTTGGGGTTATTTTGGTCAAAATGGCTGTTATTGACCCCGGACCGGGCCGGGTCCGGCCCGGCCTAAACGGTCACAAAGCGGTCACATTTGTGACCATTTTGACCGGTGAGCGGTCGCCGGCCGCTTCGCCAACGGCCACATTTGTCGCTTGGTTTGCCGGGTTGGGCTACCGGCAAACCTAGTCAAAACGGTTACATTTGTGATCGTTTTGGCCGGCCCGGCCAACCCGGCCAAATAGTCGCAAATGTGACCGTTTCACCAACAGTAGGGCCAATCCGCCTGACCACTCACGCCTCGAAGTTCGGGCCACGTTCGGTTCGCCCGAACCAGGACTCCCCGGTCCGGCCTATTTTATAGTGGTTCACTTGTAAAAGTATCTCTCATGCGTCACTAGTCCATGCCTTAAAACATCAATATCCCAAACCGTAATTTCTTAGTGCCACGATGGCCGTAATTAGGAGATTCGTCTCCCACGGACAATCTAAGATATTACCAAGAGATTCAAGAGAAGTATAAATACAATTATTGGACTATGTAATAGTTTCAAATAAAAAAATTTCGGTAGAGGACAGGCTCCTCGAAATTCTACAGAATCTACACCTTTCAACACGTGTGCTCCTTTCAAACTTTGTTTGATTGCTATCTAGCGTGATATTTGACTAATAATTTTTTCTGAGCAAGAGCCAACTCATTAGGATCTTGCTTGTGGAATCCCAATGCATTCGGATCACCCTCCATTGATCAGATCAGAAACCACTAAAGTATTCCTTAATGCAGAAAACAATTTATATATAATGTAGAGTACCTTTAAATTAAGAACTCATAAATTAGCAAAATTCCTGTGGATTGAAGGCTTGAAGCAAGTGGGTTTCGTTGGATTGTTGCCAACATTAAAAAATCATGCACGGATCTGCAGGTTACTTAACTATAGACTACTACCCTGAATGGATTAATTAATTAATGGCTCGATAATACCTGTCATGTTTGACCGAAGTTTAAAAATTAATGACCCTCTAATCAAGAAGTAAATCTAATTAGTATATATTAGACAGAAAGGATCTACAGTTGGTATATCAGGTAGAGGGCCATCCACATATAGTTGCTTGGGCATGACATTTATTTTTGTCAGTCATCAAATAGTATTAGGTATTTGCAGTTTGATTAGTTAATCTTTTACTAGTTTATATATATATATTCATTATGAACTTAAGTTCATAATGAATAGTGGTGCACCAACTTTTCTAACCACTCATCTTGCTTTGGGATCAGTGAAGATATAAAGGCCACTTTGAGATTTGTGCATCACAAATCTCAAGACAAATGAGTGGATAAAAAGTTAGTGCACCACTATTCATTATGAACTTAAGTTCATAATGAATAGTGGTGCACCAACTTTTCTAACCACTCATCTTGCTTTGGGATCAGTGAAGATATAAAGGCCACTTTGAGATTTGTGCATCACAAATCTCAAGACAAATGAGTGGATAAAAAGTTAGTGCACCACTATTCATTATGAACTTAAGTTCATAATGAATAGTGGTGCACCAACTTTTCTAACCACTCATCTTGCTTTGGGATCCGTGAAAGATATAAAGGCCACTTTGAGATTTGTGCATCACAAATCTCAAAGTGGGCTTTATATCTTTCACGGATCCCAGCAAGATGAGTGGATAAAAAGTTAGTGCACCACTATTCATTATGAACTTAAGTTCATAATGAATAGTGGTGCACCAACTTTTCTAACCACTCATCTTGCTTTGGGATCCGTGAAAGATATAAAGGCCACTTTGAGATTTGTGCATCACAAATCTCAAGGCAAATAAGTGGATAAAAAGTTGGTGCACCACTATTCATTATGAACTTAAGTTCATAATGAATAGTGGTGCACCAACTTTTCTAACCACTCATCTTGCCTTGAGATTTGTGATGCACAAATCTCAAAGTGGGCTTTATATCTTTCACGGATCCCAAAGCAAGATGAGTGGATAAAAAGTTAGTGCACCACTATTCATTATGAACTTAAGTTCATAATGAATAGTGGTGCACCAACTTTTCTAACCACTCATAAATTAGCAAAATTCCTGTGGATTGAAGGCTTGAAGAATAATAAACGATGGCGCATTTCGGCTTTAATTGCCCATAGTTCCAACTACCGAGACTATCGGAGGATGAGGATTGGGAGAGTAAAGTTCGTCGGATATCACCTTAAAGTTGCGACCTTTGTTGTGCTTATCTAAATGGTGTTTGAGGTGGTTGGTGCCGCTTTTATGATGAGCTTGGAAAATCTGACGCTGCGCCTTGCCTTAGCCTTCTAGGTGAGAAGTCTACCGTGTTGATCCCTGGTGACGTCTATCTTCTCGAAGAAGTTCCACACATCGGATCTCGGCCTTTTATGAGCTCAAGGTGTGGAATCGTCGCC
Organism: Asparagus setaceus; assembly: GCA_012295165.1. Taxonomy (NCBI): domain Eukaryota; kingdom Viridiplantae; phylum Streptophyta; class Magnoliopsida; order Asparagales; family Asparagaceae; genus Asparagus; species Asparagus setaceus. The sequence goes on from CM022706.1 coordinate 8,200,340, forward strand.
ACCGGAGTCGGGATCAACATCGGTAGGAGAAGTAGTCAGAGCTCTGTAGTAGGAGTATTTGGGCTCGTTTAACATCGGAGTTGGCATTTCGCATCATAATCGGAGGAGGAAACCATTTGATTGTAGGATTAGAGAGTAAAAACAAGAATTAGAGAGTATTAGAGAGAAGTATATGAGTTTTGGATGAGAAAAATAAATGAAAAACCCCCTCTATTTATAGAACCGACCCCTAGCCAAATGACCAAAATACCCTCAAATTTGGACCATTTTTGGGGTTATTTTGGTCAAAATGGTCATTATTGACCGGGCGAGTGGTCGTGACCTAAGCGGTCCTGCGGTCACATTTGTGACCATTTTGGCCGGTGAGCAGGCGGTAGTTAGCCATGGTCACATTTGTGGCCGTTTTGGTAGGCTGGGTTGGCACCAGTCAACCTAGTCAAAACGGTTACATTTGTGATCGTTTTGGTACCGACCAACCCGGCCAAATAGTCGCAAATGTGACCGTTTCACCAACAGTAGGGCCAATCCGCCCACCACTGCTTGCCTCGAAGTTCGGGCCGCGGTCCGAACTGGCCGAACCAGGACTCCCGGTCCGGCCTATTTTATAGTGGTTCACTTGTAAAAGTATCTCTCATGCGTCACTAGTCCATGCCTTAAAACATCAATATCCCAAACCGTAATTTCTTAGTGCCACGATGGCCGTAATTAGGAGATTCGTCTCCCACGGACAATCTAAGATATTACCAAGAGATTCAAGAGAAGTATAAATACAATTATTGGACTATGTAATAGTTTCAAATAAAAAATTTCGGTAGAGGACAGGCTCCTCGAAATTCTACAGAATCTACACCTTTCAACACGTGTGCTCCTTTCAAACTTTGTTTGATTGCTATCTAGCGTGATATTTGACTAATAATTTTTCTGAGCAAGAGCCAACTCATTAGGATCTTGCTTGTGGAATCCCAATGCATTCGGATCACCCTCCATTGATCAGATCAGAAACCACTAAAGTATTCCTTAATGCAGAAAACAATTTATATATAATGTAGAGTACCTTTAAATTAAGAACTCATAAATTAGCAAAATTCCTGTGGATTGAAGGCTTGAAGCAAGTGGGTTTCGTTGGATTGTTGCCAACATTAAAAAATCATGCACGGATCTGCAGGTTACTTAACTATAGACTACTACCCTGAATGGATTAATTAATTAATGGCTCGATAATACCTGTCATGTTTGACCGAAGTTTAAAAATTAATGACCCTCTAATCAAGAAGTAAATCTAATTAGTATATATTAGACAGAAAGGATCTACAGTTGGTATATCAGGTAGAGGGCCATCCACATATAGTTGCTTGGGCATGACATTTATTTTTGTCAGTCATCAAATAGTATTAGGTATTTGCAGTTTGATTAGTTAATCTTTTACTAGTTTTATATATATATATATAGAGCAAGGCTCCTATGAACTTAAGTTCATAATGAATAGTGGTGCACCAACTTTTCTAACCACTCATCTTGCTTTGGGATCCGTGAAAGATATAAAGGCCACTTTGAGATTTGTGCATCACAAATCTCAAGGCAAGATAAGTGGATAAAAAAGTTAGTGCACCACTATTCATTATGAACTTAAGTTCATAGGAGCCTTGCTCTATATATATATATATATATATATATATATATATATATATATATATATATATATATATATATATATATATATATATATATATATATATATATATTCATTATGAACTTAAGTTCATAGGAGCCTTACTTTATATATATATATATATATATATATATATATATATATATATATATATATATATATATATATATATATATATATATATATATATATATATATATATATATTCATTATGAACTTAAGTTCATAATGAATAGTGGTGCACCAACTTTTCTAACCACTCATCTTGCTTGGGATCCGTGAAAGATATAAAGCCCATTTTGAGATTTGTGCATCACAAATCTCAAGACAAGATGAGTGGATAAAAAGTTGGTGCACCACTATTCATTATGAACTTAAGTTCATAGGAGCCTTGCTCTATATATATATATATATATATATATATATATATATATATATATATATAGAGGAATATGGAGAAACTTGGTACCAAGTTTCTTAAAGGAACTTGGTACCAAGTTTTTCCATTTTTCTCATATATATATATATATTCATTATGAACTTAAGTTCATAGGAGCCTTGCTCTATATATATATATATACATATATATATATATATTCATTATGAACTTAAGTTCATAATGAATAGTGGTGCACCAACTTTTCTAACCACTCATCTTGCTTTGGGATCCGTGAAAGATATAAAGCCCATTTTGAGATTTGTGCATCACAAATCTCAAGGCAAGATAAGTGGATAAAAAGTTAGTGCACCACTATTCATTATGAACTTAAGTTCATAATGAATAGTGGTGCACCAACTTTTTATCCACTCATCTTGCCTTGAGATTTGTGATGCACAAATCTCAAAGTGGGCTTTATATCTTTCACGGATCCCAAAGCAAGATGAGTGGTTAGAAAAGTTGGTGCACCACTATTCATTATGAACTTAAGTTCATAGGAGCCTTGCTCTATATATATATATATAGAGGAATATGGAGAAACTTGGTACCAAGTTTCTTAAAGGAACTTGGTACCAAGTTTCTTAAAGGAACTTGGTACCAAGTTTCTTAAAGGAACTTGGTACCAAGTTTTTCCATTTTTCTCATATATATATATATATATATATATATATATATATATATATATATATATATATATATATATATATATATATATATATATATATATTCATTATGAACTTAAGTTCATAATGAATAGTGGTGCACCAACTTTTTATCCACTCATTTGCCTTGAGATTTGTGATGCACAAATCTCAAAGTGGGCTTTATATCTTTCACGGATCCCAAAGCAAGATGAGTGGTTAGAAAAGTTGGTGCACCACTATTCATTATGAACTTAAGTTCATAGGAGCCTTGCTCTATATATATATATATATATATATATATATATATATATATATATATATATATATATATATATATATATATATTCATTATGAACTTAAGTTCATAATGAATAGTGGTGCACCAACTTTTTATCCACTCATCTTGCTTTGGGATCCGTGAAAGATATAAAGCCCATTTTGAGATTTGTGCATCACAAATCTCAAGGCAAGATAAGTGGATAAAAAGTTGGTGCACCACTATTCATTATGAACTTAAGTTCATAGGAGCCTTGCTCTATATATATATATATTCATTATGAACTTAAGTTCATAGGAGCCTTACTTTATATATATATATATATATATATATATATATATATATATATATATATATATATATATATATATATATATATATATATATATATATATATATATATATATATATATATATATATATATATATATATATATATAGAGGAATATGGAGAAACTTGGTACCAAGTTCCTCAAAGGAACTTGGTAGTGATGTGGACAATTCTAGCCCACACATGTAACTTTAAAAAATAATTCTCTCTCTCCTCCCTTGAATGTGTGGGCTAGAATTGTGCCACATCACTACCAAGAAACTTGGTACCAAGTTTCTCCATATTCCTCATATGTGAATATATATATATATATATATATATATATATATATATATATATATATATAGAGCTCTATGAACTTAAGTTCATAATGAATAGTGGTGCACCAACTTTTCTAACCACTCATCTTGCTTTGGGATCCGTGAAAGATATAAAAGCCACTTTGAGATTTGTGCATCACAAATCTCAAGGCAAGATGAGTGGATAAAAAGTTGGTGCACCACTATTCATTATAAACTTAAGTTCATAGAGCCTTACTATATATATATATATATATATATATATATATATATATATATATATATATATATATATATATATATATATATATATATATATGTGTGTGTGTGTGTGTGTGAAAAATGGAAAAACTTGGTACCAAGTTCCTCAAAGGAACTTGGTAGTGAGGTGGACAATTCTAGCCCACACATGTAACTTTAAAAAATAATTCTCTCTCTCTCCTCCCTTGAATGTGTGGGCTAGAATTGTGCCACATCACTACCAAGAAACTTGGTACCAAGTTTCTCCATATTCCTCATATGTGAATATATATATATATATATATATATATATATATATATATATATATATATATATATATATATATATATATATATATATATATATATATATATATATATAGAGCTCTATGAACTTAAGTTCATAATGAATAGTGGTGCACCAACTTTTCTAACCACTCATCTTGCTTTGGGATCCGTGAAAGATATAAAAGCCACTTTGAGATTTGTGCATCACAAATCTCAAGACAAGATGAGTGGATAAAAAGTTGGTGCACCACTATTCATTATAAACTTAAGTTCATAGAGCCTTACTATATATATATATATATATATATATATATATATATATATATATATATATATATATATATATATATATATATATATATATATATATATATATATATATATGATTAAATTTATTAGTGGTCAAATTAGATTTTCTTTTACCGGCAGGCTATATATAATGAATTTATTCGTGGCTAAATTTTCTTAATTACTTTCCCAGCATTGGCTGGCAATAGTGGGTAGCTAATGCTCTCAAGTTTTAATATCGTCTCAATTAACGATTCTGTGAAGCATTTTCAGCTTGATTACAGATCTAGTATAAACATTGTACATATCGGTGTTCTATCCATAATAAAATACTATCATGCACAATATGAGTGTATACACATGAGTGACATGATCTTATTAGAAGTGTTGCTGACATGACACACATACAGACCACTGAAATCCATATCATCATATTCGAACAATATCGATTTGAATGCGACGCAACACAGAGGAACATATATAGTAGCCTACATAATATCTAATGTAATGAAGAATGAAGGTGATAAATAAGTTGCATGCATCTTACTTATAACTTCAGACCTTTTTCATGAAGAATCACCTCGTATATATAGCATATATATAGGAGAGCATATAAGAGATATATGTAACAATGCGGAGAGTTATACGTAACCTTAATACCTGTGGCAACTACATCATTTGCAAGGCAACAAACAATTAATGTTAAGCGCATGGAAACCGCAATGGAGATATATAGATCAACTTGATTAAATTAACATAAACATAAACACATATTATTCCATCCAAATTACAACTTACTCTCCCTGATCACTACCTAATACAACATGCACTACTCTCCTCTCTCACCTCACTCCAAGAACGTCTCCATGATATCCGAATAAATCCCAGCCTCCGAGCTCCTATACTCCATAGTCCCCTGCCCCGCCCCCGCCGTCTCGTGCTGCTGCTGCTGCTGCTGATGCTGATCCAACGACGACGATGACGAAGAAGTCGCCATCCTCGCTGGCATCGTAAAGCTCCTCTTAAACTTCCCACTGTTCTCCATCTTCCTCACTTTATTCGAATGGCTCTCCAATCCCAAATAGTCCTCGGTGTTGCTCCCTCCTCCCACATTAGCATCACTCTCCTTGTTCTCACCTTCATGTCCAAACAGTAGCTTGGCGTCGTCTGATCGCCCCGTGAGCGCCGTGAAGAAGGAGAGGCCATTGGGCCACTTGAGATCGGGCTCGTGCTCGGGCACGGGCATGTTGATGCCTTCCATCTGAGAGTGAGGATGAGGATGCTGGTGATCGTGAGGGAGGAGGAAGAGGTGAGTGTTGTCCTTTGGGAGTTGAGGAGGGTGGTGGAAATTTGGAGGGGGGATCTGGGGAGGGGGAGGGTGGGCCCAGTTGAAGATGGGAGGGGGAGGGGGAGGGGGGCGAGTGGGGAGCTGTTTGAGAGGGTTAAGGGAGGTGGAGGAAGGGGAGGTGGTTCTTGAGGAGGAGAAGAGTTGGGAGAGGAAGAAGCCTGATTGGTAACCCAGGGACTCGAACATGTGTCTCATTCGCAGTACAAAGTGGAGGTCTTCTGGTATCTGGACGAAAACCATTTGAAATTTGTTGCGTATAAGCTAGTGATAAATATTCGCTCTACATTTTAACAAAAAGAGACATATAATTGATTTATTCAGACTATAATTTTTGAATGGTAATTAATTTAGAAGTTTTGAACAAAATATCATAAAGAGAACATATTATAATGCAAACGTTCAAATGCGTGAGAGAAAAAAACAACATATTATCAGAAAATGATCATAACATTCATTTTTAAAACCTAAATACCCTTGATGGTTAAGAAGGAAGAGAGGGCGAGAGAGTAGTTACATAAAATAAACGAGGGCAAATATGTTCAAAATATACCACGGTCGTATTACTTGTAAAATTAAAGTAATATTTGTCATGTTAACATTTGTAAGTCATGCATGGTAGTTTATTGAAAATTTTGTGCTATATTTCTCTAATAAAAATAGTTTATGAAACTTTATGCAAATCTCGTAATAGCTTGCTATAGTTTAATGAATTTTACCACTTTTGAACTATAATCCAACCAAATAGAAACTATTTTCAAATTACATCTATCAATATCATAGATTATCTCAGAGAGATTAGATAATCATATTATAAAAGTCGGTCATAATCATAATCTAACAAAATATTCTGAATGAACTAGTTTTGAAAGTGAACTCAAACTTTCCATGCACTACACGTGGTATATGTACTAGACAGTACAATTAATGATAAAAGAGTGGACAAAGGACTCACAATCTTGCAGGAGCCAAGTTGTAGGAGTCCATGGCCAGCTTGAATCACAGCTATAGTCTGGTAATTAAAAAGAGATTATTTGTGAAAATATTATTCAAATTAAGTACAGTATTAAACCAAACAAGTAAAAAAAGAAAATAGAGGTAAAAAGAGTCATGCCTGAATACCAGAAGCAAATTGATCTGTCCATTCAGGAGGAAGCTGCAATGGTAAGAAAAAGAAAAGAGATAAATTCAAAAAGCAAAAAAAAAAGAAACTTATTGTGATACTGATTGTTATATTAGTGCAGTTTTCTAGGATAGTGGGCAGTAAATGATAAAAAGAGTGAAAGCATCGTTTCCTCTTTAACTTTTTTTTATTTTTTCACTCAGAGGTACAGAGATCTGATGCCACAAAAGACTGAAAGGCTGCTCTCAGTAGAATCTGAAGTCAAGTAGCAGCAGTAAATAAAGCAAAAGTGGAAGTAGAAATAATAATAGTAAAACAGTGACTAAAGTCCATAGGTGGTCTAGAATACATACAGCATCGAAAGAGCTCTGCCAGTAGTTGGAGATGTTGGGCTCGCATTCAGAAGGTTCTTTGAACACCCATTTGTGACACTTATCAGATGCTACCTTGCCCATCAACCTTCATGTCCAAACAGTAGCTTGGCGTCGTGATCGCCCGTGAGCCCGTGAAGAAGGAGGCCATTGGGCCACTTGAGATCGGGCTCGTGCTCGGGCACGGGCATGTTGATGCCTTCCATCTGAGAGTGAGGATGAGGATGCTGGTGATCGTGAGGGAGGAAAGAGGTGAGTGTTGTCCTTGGGAGTTGAGGAGGGTGGTGGAAATTTGGAGGGGATCTGGGGGAGGGAGGAGGTGGGCCAGTTGAAGATGGGAGGGGGAGGGGAGGGGGCGAGTGGGGAGCTGTTTGAGAGGGGTTAAGGGAGGTGGAGGAAGGTGGTTCTTGAGAGGAGAAGAGTTGGGAGAGGAAGAAGCCTGATTGGTAACCCAGGGACTCGAACATGTGTCTCATTCGCAGTACAAAGTGGAGGTCTTCTGGTATCTGGACGAAAACCATTTGAAATTTGTTGCGTATAAGCTAGTGATAAATATTCGCTCTACATTTTAACAAAAGAGACATATAATTGATTTATTCAGACTATAATTTTGAATGGTAATTAATTTAGAAGTTTTGAACAAAATATCATAAAGAGAACATATTATAATGCAAACGTTCAAATGCGTGAGAGAAAAAACAACATATTATCAGAAAATGATCATAACATTCATTTTAAAACCTAAATACCCTTGATGGTTAAGAAGGAAGAGAGGGCGAGAGAGTAGTTACATAAAATAAACGAGGGCAAATATGTTCAAAATATACCACGGTCGTATTACTTGTAAAATTAAAGTAATATTTGTCATGTTAACATTTGTAAGTCATGCATGGTAGTTTATTGAAAATTTTGTGCTATATTTCTCTAATAAAAATAGTTTATGAAACTTTATGCAAATCTCGTAATAGCTTGCTATAGTTTAATGAATTTTACCACTTTTGAACTATAATCCAACCAAATAGAAACTATTTTCAAATTACATCTATCAATATCATAGATTATCTCAGAGAGATTAGATAATCATATTATAAAAGTCGGTCATAATCATAATCTAACAAAATATTCTGAATGAACTAGTTTTGAAAGTGAACTCAAACTTTCCATGCACTACACGTGGTATATGTACTAGACAGTACAATTAATGATAAAAGAGTGGACAAAGGACTCACAATCTTGCAGGAGCCAAGTTGTAGGAGTCCATGGCCAGCTTGAATCACAGCTATAGTCTGGTAATTAAAAAGAGATTATTTGTGAAAATATTATTCAAATTAAGTACAGTATTAAACCAAACAAGTAAAAAAAGAAAATAGAGGTAAAAAGAGTCATGCCTGAATACCAGAAGCAAATTGATCTGTCCATTCAGGAGGAAGCTGCAATGGTAAGAAAAAGAAAAGAGATAAATTCAAAAAGCAAAAAAAAAAGAAACTTATTGTGATACTGATTGTTATATTAGTGCAGTTTTCTAGGATAGTGGGCAGTAAATGATAAAAAGAGTGAAAGCATCGTTTCCTCTTTAACTTTTTTTTATTTTTTCACTCAGAGGTACAGAGATCTGATGCCACAAAAGACTGAAAGGCTGCTCTCAGTAGAATCTGAAGTCAAGTAGCAGCAGTAAATAAAGCAAAAGTGGAAGTAGAAATAATAATAGTAAAACAGTGACTAAAGTCCATAGGTGGTCTAGAATACATACAGCATCGAAAGAGCTCTGCCAGTAGTTGGAGATGTTGGGCTCGCATTCAGAAGGTTCTTTGAACACCCATTTGTGACACTTATCAGATGCTACCTTGCCCATCAACCTTAGTGTTGTACACAAAATAATCAATCAATCAATCAAAATCATCACCTATTAAGATAATGTTCAACTCAAGGACAACAACCCACTGCCACTTTTTCCTCTCTCTTGTCTATTGGTACCCCCACTAATTTGATGTCCAAATTAAAATTTAACAAATATGTTAATTAAACGAGCTGTGTTTGGTAATTTATTGCCAATAATATTGCATAGACGAGGAACGCAAACTTTATGTTTTTTTTGGAAAAGATGAATAATTCCATCTTAGTAGCTTATTTTGCTAAATAATATATCAGCTCATATTCAAATATAACAGTTGATTTTTGATAAACGAACAGTCCAGTGATAGGTACATAGTAAGACCATCTTGTATCAACTTTCAGCGTTGCTCATTTTGTTAAATGAAGAATCAGCTCATATTTAATATTAGTGCAATCAAATCTTAAGAATAGGATCTTGCTCTCAGTAGTAGAAAGATGATTTATTTAATTATATCATAATCATATAATGATCTTTAACTTAGTTAAATCATCTTAGTGGTAATCTAGTCATATTATCAATAATATTAATTGCATCTTCCTAACTTTGACTAAGATATTCATAACTATGATTGAGAAAGTGGTATCTGATCACGTCTAACTGCTTCAGAATCCATATAATTGTAAAATTTTAATTTAAAAAATTAGGATTAATTTTCCTTAACACTTTCTTTAAGTTAATAAATCACTAAAAAAACACCTACCAAGTACCCACCCTTCTCCATAATTATACAGTTGAATGGACATCTTGCTGAAGGCTTTCCTCACCGGATCCTCCCCATCAATCTCCTCCAAGCACTCCGCCATCCTCGTCCGGCAAAATCCATCCTCCCACATCAACATCCTATTAAACAAAAAACATATTATTACACTTTACATGCTAAAAATATAATCATAAATAACTTCATCGAAACCACTTACAAGCTACCGTTATCATCTCCAACTTTACACCCATTTCCTCCTCTACACCTCCTACACAAACGAAAAAATAAATACTTTAAAAAAATTCTTGATTAAGGGCAAAAGAGTAATTTACTGCTTACGGGCGAGGCCGGATGGTCCAGAAAACGGAGTAAGTCCAGTCGGAGTTAAGGCAAACGTTTCTGAGAGCTTCATGAAGAGCCATCATCCCTACTGCTTCTTTACTTCTCCCATGATCACCTCCTCCTCCTGAGCCCACCATGATCTCTATCTCCCACTCTCAACTCTTTCTCTCTCTTGAATTTTTAGAACTTAAAACTCTTTACAGCAAGAGCTTACATCTGCACGGTACTGCTCCTTTTTGATTAATGTGAGAGAGAGAGAGAGAGAGAGCAAGTGAAAGGGCTTGTTGGTGTTTTGGCTATTTACTACTTTCTGTCAAAAAACAATAAAATAAATAAAAGGACAACTGGGGCAAATTGCCTCTGCGGTCCTAACTCTCAGTGTTAAGAGAGGGAATTAGGGGGCCACGGTAGGGGTATTTTGGGAAACTGCGGGAGCAAGGGTCTGGTAATTCTGACGGCTGGGGGCTAAAGAAATGAGGGGTGGGGGGGGGAGTTGGGAAGAGGGTCGGGATCACGTGCGCACGTGCCGTGGCAGTGGGGCGGTGCCTCGTTAGGCATAAAGAAGAGGGTGTGAAATGAGAGGGTGTTGAACACAAGACTTTCGTTTTTGAGTGTTCGAGTTGAATTGAATTTTTGATGAGAGAGAGAGAGAGAGATGGAAAAAAATAAAAAATTTGAGAGAGCGCAAGAATTGCGGGGGTTGCGTCCTGAGAGAGGGACATCCTCCGCCTAAACAAATCTTCTCGGTTCCGCATTGACCGCCCGTGTTCTGTGTTTCGTACCGGGATTAGCTGGGCCCACTGATAAATCACGTGTAGGGCCCAAAACTCAGATACGATTTGGGGTTTGTAGTAATTGAGTCGTATAGATTTGATTGAGAAGGGAATAGGATATCTGGCCCATTGTGGGCCTTTCACTTATAATGTAGATTAAGCTATCTAATACAAATCTACTCAGACTACGGCCACTTCCCAGGGAAAAAAACTACAAATCAACTCAGCAATCACTATGGTAAATTATTTATTTATTAAAAAGAAAAAATAATAAATATGCATGCCTTTTCTAATCACTGGACAGAACCCTCTCCTAAGCGTAAAGTTATAAATGTTTTATGACAAAACTTTGAAGTTTTTATGCATTAGAAGAGATTTTATTAAATGGTGTAGTTAGTCTTATCTTGATATTGACATCAGCATTGTAATACTCAAACAAAACTAAAATGATGATAATGATGTTATAATGTTTGATTGGAACTAGACTAGTATAATAGAAATTTAAGTAACCGTTGACAATGTGAGAGCATGATACCATATAATTTAGTTATCCATTGACTTTACAAATGATTAGATTCAAGTTTGTATTCAATTTTAATCTTTGCTTTAACAATAAGATCTATGTTCATCACCCGTTAAAATTGCCCATGAGCCAATTGGTCACAAAATTTTAACGTGTTGTTTTAATTTTTTTAAGAGATACTCTGCTTTATACGAGTCACCCTTTTATAAACTAAAAAAATTGCACCTCACACCTTATCACACATTAAGTGGTGTCATGAGAGAGATAAATCTGGAAACTCTTTTAAAAAAATAACCACATTCAAAGCATCAATAATGCTCTATAACATTAGATTAATCTCAAGACTTAATCCTTTCCCTAAACCCTAGCATCCTTTCAATTCCTCAACTGCCCCTATCCCTGCCCACCTTCTCGAACCCCGAGGAAAGGAATCTCGCATGATTACCGTCACTTTTTACTGGTGCTCTGTTCTCTTAATTCAACTGACACGAGCGTGAGATATAAAGCAAACGAATCCTGACCGCCCGATGAATGTACGTTAGAGGATTATGTTATTTGGGTCCAAACAGGACTTTTTAGTCTTTTGGTTCGTCCCAACCATGGAAGTCAGTGACTCCTCTTTTCCAGTAGACTCTACATTAAAAGTCCCCTCCCATCAAGCCTTGATTTGTTCCTGTCTTCTTTGGGTCATTTCAAGGCTCTTTACAGCAAGAGCTTACATCTGCACGGTACTGCTCCTTTGATTAATGTGAGAGAGAGAGAGAGAGAGTTTTAGAGAGAGAGAGAGAGAGATGGAAAAAAATAAAAAATTTGAGAGAGCGCAAGAATTGCGGGGGTTGCGTCCTGAGAGAGGGACATCCTCCGCCTAAACAAATCTTCTCGGTTCCGCATTGACCGCCCGTGTTCTGTGTTTCGTACCGGGATTAGCTGGGCCCACTGATAAATCACGTGTAGGGCCCAAAACTCAGATACGATTTGGGGTTTGTAGTAATTGAGTCGTATAGATTTGATTAAGAAGGGAATAGGATATCTGGCCCATTGTGGACCTTTCACTTATAATGTAGACTAAGCTATCTAATACAAATCTACTCAGACTACGGCCACTTCCCAGGAAAAAAACTACAAATCAACTCAGCAATCACTATGGTAAATTATTTATTTATTAAAAAGAAAAAATAATAAATATGCATGCCTTTTCTAATCACTGGACAGAACCCTCTCCTAAGCGTAAAGTTATAATAAATGTTTTATGACAAAACTTTGAAGTTTTTATGCATTAGAAGAGATTTTATTAAATGGTGTAGTTAGTCTTATCTTGATATTGACATCAGCATTGTAATACTCAAACAAAACTAAAATGATGATAATGATGTTATAATGTTTGATTGGAACTAGACTAGTATAATAGAAATTTAAGTAACCGTTGACAATGTGAGAGCATGATACCATATAATTTAGTTATCCATTGACTTTACAAATGATTAGATTCAAGTTTGTATTTAATTTTAATCTTTGCTTTAACAATAAGATCTATGTTCATCACCCGTTAAAATTGCCTATGAGCCATTTGGTCACAAAATTTTAACGTGTTGTTTTAATTTTTTAAAGAGATACTCTGCTTTATATGAGTCACCCTTTTATAAACTAAAAAAATTGCACCTCACAACTTATCACACATTAAGTGGTGTCATGAGAGATAAATCTGGAAACTCTTTTAAAAATAACCACATTCAAAGCATCAATAATGCTCTATAACATTAGATTAATCTCAAGACTTAATCCTTTCCCTAAACCCTAGCATCCTTTCAATTCCTCAACTGCCCCTATCCCTGCCCACCTTCTCGAACCCCGAGGAAAGGAATCTCGCATGATTACCGTCACTTTTTACTGGTGCTCTGTTCTCTTAATTCAACTGACACGAGCGTGAGATATAAAGCAAACGAATCCTGACCGCCCGATGAATGTACGTTAGAGGATTATGTTATTTGGGTCCAAACAGGACTTTTTAGTCTTTTTGGTTCGTCCCAACCATGGAAGTCAGTGACTCCTCTTTTCCAGTAGACTCTACATTAAAAAAGTCCCCCTCCCATCAAGCCTTGATTTGTTCCTGTCTTCTTTGGGTCATTTCAAGGCTCTGTTGGTTGCCAACACCAATCATTTGGTACAACCTCCTCCACTGGGTGACACGTGGATATAATGAATTTTGTCTGAGAGTGTTTTTGTTTTCCCCCTTCCTTTTGCTATGGGCTATGGCAAGGATCCGGTAGGCGGTACGGCTCACGGTCCACAGAAATTAGTGGCTATAATGCTAATCTAACTTGAGCCCATGGCGCCGGAGGACTATAATGGAACCATAAATTAAAAAAATATTTTGTAGTCTATTATATATGTAGAGATCAAACATGATAACATTATTACCACTAAAGCTTTGCATTCACCCTCACCATGGTCTCAGGCAACTCTCGCACGTGGCATTCTTTTCCTGAGCAAACTATTAAATATATCTTCATAAGACACATGACGACCTACAAATGACAGCTCATGCATTGCCACCATTTCCATAGAAGGGAGATTTTTTAGCATGAGCCAACAATGGCGGCAAGATAATGATTCTCATTTTCAGACTATCACGCGTCTTATTATTAAATCAAGGGAAAATTGCTTCTAGCCCCCAAAATAATAATAATTATGTTTTCCCTACCCAAGACTTTTTCAACCCTTTCAAAACCCCCAAAAACAAAGACGCAAATCTCTGATCTCCCAAAACACAAAACCCAATATTTTAAAACATGTGAAGACCATAATATATATATCTCTCTCTCTCTCTCACTCATAATGTTAGATGATTACAAATGGCTTTTGGGGGGAGAAAATTTGAGTTCCCTCCAAAATCCAAGAACTTTCCCGCTGCTATTCCCTCCCCTCATGCGTGGCCAGCCGGACTTGGTCAGCCTTAAACATCCTCGACGCCGATTACGACGGCAAGATCCGCCTCATTGACCTCAAGTCCACAATCATCGCCGACGACGACGTCATCGCCTCCATGATCTCCGCCACCGACACTGACCGAAACGACTTCGTGGACTTCGACGAGTTCGAGCGCATCTTTGGCTGGTGTTGATTTTGTTTAATTTTCCCTTTTGTTTATGCTTATTTGTTGGAGCTTTAATTTTAAATGACCTGTATTCGGTAAAAGCTTGAACATCAATCAATCAGGATGAAATGAAATCGCAGGAAGTGTTGTGTCCAAGAGTGGATTAGATAATGAGATGGTTGTTAACCTTATGAGATGATTGTTAAGGTTATGAGTTTGTTATTAAGGTTATGAGTTTGTTATTAAGGTTATGAGTTTGTTATTAAGGTTATGAGTTTGTTATTAAGGTTATGAGTTTGTTATTAAGGTTATGAGTTTGTTATTAAGGTTATGAGTTTGTTATTAAGGTTATGAGTTTGTTATTAAGGTTATGAGTTTGTTATTAAGGTTATGAGTTTGTTATTAAGGTTATGAGTTTGTTATTAAGGTTATGAGTTTGTTATTAAGGTTATGAGTTTGTTATTAAGGTTATGAGTTTGTTATTAAGGTTATGAGTTTGTTATTAAGGTTATGAGTTTGTTATTAAGGTTATGAGTTTGTTATTAAGGTTATGAGTTTGTTATTAAGGTTATGAGTTTGTTATTAAGGTTATGAGTTTGTTATTAAGGTTATGAGTTTGTTATTAATCTCAAGACTTAATCCTTTCCCTAAACCCTAGCATCCTTTCAATTCCTCAACTGCCCTATCCCTGCCCACCTTCTCGAACCCCGAGGAAAGGAATCTCGCATGATTACCGTCACTTTTACTGGTGCTCTGTTCTCTTAATTCAACTGACACGAGCGTGAGATATAAAGCAAACGAATCCTGACCGCCCGATGAATGTACGTTAGAGGATTATGTTATTTGGGTCCAAACAGGACTTTTTAGTCTTTTTGGTTCGTCCCAACCATGGAAGTCAGTGACTCCTCTTTTCCAGTAGACTCTACATTAAAAAAGTCCCCCTCCCATCAAGCCTTGATTTGTTCCTGTCTTCTTTGGGTCATTTCAAGGCTCTGTTGGTTGCCAACACCAATCATTTGGTACAACCTCCTCCACTGGGTGACACGTGGATATAATGAATTTTGTCTGAGAGTGTTTTTGTTTTCCCCCTTCCTTTTGCTATGGGCTATGGCAAGGATCCGGTAGGCGGTACGGCTCACGGTCCACAGAAATTAGTGGCTATAATGCTAATCTAACTTGAGCCCATGGCGCCGGAGGACTAAAATGGAACCATAAATTAAAAAAATATTTTGTAGTCTATTATATATGTAGAGATCAAACATGATAACATTATTACCACTAAAGCTTTGCATTCACCCTCACCATGGTCTCAGGCAACTCTCGCACGTGGCATTCTTTTCCTGAGCAAACTATTAAATATATCTTCATAAGACACATGACGACCTACAAATGACAGCTCATGCATTGCCACCATTTCCATAGAAGGGAGATTTTTTAGCATGAGCCAACAATGGCGGCAAGATAATGATTCTCATTTTCAGACTATCACGCGTCTTATTATTAAATCAAGGGAAAATTGCTTCTAGCCCCAAAATAATAATAATTATGTTTTCCTACCCAAGACTTTTCAACCCTTTCAAAACCCCCAAAACAAAGACGCAAATCTCTGATCTCCCAAAACACAAAACCCAATATTTTAAAACATGTGAAGACCATAATATATATATCTCTCTCTCTCTCTCTCTCTCATAATGTTAAATGATTACAAATGGCTTTTGGGGGGAGAAAATTTGAGTTCCCTCCAAAATCCAAGAACTTTCCCGCTACTATTCCCTCCCCTCCGCCGGCGGCGACCCGCCGGACTTCGGTCAGGCCTTAAACATCCTCGACGCCGATACGACGGTAAGATCCGCCTCATTGACCTCAAGTCCACAATCATCGCCGACGACGACGTCATCGCCTCCATGATCTCCGCCATTACACCGACCGAACGGCCGTGGACTTCGACGAGTTCGAGGGCATCTTTGGCTGGTGTTGATTTTGTTTAATTTTCCCTTTTGTTTATGCTTATTTATTGGAGCTTTAATTTTAAATGACCTGTATTCGGTAAAAGCTTGAACATCAATCAATCAGGATGAAATGAAATCGCAGGAAGTGTTGTGTCCAAGAGTGGATTAGATAATGAGATGGTTGTTAACCTTATGAGATGATTGTTAAGGTTATGAGTTTGTTATTAAGGTTATGAGTTTGTTATTAACCTTTTGAGTTTGTTCGGTTGCTAAGCATATGTATTAAATGCTAACAAGCCTATCTAGTTGTTAACCTTATGAGATGATAGTTAAGGTTATGTGTTTGTTATTAACCTTATGAGATGATTGTTAAGGTTATGAGTTTGCTATTAAGGTTATGAGTTTGTTGTTAACCTTATGAGTTTGTTCAGTTGCTAAGCATTTGTATTAAATTCTAACGAGCCTATCTAGTTGCTAAACATATATATTAAATACTAACGTTAACAACGAAGTCTTAATCTTAACAACGAAACCCTATCCTTAACAACGAAGCCTTAATCTTAACAGCAAAATATTAACCTTAACAACAAAGCCCTAACCTTAACAGCAAAGTCTTAAACAACGCCTTAACCTTAACAACAAACCCATAACCTTAACAACAAAGACCTAACTTTAACAACAAAGTCTTAAACAAAGCCTTAACCTTAACAACAAACCCATAACCTTAACAACAAAGCCTTAACCTTAACAATAAAGCTTTAACCTTAACAACAAACCCATAATCTTAACAACAAACCGTTCGCGGTAAAAGTCGGGATGATTGTCATTGCTTGAATCCGTTACAAACTTCAGTCGCTTACAACGAGATTCAGGAAAAAAAGATCGCCTTTTTATAAGGCTTATAATGAAAATCAAAGAATTACAACTTTTATCCTTTTGAACAAACGCGGGATCCGTTTATCGGATCCTCGCTTGCGTGGGTGTCTTTGCCTGTGTCGGGGATTTTATTCCGTCCGTGGACCGCCGCGTGATCGTGATCCAAAGAAAGAGATCTACATCAGAACGGGGTTATTTCACGAAGGAAATAACGGCCGGCGAATGAGATCGACCAAGCGAAATCAAAACTCTTCTCGAGATCAAAACAAAGTTTAATCTCGAGGAATCACGTATAGATCTGAGATCCGATCTCTCGAACCTTTTTTGAGGGGATTATCTCACGAAGGAGGATAATAGCCCTGGGGATTATCTCACAAAGGATGATAATAGCCCTTAAGAGTTCGCCGAGATCTGGATTTGGTGTCGAAGAAGATCGGTCGTCGCTCCCGAGTTTAGATCTGAGATGAGAAGGCAATTTGGCAGAGCTTCAGCTTCTCAAAAATTTTCAGATCTTTTGCAAATGAGACCCCTACCTCTTATTTATAGGATTTTAAAGCGGATACGGTCTAAACCGGGCCAAAGCCGGTAAACCTAGGTGTCTCGGCGGTCGAGACACCTCTAGGTGTCTCGGTTTGGCGAGACACCATCGGTGTCTCGGCCAAACCGAGACACCATCGTATCTCGGTTTGGCCGAGACACCATCAGTGTCTCGGCCAAACCGAGACACCATCGTATCTCGGTTTGGCGAGACACCATCAGTGTCTCGGCCAAACCGAGACACCATCGGTGTCTCGACACCTCTCGGTGTCCTGATTTTTTTGGCCGAGTTTTCCCCGTGGCTTTCCTCCGGTTATTTTCCGAGCTCGTTTTGAGGTTTTCACGGTTTGGATTTATTTCGTCGCTTGCACGTGGCTCATTGCATGCGATTCGTTGCTTCGGAGTCGGGTTCATCCCATTTGTTCGCACACGACTTGTCGCTTTGTTGACTTGAGCATATCGTCGATTCACATTTGCCTCATACGCTTCATCGGTATGTCAGCTTGGACGCCTCGTCGACTTGCTTTGTGCGCTTTGTCGATTTAGACGTCTCGTCGGCTCGTTTCATGCGACGTCAACGCCTAGCGCGTCAGTTCGCTAAGGCCCCGAAAACTCTGCGTAGGGCCTCTTTGATGAGAGGGTTCGCGTCGCGGTCACTTGCGGTGTCGTCAACGGTTCGCCACTACGTATCGGATGGCTCGTCGATTATCAACTCACTGTTACGGGCTATGTTCGGGGACTTATAAGCAATTTTTAACGTCTACACAAACCCATAACATTAACAACGAAGTCCTAACCTTAACAACGAAGCCTTAACCTTAACAACAAACCCATAACCTTAACAACAAAGCCTTAACATTAACAACAAAGCCTTAACCTTAACAAGAAACCCATAGCCTTAACAACAAACCCATAACCTTAACAACAAACTTTACAACAAACCCATAACCTTAACAACAAATCCATAACATTAACAACAAAACCCTAACCTTAACGACGAAGCCCTAACCTTAACGACGAAACCTTAACCATAACAACAAACCCATAAGCTTAACAACAAAGCCCTAACTTTAACAATGATGCCCTAACCTTAACAACAAAGCCCTAACCATATGAACGAAGCCCTAATCTTAACAACGAAGCCTTAACCATAGCAACAAAGTCATAAACTTAACAACAAAGCCCTAACTTTAACAATGATGCCCTAACCTTAACAACAAAGCCCTAACCATATGAACGAAGCCCTAATCTTAACAACGAAGCCTTAACCATAGCAACAAAGTCATAAACTTAACAACAAAGCCCTAACCTTAACAACAAAGCCTTAAATAAAGCCTTAACCTTAACAACAAATCAATAACTCGTAACCTTCACAACAAACTAAAGTTAGTTAACAATGATCACAAGTAACTCATTGCCGAGGTTCACAACCAACTCATAACATTCACAAATAACTCGTAACCTTCACAACCAACGCGTAACCTTCACAATAAACTCGTAACCTTCACAACCAATGCCTAACATTCACAACAATTTCATAACCTTGACAACTAACTCGTAACCTTCACAATCAACTCGTATCATTCACAAACAACTCGTAACCTTGACAATCAACTCGTAACCTTCACAACAAATTAATGTTAGTTAACAATAATCACAAGTAACTCATTGCCGAGATTCACAACCAACTCATAATATTCACAACCAATGCGTAACGTTCACAACAAACTCATAACCTTCACAAACAACTCGTAACCTTCACAACCAATATGTAACCTTCACAATCAACACGTAACCTTCACAACAAACTTGTAACCTTGACAACCAACTCGTAACCTTCACAAAAAACTCGTAATCTTCATAACAAACGCGTAACTTTCACAACCAACACGTAACCTTCACAAATAACTCATAACCTTGACAACCAACTCGTAATCTTCACAACAAATTAGGGTTAGTTAACAACAATCACAATTAACTCATTGCAGAGGTTCACAACCAACTCATAACATTCACAAACAACTCGTAACCTTCACAACCAACTCATAACATTCTTTCACAACCAACTCATAACTCATAACCTTAACAACAAACTCATTACATTAAAATAATAATAATATATAAAATTTTATATATATATATATATATATATATATATATATATATATATATATATATATATATATTCCCGATTCAACCATTTCCAGATCTTTATAATTAGCCAAGGATGCGCTCGAACTCGTCGCAGTCCACGAAGCTGAGGATGCGCTCGAACTCGTCGAAGTCCACGAAGCCGTTCTGGTCAGCGTCGGTGGCTGAGATCATGGAGGCGGTGACATTGTCGTCGGCGATGATTGTGGATTTGAGGTCAATGAGGCTGATCTTGCCGTCGTAGTCGGTGTCGAGGACGTCTAAGGCCTGGCCGAAGTCCGGCGGGTCGCCGGTGGCGGAGGGGAGGGGGTAGCAGTGGGAAAGTTCTTGGGTTTTGGAGGGAACTAAAATTTTTTCCCCCAAAACTCATTTGTAATCATCTGACATTATGAGAGAGAGAGAGAGAGGAGGGATATTATGGTCTTCACATATTTTAAAATATTGGGTTTTGTGTTTTGGGGGCTCAGAGATTTGTGTCTTTGCTTTTGGGGGTTTTTGGAGGGTTGAAAAAGTCTTGGGTGGGGAAGCATAGTTATTGTTATTTTGAGGGCTTAGAAGTAATTTTCCCTTAAATCAAATATATCTGCACTTTATGTTATTAAGATTAAAATCAATGCAAGTGTGGTCATTCATGAATCAGATCTATTGTCTTGACAGATCTCTAGCGAGGCCATCACGAATTAAATCTATCCATACTTTATTATGGTGTTATAATGATTAGACAAGTAGACATTAGTCCTTGAGTTAGCCATCTCCTTCAATGGACCATGAGCCACATTGTCCACAAAAATCAACATATGCCCTCAAGCATTGAATACTTTTGTTGTTGTTGTTGTTTCCCACGAGGTTTCCCAACACCTTATTATGGATGAGACTAATCTTCGCTCGCGTTTCGTGACTGGCGCTGGCCTGAGATTTTTTTTACCTGTCGGGAGATTCAAACGTGGGGCTAGCTTTGAATACTCTATGGTGATCATATTACCCGATTAATTAATGAAATTGGCCTACCATATTCATGGGAGCAAATGGGACCAGGCTCATAGACCCACTGGCGGATTCACAGTGGGGGCAATGGGATCAATTGCCCCCACTGACCCCCACAAAACCATATTGAGTATTTGGTCCAATTTTTTGTATTTGCCCCTACACTCTTTCAGCCTATTGAACCAACCCCTCATATCTTTGAAACTAATGCTAAATGCGACAAACCTAACCTGTTTACCCAATTTTTATTACTCTATCTCTAGACAACCATTATAATTTCTACCAAATTCTTCTGCAATCCCTTCACTCTTTTGTAATCGCGTCTTTGTTCTGTTGTGACGATCGTCAATCGAGCAGTACGCCGGCATCAATTCCTCCTCCCAATAGCAGACCATCCTCCCGCCAGAACGCTGCACCGCTCTCAACACCAAGGATTGTGCAAACTTCCTCATACGCTATTGTTTACTGTAAAAATATGAAAATACGGCAGGAGCCATTATTGAATTCTAATATAACACTTCTATTGACTATATTTTGGTTGTAGATATATATGTATATTTGATTTTGGTGTCATAATATTTTAGATATAAATATCACACACAAGTTATAGTGGTAGTCTTGCCCCTAGTAACTAAAGTTTCTGGATCCGCCCTTGCATAGACCTAATCTAGCCAGACAAGCATCATATTCACGAGGCAAATCCAAATTTTTCAGAATTTCTTACATCAAATCATGCTAACAGGCTAATTAATCAAGCTCCAAGAGCCTAGACAAATTAGGGTGCAGACTTGTATCATTTCTCCATTTAACTTTTCTATAAAGATTGAGTCACCTCCATCACTCACTAACACCCAAGCTTGAATGGGTTGGGCCAATTGTCCTCTTATTGCGTTATAACAATTCTGGATGGTACAAGAGGAAAAGGAATTAGGTCATTAAAGCAAAAAAAGGTAGCTATATTCATGTAATGTGTTCTCTCGTGATCATACATTGCTCTTATATCATTCCTCTTTTGGTTTGTAGGCAGTAAAAATTGCCTTAATCCCTGCACAGCAACTCGGAATGAGCCAAAGAGCCTAAAAGTCCATCTGAGTGGAGTCAGGCCCACCTAAAGGTTAAGTTTACCTGGATGTTTGACTTTACAAAATAGACAGAAATGCTGATATCTCTCAAACCAAAAGGAACTGGGCGAAATGACCAGGGCAGTTGGATCCGTCTCGTCGAGATGGTCGATTTCCATATATAATTCGTCCAATTCGGCGTGCGGTTTGAAAATTACGACTGTTCTTCGTAGCGAGCGAGGTTCGCCAATAGCGATGAACCTCGAACCTCGACATTCAACCGAGGTTCGCCTATAGCGGTGAACCTCGAACCTCGACATTCAACCGAGGTTCGCCTATAGCGGTGAACCTCGACATCCAACCGAGGTTCGCCTATAGCAGTGAACCTCGACATCCAACCGAGGTTCGCCTATAGCAGTGAACCTCGAACCTCGACATCCAACCGAGGTTCGCCTATAGCGGTGAACCTCGACATCCAACCGAGGTTCGCCTATAGCGATGAACCTCGACATCCAACCGAGGTTCGCCTATAGCGATGAACCTCGACATCCAACCGAGGTTCGCCTATAGCAGTGAACCTCGAACCTCGACGTCCAACCGAGGTTCGCCTATAGCAGTGAACCTCGAACCTCGACATCCAACCGAGGTTCGCCTATAGCAGTGAACCTCGAACCTCGACATTCAACCGAGGTTCGCCTATAGCGGTGAACCTCGACATCCAACCGAGGTTCGCTATAGCGGTGAACCTCGACATCCAACCGAGGTTCGCTATAGCGGTGAACCTCGACATCCAACCGAGGTTCGCTATAGCGATGAACCTCGACATCCAACCGAGGTTCGCTATAGCGGTGAACCTCGAACCTCGACATTCAACCGAGGTTCGCTATAGCGGTGAACCTCGAACCTCGACATTCAACCGAGGTTCGCTATAGCGATGAACCTCGAACCTCGACATTCAACCGAGGTTCGCCTATAGCGATGAACCTCGAACCTCGACATTCAACCGAGGTTCGCCTATAGCGGTGAACCTCGACATCCAACCGAGGTTCGCCTATAGCGGTGAACCTCGAACCTCGACATTCAACCGAGGTTCGCCTATAGCGATGAACCTCGACATCCAACCGAGGTTCGCTATAGCGATGAACCTCGACATCCAACCGAGGTTCGCTATAGCGGTGAACCTCGACATCCAACCGAGGTTCGCCTATAGCGATGAACCTCGAACCTCGACATCCAACCGAGGTTCGCCTATAGCGGTGAACCTCGACATCCAACCGAGGTTCGCTATAGCGATGAACCTCGAACCTCGACATTCAACCGAGGTTCGCCTATAGCGATGAACCTCGAACCTCGACATTCAACCGAGGTTCGCTATAGCGATGAACCTCGACATCCAACCGAGGTTCGCTATAGCGGTGAACCTCGAACCTCGACATTCAACCGAGGTTCGCTATAGCGGTGAACCTCGACATCCAACCGAGGTTCGCCTATAGCGATGAACCTCGACATCCAACCGAGGTTCGCTATAGCGATGAACCTCGAACCTCGACATTCAACCGAGGTTCGCTATAGCGATGAACCTCGAACCTCGACATCCAACCGAGGTTCGCTATAGCGATGAACCTCGAACCTCGACATTCAACCGAGGTTCGCCTATAGCGATGAACCTCGACATCCAACCGAGGTTCGCTATAGCGATGAACCTCGAACCTCGACATTCAACCGAGGTTCGCCTATAGCGGTGAACCTCGACATCCAACCGAGGTTCGCTATAGCGATGAACCTCGACATCCAACCGAGGTTCGCTATAGCGATGAACCTCGAACCTCGACATTCAACCGAGGTTCGCTATAGCGGTGAACCTCGAACCTCGACATCCAACCGAGGTTCGCTATAGCGATGAACCTCGAACCTCGACATTCAACCGAGGTTCGCCTATAGCGATGAACCTCGACATCCAACCGAGGTTCGCCTATAGCGATGAACCTCGAACCTCGACATTCAACCGAGGTTCGCTATAGCGGTGAACCTCGACATCCAACCGAGGTTCGCTATAGCGGTGAACCTCGAACCTCGACATTCAACCGAGGTTCGCTATAGCGATGAACCTCGACATCCAACCGAGGTTCGCTATAGCGATGAACCTCGACATCCAACCGAGGTTCGCTATAGCGGTGAACCTCGACATCCAACCGAGGTTCGCTATAGCGATGAACCTCGAACCTCGACATTCAACCGAGGTTCGCTATAGCGGTGAACCTCGACATCCAACCGAGGTTCGCTATAGCGATGAACCTCGACATCCAACCGAGGTTCGCTATAGCGATGAACCTCGACATCCAACCGAGGTTCGCTATAGCGATGAACCTCGAACCTCGACATTCAACCGAGGTTCGCCTATAGCGATGAACCTCGAACCTCGACATTCAACCGAGGTCGATCGTCAGCGGAAGCGAACCTCGACTCGAGCATCGAGTGAAGCATCCTATCGCCACCAAGAACCCATACAAAAGAGGAGTCAAATCGACCTCCTCTTCCTCTGTAATCGAGGGAATTTGATTGTAACACACCCATTCAATCAATAAACATTTTTTCGATCCTACATGGTTGAATCCAGCTGTGTATTTTCATGAATGAATGGATGTTTGATCATCAAGGATCAAATATGTGCTCCTACAAATTTAGGTGCGCACAAACTTTACAAAAATATTGTTTTCATCCGACTCCCATTTTCTACGAGGCAATATATTAGGTCACGTAACTTCTAATAAAACAAGATGTAGACTTTGTGTCTGTATCAATGAAGAAAGATTGCGTAAAACAAGTCATTACTTCCTACGATCATACGGTGGAAAAGAGAAGGGTAATTAAACAAATTGCGAAATACGGAAAATAAGGATTGTTCAAATGAAACCAATGATATAAAACATCCAAACCAATTAATGCTAGCTATTTAAAAGTAATGAAAAGAGGTAAAACATATTCCTGCAATAGGAAGTGTAAATATATGAGTTTTAGATAAATTAAGATAGAGAGTAGGTAATAGTGTAAATATTCACCAAAATGTTTTGGTTTTAGTTCGAATTAAATTATTAATATGTAAAATTTTTACTTTTCAGTTTAACCCGAGGAATTTCAGACTAAAGTTATTAATTTAAAGGTTAAAGTGTTAAAATATTTATTGATTCGAAAGACAAAAATGGAGAAAGCGAGATTCAGCAGGCCTAAAAACAATAATTTCCTCCAAAAAAATAGTTACCTAGTAACCCAATAATGTGTGTGAAAAGTAAGACTTAATTATATGTGAAGGCTAATTGGTAAAGTACTGATATATGATCCTTTACATAATGCACACTCAAAAATATTGCGTCCTGAATTTATCACTGAACGAATCATTTCAGTGATGGAGATATGACAGGGAAAATTAAAGAGCTAGCAACAATTAATGAGCTAGACTGGAATTTTCAGCGCTACACCAAAGTAGATCGTCATAAATCTTAGCATTACTTGCAGTTGATCTCTAACGTAAATAATATTGGGTGATGGAACTAAGAATAATACTCTTGATCAAATAGTAGCAGTTTGAGTTAATCCTATTTATTATCGGTGAGAGAAAAAACTGAGTCATTCCGGGCTAGAATTGATGGGCTGACATTATCATACACGAGTAAGTACAACAATGTGATAATAAATGCAGCTTAATTATTTGTGTCAAATTTAAGGCTCGAGCGGAGTTATTCTCTTGCGGGTTCTGTTGCAATAATTTGATTGCATGATGTATGATTGGTACAATATAACTTATCTATATGATGAAGAGATGAAATTTTGACACATGTACATCAGGTAGGTAAAATATTCCCCTCAAAAAGAAAAGAAAAAAAAAGAACAAGAAAAAAGAAAGGTAACATCTTCTGAGAGACTCAAAAAAGCTACAAAATTGAGTATGGAGAAATGAGGACTTAATGGGATTGGCCAACATAAAACAAACATTTTAAAGTTACGTCATATGAGACACTGTATGATAAACTTATTGTGATTGTACAATTAATCAAACAATATATACAACAAAATACATAACAAAAATTTTAAACAACCCCTAAAAGAGAATAAATAAAATTTCTTAATACATTCATTTCAAACATGTATAAGGGACTCTACAAAGACTACAGGGTTTCCTTGGGCATTTTCTCAAAAGGTCAGGATTGAAGCCGGCCCAGATTTAACTTGATGAATGTTAGAAATTGGATGGGCCTGCATTTGGCTCTTTCTTTTATATTTGAGAGGGCCGTCTTTATTTATAACAGACCAATAGAACCAACAATTGATAGTAAAATAATCTATCTTCTCTGAGGATAAGAACCTTAAGTAGTTTTATTAAACGAGAGTGTAATTGAGTAACAGAAGAGGTAAATATAATTGTTGATAGATATAAACATTTGCAGCTTATATTAAAAGTAAGCTAAAATAGATAAAGCCACCGAGCACATACTTTGTATGAGTGCAAAATTCACCAAGTACAATTGAATGTGTAATATATGATGATCTGGGACACTCCCTATTGAAAATATACTGATTCCTTTCCTAACCAACGAACGGTTTACTAGATAAGTAATACTTTATAAATATATTGAAAAAGAAAAACTTTTGCTGGTATATGATATTGAAAATTCATGAGTTCTCTATGAGGTCACAGTTATAAAATGAAGTTGTATTTGGTCAATAATAAACATTTCCTTAACTTTATAGTACTATTTTTAGTAATTTCCAAGATAGCGTGAAAACTTGACCCGGTCCACTCCTACTCCGAGCCCCAAATCCATCCAAGAGAATCGGCGAATTTTTCGGTGGGACCCACTTTTTAAGCGGGTCCCGATTGACAGAGACTGGTGTCTCGTCACCAACGATCGTTGTTGATCTGACCAAAAATAAAAAATTTAAAAGGAAAATAGGAAAGAAAGAAACAGCTGAAGAAAAAAAGAGGGGGAAGAACGTTTCAAAGGATCGGAAGAGTTGACATAATTAACTCAAAAAATTGAAAAAGAAAGGAGGAGAGTTTTTATTTTTGTGAGAAGAAAATTGGAGGAGGAAAAATTAAAAAAATTAAAGATGGAGAGGAGAAGATCGATGCAGGAGATATTGGGGTTGCTGAAGGTGAGGATCGTGAGAGGAACCAACCTCGCTTTTCGTGATACCAGAGGCAGCGATCCCTATGTTGTCCTTCGCCTGGGCTCTCAGGTAATTTTCCCTTAATATCTTTTCT
Organism: Asparagus setaceus; assembly: GCA_012295165.1. Lineage (NCBI taxonomy): Eukaryota > Viridiplantae > Streptophyta > Magnoliopsida > Asparagales > Asparagaceae > Asparagus > Asparagus setaceus. Next base: position 8,227,798 of record CM022706.1, read on the forward strand.
TCATTCATTTTATTTTTTTAAAAATTTGTTCATGCAAATACCCAAATAACTTGCATCAATCATTGTTGATCACCATGAGAAGTGCAAAGATGTGTCTCAAAGTAACTCTTTTTTAGTCTAAAATATTGTTTATATAAACTAAAAGATAGGATAAAAATGGGTGTACGGATAAGAGATCAAATTGTTACTTTTATAGAGAATAAAACGAGAGCGAATTGATTAAAATGGTTTATTCTTGTACAATGGAGATCTGTAAGTGCATCAATTAGGAGAGTTTGGTAAGATATATAGTTAATATAGCAAAGAGGTCTACAACTAGACCTAAAAGAACTTGGTTAAAAAGGATTACAAAATATATGATAATTGCTAGCTTCATGAAGGAGACCACCCGTGATAGAAATGCATGAATGAAAAATTATTAAAATTCATGTAGCTAACCTAATCTGCAATGAAGTCTTTGTTGTGTTGTTGTTTTTCATATGGATATTGTTTACGAACGAGTTTTCCATGACAAGAGTCTGATTGATTGTCAAGTTACTCAAATATCAAGTGCTTTCCCAATCCTTTATTTGATTTTTTATGTATTAGTGAAAAATGTAGATATCGAACTAAGTTTTCCAGCTGATCGAGCCGTTGAGCAATCGTGAAGAATGACATTAGAACATTTTATTTACATCAAAAAATTTCGCGTTCATGTTAGAATATATGTCTAATTATATATCATAAAAATAGTATAAAATTAAGCCTCAATCCTCATAATCATCCTCAGCAAAAAGATCTTTAAAATAGTATCCAAATAATTTGGACTTAGGTAAAAGAAGTTTAGGCCTTACAGCATATTTTAATATGCAGTGTTGAAACAATTAAGTATGAGGATATGTAACAAAGCAGAGGAGAGGCAGAATTGGAATTTGTATGCTGGGGTCACAAAGAAAAGTTAGCGTTGGTCTAAGATAACATATGATATCCTGAAATATATCTGCTATAAATGTCTTAGTGGAAGTTAATGTCTACATATTCATTTTACACTTCAAAACTAGTAGATAGTTCAATACAAAATTATTTTTCTTATATTGTTGGTAGATTTACTTTTATTTTATTGCCTGCAGCAGTGTCCGTAGTCTTATTGTGTAAATATATATTTTCTTATACTGTCACTTTTCATTTGGCAGAAACTGAAGACCAGTGTGAAGAAGAGGAATGTCAATCCAGAATGGAATGAAGATCTAACCCTTTCTATTTCAAATCCCATCATGCCAATGAAAATTGTAAGTTATTTGTTAATCTTTTACCTATTATAATTTACATGACTATATCTGAATATTTTGAGATGACAATCATTGCCCTTGTTTCGTTATTATTAGTTTAAAACGGTGAGTAATTAACCCTGCCTTCCATTAATAAGAGTTTAATAAAAGCAACCCAAAAGGTATTGCCCTTGTTTCACCGTTGTATCTAATAAAAAAAATTCGTGCATTTCTCGGAATGAAACTTTCTTAGAAGGAGAGATGTTATAGATGATCTTAAAAATTGTAATATACTAGGAAAATTGTGTGATACGAATCTAATACATTATCTTAAAACTTCTAATTCTACCTTTTTTTGGCATATTTAAAATCGTCATACCTAAGAAAGTTGGCACATCTAATGTTCTCCAGTGGTAGATGCTGCATATACTAAATTATGCATATTTAGCCTAAATGATGAAAAGGATTTCTGAGCTAGGTGGAGTTTCTTAGTCATTGTGCACAATGTATGCTTCCTTTTTTAATAAACTGTTGACATACATATTACCACTCAGACAGGCAATGGATTCCTCAATATATATCATGGGTAAGGGAGGAACAATTTTCAATATGCACTCTACGCTTTTACTATCTCATAGACTCTGATGCCCAAATGTAGTTAACTTCAAATTTTTTGTACTCATCTTATGGTGTGACATAATGTCAATGTATTGTAGATAGACATATGGTATGTCTTTGTGTTGCAGAAAGGCCCCTCCAATCTCTTATAGTATGGGTACAAATAACTAAAAGATAACTTCATTTGGACATCAGGGGATCTGAGTGCTAATAAAAATATTTACAATGTATCTGCAATTAACCCTAAATCAATCATATACTACTAGTTATGTTTCTCTATAATGTCAACTTGCAGGAAGTATACGACAAGGACACATTCAGCAGAGACGATGCCATGGGGGACGCGGAGTTGGACATCCAACCTTATCTCGATGCTATGCAAATGGTATGGGATGGAATCCCTGATGGCGCTCTGTTGAAGTCCATAGAACCAAGCAGTGACAACTGCTTAGCCGCTGAGAGCAGCATTGTGTACAAAAACAAAAAGGTGGTTCAAGAAGCAATTCTCAGGCTAAGGAATGTGGAGAGCGGTGAAGTTGAGATTCAGATGCAGTGGGTTAAAATTACCTCTTCATGGTACTAAGCTTGAGGCATAAGAGAAAGGTTGATGTATGAAATATATTTTCTACATGAAAAACTTGTGTGAATGTTACATGTATGTTGTATCATTTTGAGAGTTATGACTCTGAATTTTATACACTAATGTGTTGTGTAATAAATTTGATCTCTATCCAATTATTTTCTTGTGAATTTGTTGCCGCTATTCTCAAAAAATCTATTACAATAGCAGGGACAAATTGAAATATCTGCAGAAGAACATTATTTGTACATATTCTGCATGTAGCGCATGCATATATCATCTTTACATTTTATTTGAAACTTGTTAGATGCCTGTGCGTAGACACATATCATCAATGAAGGAGGCCAAAGAACCAAGTTCATGAATCTTCATCAAAATTCTGTAACTAAGCAATATATCTGGAGTCTCATTCTTTAATGACAATCATCTGGCCTAATGGAAGATAAAACTACATAAAACTCTTTCACTTCAACATGAAAGCACATGAACAAGTTCGACTTCTAGGATTCTTCTCTTCTCTTCGGTCTGGAAATCAACTTCAAATCCACATTTGGACATCTACCAAAGTAAAATTGCAGATATCCAAACATGGATTTGAAGTTGATTCCAGCAAAAGCATTTGCCACAATTTGTTTTTGTGGCAAACCCAAGAGCTACCAGGACATGTAGAAACGTTTTAAAGCATGACATGCAGCAAAGCCTAAAATATCAACATATCTACGCGACATAGATTGAAACCATTGAAACATCCGAATCCAAAAACTAACCAACAGTAGCCATTATCTAAATCACATTTGATCGTCAATAGTCATATACTAGAACTCTAGAACTTACTAGGATAAAATGAAAGCATCCATCACCATTCATCACCCCCAACAAAATTGAAAACATAGAAAGCAGTATCCTCGAAAAGCAATAAATAGAGACTTACATGCTTATTTGAAGCACTAGGCATCCAATAGAGCCTCACCCTCAAAAGGCTCCTGGTCCTCAATCATGGCATTAACACGCTCCTTCTGTGCTTCGTCAGAAATGTCTACCTTAGTCCACTCATAAAGCTCCATATCATAGCACTCTTCAAGAACAAAGGGAGGGATCTCTTTTCCACGGAAGAGCCAAAGACCCTTGACCTTGTATGGGGCTCAGACCCAATGATAAGCATCTTTCCAAAAGCATATTTGTGAATCCTCTGCAAGAACCTACCAATCTTGTTCAAGGTCACAAATGAGACTGTATTCTCGTCATTGTATTTATACTCACAGAACCATAGAGAGTAGCATTTAGGATCATACATGTCCCAGAATCCTGATGCAGTAAGTCAAAAACGATGGATCGTTTAACAACCATAAATCAGTAATGATGCAAATCTACACAATGTAACTAGCTTTTCTTGCTGAACAATCTTTTTTAATAGGTAGTTTCTTGTTGTCCAATCTTTCCTCAATAAGTTAGTTCATGGATGTCTTATCTTTTCCCACTATGTAGTTTCTTGCTATCCAATCTTTCATCAAAAGATTGTTTCTTGCTAGTTGCTATCCAACCCTTCCCTTATAACATTTAAAACGACCCAATAGGGTCTAGCCGAATTGGTAAGCTACCTACAGTAGTACATCAAGATATCTGATTCGACTCTCTTCGGAAGCACCCATGGTAAATTAATTTCCTGAAATATCTAATGCCGTTGATTGGGGGGGTGCTTTTTAGCCACGCCTTGGGTTTGATACCCATAATCCAAAGAATTGTGGGGAAGTTCCCTCGTCAAACCAAATATATATATATATATATATATATATATATATATATATATATATATATATATATATATATATATATATATATATATATATATATATATATATATATATAGATATATATATATATATATAACTAAAACTTTACCTTTGTACGTCTATCTTTATGTCCTACTATAGCAAATAACAGATAAGAGATTTGGTGCAGAGGGTTCTACAATAACTAAAATAGTTTCTTCGTGTATGTTATTTTCATTTCATGGCTTTGGTAGGCCTAGTATATATGACATTATGCAATATATCAATTTTATCTGCATTCTTAGGTCTTTCTCTCGATTTTCTACAAGATGAATTTATATAAATTTTAGGTTCTATCAAAGTATTCCTAGTCTTATTACGTTTACACCATAGATTTCTGGTCTTAGTATGTGTTTTCATAACTTGATGATAATTGAATTTCTTCTTAAGCACATCTGTACTTGGTTGAGCCTCAAAAAAGGCGCATCACTCGATTTTCTCTTCTCCGTATTCTTCACAAGTCATAATCGTCAGTAGTGTTTAAAATGTAGTCTCGGACCGTTTTAAATATTGAAGCCCACAAAAATGACCTAGTTAAAATTGGGTTGGAAATCAATCCACTGAAGCCCATTAAAAAGGCCTAGTTAATAATTCGGCCTAAAACTGTCTTATACAATTGAAGACTATATAAAAGGGCTAGTTAATAATGGGCCTAAAACTGTCTTATACAATTAAAGACTATATAAAGGGCTAGTTAATAATTCGGCCTAAAACTGTCTTATACAATTGAAGACTATATAAAGGGCTCGTTAATAATTGGGCCTAAAACTGTCTTATACAATTGAAGACTATATAAAGGGCTAGTTAATAATGGGCCTAAAACTGTCTTATACAATTAAAGACTATATAAAGGCCTAGTTAATAATTCGGCCTAAAACTGTCTTATACAATTGAAGACTATATAAAAGGGCTCGTTAATAATTGGGCCTACATGGCCAACTTGTAGCCATTATCCGGTTACTGTTTGAAGCTGGTTTGATACGGGCCTGCGCTCCCCACCAATGCGGATACTAAAATTGGTGAGACGGGGATCGGAGCCACCACTGAAGAAAGAGATCAGGGACAAAGCATGTAAAAACACTAAGTTACCAAATTGCTCTATTATCTTTCTGTGAATGACTCAGAACATCCTGTTTACATCCGAGTATTTTTTATATAACATGTACCCGGAGGGAGGCCGAAAATATTATTCAATGAAGAACGAGTCTCACATGAAGCAGGCCGAAGGGAAGGCACTCCTAGTTTAGAGAAGCGAGGGTTCATGATTGTTTAGTTTGTTCGGTGAGAAATACATTTGTAACTTTAACTTTTTATATTTTTAAAAAAAGACAGCCATAGTTGCATTACAATTAAAGTCCCGCGTCAGTGTGATTGTAGAAGTCACTTTTACCGAATGTATTTTATGGATCGACTACTTTGTTCTTCAGAAAATTGAAAAAATGGAATTAATTAATTGAATGTCTTATTGGGCATCATGACTATCGCGTAAAAGGCTTTTTACATAAAATCTACTTAACTTTTGCCTATATTATAACTTATCACATTTATTTAATTTTTATTTTATGAAATCACTCAGGTTTGTTTCATGTTCCGATGTCACTCTATTCCATTTTAAAATCTTGATTTTCCCTTCATCTCCTCCTCTTTCCTTTCTCCTCTATCTACTCTCACCGCCGACCTCCTTCTCTCCTCCTCTCATGCCATCGACCGTGGACTTCCCTCCTCCTCTCCTTTTTTATTGGATTAAACTGAGAGATATTATAGTAATTATATATATATATAACTAAAACTTTACCTTTGTACGTCTATCTATATTTCCTACTATAGCAAATAACAGATAAGAGATTTGGTGCAGAGGGTTCTACAATAACTAAAATAGTTTCTTCGTGCATGTTATTTTCATTTCATGGCTTTGGTAGGCCTAGTATATATGACATTATGCAATATATCAATTTTATCTGCATTCTTAGGTCTTTCTCTCGATTTTCTACAAGATGAATTTATATAAATTTTAGGTTCTATCAAAGTATTCCTAGTCTTATTACGTTTACACCATAGATTTCTGGTCTTAGTATGTGTTTTCATAACTTGATGATAATTGAATTTCTTCTTAAGGACATCTGTACTTGGTTGAGCCTCAAAAAAGGCGCATCACTCGATTTTCTCTTCTCCGTATTCTTCACAAGTCGTAATCGTCAGTAGTGTTTAAAATCTAGTCTCGGACCGTTTTAAATATTGAAGCCCATAAAAGTGACCTAGTTAAAATTGGGTTGGAAATCAATCCACTGAAGCCCATTAAAAAGGCCTAGTTAATAATTGGGCCTACATGGCCAACTTGTAGCCATTATCCGGTTACTGTTTGAAGCTGGTTTGATACGGGCCTGCGCTCCCCACCAATGCGGATACTAAAATTGGTGAGACGGGGATCGGAGCCACCACTGAAGAAAGAGATCAGGGACAAAGCATGTAAAAACACTAAGTTACCAAATTGCTCTATTATCTTTCTGTGAATGACTCAGAACATCCTGTTTACATCCGAGTATTTTTTATATAACATGTACCCGGAGGGAGGCCGAAAATATTATTCAATGAAGAACGAGTCTCACATGAAGCAGGCCGAAGGGAAGGCACTCCTAGTTTAGAGAGCGAGGGTTCATGATTGTTTAGTTTGTTCGGTGAGAAATACATTTGTAACTTTAACTTTTTATATTTTAAAAAAAAAGACAGCCATAGTTGCATTACAATTAAAGTCCCGCGTCAGTGTGATTGTAGAAGTCACTTTTACCGAATGTATTTTATGGATCGACTACTTTGTTCTTCAGAAAATTGAAAAAATGGAATTAATTAATTGAATGTCTTATTGGGCATCATGACTATCGCGTAAAAGGCTTTTTTACATAAAAATCTACTTAACTTTTGCCTATATTATAACTTATCACATTTATTTAATTTTTATTTTATGAAATCACTCCAGTTTGTTTACATGTTCTCAATGTCACACCTTCTCACTTTATTCCATTTTAAAATCTTGATTCCCTCATTCCTCTCTTCATCTTCTTCTCCCCCCCTCCTCCTCCTCTCCTCCTCCTCCACCTCCTTTCCACTCTCACCTCCTCCTCCATTCTCACCTACCTCACCTTCTTCATCTCCTCCTCTTTCCTTTCTCCTCTATCTACTCTCATGACCTCCTTCTCTCCTCCTCTCATGCCATCGACCGTGGACTTCCCTCCTCCTCTCCTTTTTTATTGGATTAAACTGAGAGATATTATAGTAATTATATATATATATATATATATATATATATATATATATATATATAGAACAAATCTCCTATAAACTTAAGTTTATAGGGAATAGTATCTGTAACTTTTTTATCCATTGATGTTGCTTTAGATTTGTGCCATCAAGAGATGCACAAATCTCAAAATAGTCTTCATATCTTTCATGGATCCCGAGGCAACATCAATGGATAGAAAAGTTGGTGTATATTCTCTATAAACTTAAGTTTATAAATTATATATATATATATATATATATATATATATATATATATATATATATATATATATATATATATATATATATATATAAAAGAAAATAACGAAAAACATGGCATTGAGAACATGCAAGCAAACTAATGTGATATACATTAATAAAAATAAATAAAAATGGTACATTATAATTTGGATAAAAGTTGAGATAGTTTTCATGTAAAAACCCCGCAAAAAACTATGACAGCAAAGCTACTGTGACTACATTTGAAGCAATGAACTTAGGGCGAGTGTATTTTATGACAGACTCACAATCAATATATAATCCAAAATGTAACTCGTAAATTGGATTCGTTCGTAATTTATTCGTGTCTTTTCTTATAATTAATTAATTCACAATTTTCCAAACCAGCCCTAGACGACGTAAAGCATTAGGTCTTTAAAAATCACTAGAAATGCAATATCTCGTGCAACGGATGAAACTCTCACGTATTCTCATCTCATCTAGCAATTTCTCAGACGCAGGTATGCAAGAGAGAAACATAGAACACATTATATTATTATTATTTGTCATGAGTGAATATGATGGCGTATGATTAACGGGGATGTGAAAGTGACTACTGAGCTATAATAGGCCATGCCCTTTGGGCTTGGGCCTTTTGTCTTGTCTTGTCACTTTCTCCGCCCAAACGTCACGAATCCCTTATATCACGGAACGCTGGAAACAGACGCAGTCATTCTGACAGCCCTCCGCAAGAATCTTCACCCTCCCATTTTTATTAGCCTTTTCCTTTTCCCATTTCAAATGAATATATATAAATTTCACTTAAAATAAAATAAATGAATCATTACATCACAACACTGTCACTATTTGATACTTGTGCACCTGCTCCTGTTGAAGGAAACAACAAAGTGGTGTAATATAAATGTAGGTGGTGATAAGACTTCAGTAGGTAGACCTATGAATTGAATGATGGATATGAGCCTGACTCGGGTTTGGTTTAGATTATCAATTTGTTGATTAGGATTTGAGATGTGTGCTTGATTTGGTCGATACGTGTGCATGTATGGTAATGGGGTCGCTAGCTACGGCTAGCGTAGCTTTTACCTCTTTTTTTAGGTTGCCAACCTACGCTAGAGTTTTTTTTTGTTTTTGTTTTAATTTTATTTAGGATTACCTACGTTAGAGCTACATTATCAGGATGAAGACATTTGCTGTAGACTTCGGAGAGAGTAAAACTTTTTAACGTTCGAGTTACCACTCTGTCAGAAGGCTGAGTTGGTTTAACTTTTCCCTGACCTTTTGATTTGATATTTGATTCCCTTTTTCTTTTCTTTTTTTTTTTTTTTTTGGGGGGTAGAATCTCTAGTTAGGCAATATTAATTAGCTGAACAGCATCTTGCTGAAGTTGAGATTATACAGTGGTTGCAATGCAGTCATAGGGGGTGTTTGACAATTCTAAAATAAGATTGGAGTTAGACTAATTTTTTATTAGCAAGCCTAGAATTGGTCTGTATAAAATTAGTTTAGAGGATAGAATTTGAACTAAATAAAATCAGTTCAATTTTAACACAATTCTTGCCAAACTAAAATCTAACTTTGAGATTATGATTGTACCCACTAAATTTAGTTTTGTTAATTGCCAAACACATCCTTAAAATGTATGAATAAAAATAGCATATCTTATCATTAAGCCCAACCATATAAATTTTTTCTGCATAAACAACATATGAGATAAGTTCATCGAATCACCATCTTAGGAAGTAATGGAAGTAGTTTTTCAAGAGAAACAAAGATGATTTTTTTACTATGAAGTATCAGAAGTAGCCTCTACTTCATCTACTTCCTAGTTATTTTCGTGCAAACAAACATGCCCTTAAAGAAAACAATAGGTTTTTAAAATTTAGTCCCTTAAATATTTAATAATTCCAAATTAGTCCCTCAAATCTTGAAAATTACACATTAGTCTCTCGACTTCTATAGGGTCTTGCAAAAGTATCCTTCTGATTCTTGTCAGATTTGAGGAGAATATTCCCTCAAATCTTAACTATTAGAGGCAAAGTGATTGTTTTACCCATTCAGTTAAGTTCTTAAACCGGTTTGTGAACGGTTTTAAACCCAATACTATAGTAAAAAAACGCAAAACACTTGAGTTCTTCTTCTCCAATTGCAATAAAAAAATCCTAAACAAAAACTAAACTTCTCAACTGTTATCGACCCTTTAAAATTTTTATAATACTCTCAAAATTCTCCTTAAAACCTATCTATCATCTTCTCCTCCAACATTAGGAACATCAAATGAATGAAATTTTTACATCTTTCATTATGAAGAGGGGTAATTCGGTAATAACAGGTATTGGGTGATATGAGTTACCCCAGCCATGATTGGGGTTTTCAACTAAAAAAACTATCAGAGTGACAATTTTATAAGACCCTTGGATTTGAGGTACTACTAAACAATTTCAAAGATTTGAGGCTCTCCTGCGTGTGTTTAGCAACTTTTACAAAACTGGACCTGGATCAATCCTGATCCATTTTTTTTTCTAAACTGGTTTTTTTTATACACCGATCCCCCTTGATCCACAAAAGAATCGGTTTAAGGGCCAATTTTTAGTCTAGAAAAAAGTAGGCGAAGACTGACCTAGTATTTTGAAGACATATTTGACATTTCTCCTTCAAATATATGTTACTAGGGCCAAACTTAATGGCATTTCCAGGTGCTGCCAAGAGGCATATATTATTCAAAATGTGAAGGACTAATGCACTAAAAAACATAAAACCTAAAAATAAGACAACAAAGTGAGGGAAAAGCTACAAAGTGGACGCCCGTGAGGGGGTCTGCTCCTAGCTTAAACGTGTCAGGTACACCCCCCCTATTCCCGTCAATGTCACAGTCAGGGCCCAGCTCATCCAGATCCACCACAGCCCACAGCAGGTGACGTTTGCGTAGTGCTGCACGCAGCCTGCAGTTAAAAAAAAAAAAAAAAGAAAAAAGAAAGAAAGAAAGAAAGGAAAAGATCGAGGCTGCTGACCCTCTCTCTGTGTCAGCCGCAGCAACAACAGCAGCAAAGCCGAAACACTGCAGCGGCGGAGACTTGGAGTACTGCGCCCAACTCCTCTGCATCATCACGTCACGACTACTGCTCTAGCTCTAGCTCTAGCGTAGCTTAGCTTAGGTTGTGATTGACAGCGGAGTCATCGTGTGGGGGCGAGGGGAGCTGTCGGCAATTAACCCAACGGGCACAGTTATTCATGGCCTTTGCTTTTTTGTCCCCTCTCCATTAATTAATGGCTAAATATCATAAAACCCACCTTAACTTTGGATGATGATCAGAAAACCCCCCTTAACTTTGAAAATAATAGAAAACCCTCTTAAGTTTAGGGGTTATCAGAAAACCCCCTTAACTTCGAGATTTTATCAGAAACCCCCCCTAATTTAAGTGGATTTTCTGATAAAATCTCAAAGTTAAAAGGGGGTTATCTGATAAAATCTAAAAGTTAGAGAGGGGTTTGTGATAATCCCAATACTTAAGGGGGGTTTTCTGATATTTTGAAAGTTAAGAGGGTTCTCCTATAATTATCAAAGTTAAGGGGGTTCTGATATTTAGCCGCTTTATTGCAGATGGAGACATGCTGAGCAGCCGCCGACGATTTTTTTTATATAAAGTTATCAATCACTACTTTAATTAATCATATCAAACAAAAAGACGCCGTTAACTTGGACTGATCTGGATATAGCTTTGTATTTTTTTTAATAAGTCGTGCTGCAACTTTGCATAGCAAACCCCACAATTGATAACTTTTACGAATAAAAACGTTCTAAAAAATACCGCACCTAGCTCCAAGGAAAGGGTATTAGTATTAGAGCTCAAAAAACATCAAAAAGGCTCACGCAAAGAAGCTTCAAATACTCTGGCAACCTACAACGTAGCAGCTTCAAAGCTTTCTGATACTCACGTGACTCCACGTGGGTCAAGGATACCAAGAACCCCTCTTAGATTTGTGGTTTCTAAGATAACTCTCCTTAACTTTTAAAATGTCACTAAGCCCCTCTTAACTTATAAGATTCTCAAAAAACCTCCTTCGATTTTCGATGTTTTTCTCTGAAAACCCCTAAAAGAGTGAATCACACTTCCACTAGCAAAAATATTTCCATGCATAATCTACTCTTGCTCTTGCAGCATTCAAAGGTTGGAAGTTGTGGCAACTTGATGTAAAGAATGCATTTCTTTACGGAGACTTAGATCGTGAAGTGTTTATGGAACAATCTAAAGGATACGTTTCAAAGGAGTATCCACATCATGTTTGTCGATTGAAGAAAGCATTATACGGCCTTAAGCAAGCACCACGTGCTTGGTATGGTAAAGTTCTCAGCATCTCAATTTTTGTGGATTTAAAGTGTCTCCACCCACGTGAAAATTATGGTTAACACTATTAAGAATTTTTTTGTGGAAGATATTGAAAGTTATAGGGGGCTTTCTAAGAACCCAAAAGCTGAGGATGGTTTTGTGTAGTCTGAAACTTAAGAGGGTTATCTGAGAAACACCCAACTTAAGGGTTTTTTTCTAGAATTTATATGCTAAAAACTCAGAGAACTCATTACTACCAACACAAATTGAGAAATATATATTTAATAGTGTTACTAACAGTGCAATTGTGTACATTTTTCAAAGTATGAAAACTCATCGAGGGCCATTATAAAAGATTTTTAATAATTAATTTTGTAGTGACACCACTTTTCATAAATCAAATCATCAATCCGCTACTGAGTATACTTAACTTTTTTTAGCACCAAATATATAACTTCTCAATTTATGCGAGGGAAAAATAATGCAGGATAACACATTCAATAGAAACGATACGGAAGCATGTAGCAGACCTCTTTGATCAGGAGCTAATTATGAAGGTGTTTTGCCAATGAACAGTAAAGATGTTTCATTCGTAAGACAATAGTAAAAATGTTGTACAAGATGTAGTAATGAATATTATCCAGGACCGGTTTCATTATAAATTTCTATAATATGAGGTCTGTTTTTCTTTCTGCTCAGTAGAACTTTATCGGTTTCTTTAGTTTTATAAGCTTACATCCTGGAGTAACCTCTATAGTCTTCATACTGCTCCATGAACTCATCGTTGAATTTCTTGAAGCTTGCCATGATGGCAGGCATTTCTTCCTCTGCTGGCAAGATGGTTGTTCTTAAATGGAAAACCCTGTTCAAAGCGAAAAAGAATAAGTTGAATCAATATTTTTATTCATCAAAAATTGAAAATGGAAAGATACAGAAGACATTATGCAATATACGTATAATCATCGAAGAGAAAACACAATTCATTGATATTGAGGTTTGCAACATTCAACAGCATTGAGAAGGCACGTTCAGTTCATAACTTTACATCTTAAAGATGATATTGAAGTCCCATCAGATAACTAAATTACCATAAATTCGTTTGAAATTTTGCTCATGTATGTGATTCAAATTATTCGCTTAAGAGATTGCATTACATTACTTCACATTTACACAGTGCTCGGGAATTCCTTGGACATGCATGTGTCAAAATTCTAGTTAGACTTAAGACCAATAGATATCAGTAACTCAGCAAGCAAGCATCAGTAATCAGGCAAAAGAATAAGATTCACGACAGGGTCATTACATCCTAAGGTCATTATTACCTGTTATTGAGGATTCTGATATTTTTATGTGTATGTGTGTATGTGTATATATATATGAAGATGCTGGCCATGTGAACCCCACCCCGATGTGACTAGCAAGGGGGCTCACATGGCATTGAGCTGGCAGCCCATGTTGCAAAATGGATTGTCAGCTCATATACATTATCTCATATATATATATATATATATATATATATATATATATATATATATATATAGAGCTCCTATAAACTTAAGTTGATAGGGAGGAATGTCCACCAACTTTTATATCCATTGATCTTGCCTTAGGATCCGTGAAATTAAGATATGCACAAATCTCAAAGGTGAGCTTTATATCTTTCACGGATCCCAAGGCAACATCAATGGATAAAAAGTTTGGTGGACAAGTGCTCCTATCCACTTAAGCTTATAGGAGCTTTACTCTCTCTCCCTCTTTATATATATATATATATATATATATATATATATATATATATATATATATATATATATATAGTAAAGCTCCTATAAGCTTAAGTGGATAGGAGTTTTTATCCATTGATTTTGCATTGAGATTTGTG